>CM031620.1:7375036-7396741 GCA_018398815.1 Conus ventricosus | reverse complement strand
TCAGTTTCTCCGGGGCCTGGTTGACGCAGGATATATTATAAAAGGGAAGCGTAGAGTACAGCCCTGTCATGTAGTCTCAGACCGAAATGGAAATCCGCAGCATCATCTTAATCATCCTCATTCTCATCGATCAGCATAAAATTTTTTTTAAAATGTCTCAAATTCTGTGGCCCTTCATGCCCTACTCTCATGGTGACCTCAATTTCAATGTCCTCATCCATGTCTGTGGCCTTCGTTTGGTTCCGTCGGGTCACCGGTATTGCGAGTCCATGGGGCTGTCGTTGGACAAACGTGGTGGCACCCTCCGGAGGAGAGCTCACTCACGCCGGCTCCGCGACTAACAATTATTGTCGTCAGTAGGGGCTTAGTAGGTGGTGTCCTGCGTATGTTAGATCAGAACAGGCGCCACTGGACACCACCGAAGTGACTCGCAGCAGTGCAGTGTCTCCTCCGGTGGTTGCCTCTTGACGACTAGATATTGACTGCTTCCTGTGGACTGCCGTGCCGGGGCTGCCGTGGGGCCGATCGGGCTGTGGCTGTGGACGGGTGTCGGAATGAGCGGCGTGGGTGCACTGCCTCTGAGGTGGCGCAGAGGTGGGACAGCAAAAAAAACAAACAAACAAAACAAAAAAAAAACAACAACAACAACATGGCCAGCTGGATCTTCAATGCAAACGGCTGCTGAAGAAAGCTGCCGAGGAAGTCGTCATGGGGGGAATCACAAAAAGACACTGGTTGTATAAACCTCATACTAACTGTACAGATTTAATGTCTTTGATATCTAACCCCAGTGCTTCCTCTGTGTACTTGACTGATCTATCATCTTCTCCTTTCATCTTCAATTACTGTATGCATGTCTTGAACTGGCAGGAGAGATAAGTGTGTGTGTGTGTGTGTGTGTGTGTGTGTTGTGTGTGTGTGTGTGTGAGTGTGTTTGTGCGTGTGTGCATGCTCGCGCGAGACCCCTGAACTGTTAAATGAGAGCGTTTTCAACTGTGTTTGGTACGACAATAATTTCATGTCACTTCACTTTCATGTTGTCTGAAATATGGTAATAGCAATGATAAATGGCACTGCTGAAAAAGGTCAAAGGTAGTGTGGTTTTGGAGATGATCATTGCATTGTGATTTTGTTGACAGCACATTCATGCCATTCTTAAGTATGGGAAAATTAGGTCATGCTAAGAGCTTCATTCATCCCTCTTCCTCCTAGTCTAACCAAAAAGATCATAAAAAAAACAAAAAACAAACAAACAAAAAACCTTACACTTAATTTAGAACAAAAAGGAGAGTAAATAAAAGGAAAAGTACATAGTGAAACAACATGAAATAATCAAATATTAACAAATAGCACTACAGAATGGACAGCTAGACTGATCCTTTCAGAAAAAACACCCATACCCAAATCACAATGGATTCCACCCCAACAAGTTCACCAACTCATTACCATGTACAAAATAGCAACAGAAGAAAAAGATCACTTCCCTGTCCCCCCATGTTTGAAAATGCACACCTTATAAATCTGATCACTCATAACAATTCAAAACTCACCTTCCACATGGATGTACTGCTTTGGTATTTTGTAATCTGCCTTGTACAGCTTGCCATAGCGATCTTCCACGGCCTGCACTTCAGGAATAGGAATCGTCCGCACTTCTGCAGTGCCATAGAACTGCTGGGCAGTGAGGGCTTTCTGCAGGTGAGTTTCCTGTCAACATCATCAACTGTCACCATCAGGCAATCAACACTTTTCAGCTCTGTTATTTTGTTTTCATTCACCGATTCAGTGCTATCACCAGCACAGTCCTGGAGTCATATGACAGCGGTAAACAAAAAATAAACACTGAATATAACATGCTCCCTTTGAAAGCTTTTGCCCCGATTTAAATGATTTCACTATCAATCTATTAAATCTTAGTCAAACGTGCGACTTACTGATTGAATGATACTATATGACACTTACTACCAGTCTGATAGATTGGCCATCATTCCCATGCTGTAAGTTACTAGCAAGCATGCAACAAAAGGAAGAACTCTCACTGCCGAAATCAGATTGTCCAGGTTGTCAAGTTGCCATTTAAGGTGGCGCATGGCGTGCAAAATCGTTTTTTTGTTTCTCAACTTTGATGCAAGGTACACTTATAAAATTTGGCACACAACTGCAGTATCTAGGCAGTAGTCTGCCTATTTTTTTTTGAGTCAACCTGACAAAAAAGACAGGAGTTATTGGATGGTCTAGTTTTTTCTATACTAACGTTTTTGGGACAGCTACTGGTACAATACCAAGGCTCCACTTCCTTAGTTATTTATATAAAAGTAGACAAACATGGTCAAAGAACACAATAAAACCCATTTCAGTTTTCTGAAAAATCTATTACTATTTTTCATCAGGGTTGAAAAGTGGTTATTTTTTCTTTCATCATGAACCTTTACACATTCACACTTAGCATTTAAAACCACCATAGTTAGAGTCTTCTAATATGCCTTATTGTGTTCAGCAGCCATTTTTACATGCACACACCAAGTTTCATGAGAAAAATCTGCATTAAAACTGAAGATATAGTGTTCCTCAACAAGCACGTGGTAGTGAAAATCAGCATTTGAGAAATCGGGCTGGAAAGTATATATCAATTATGTGCAAAAATTATTTTTCATATAATGCTGTCCCAATATTTTTTCCTGCTTACTTTATCCATTTATGTGCCCTATCTAACTGTCTTCCAGCCTTTCTGTTGGTTTTAGAAGCACCACACCGTAAACCTCCCCTTCCCGTCCTCGTCAAGCCTCCCTCTCTCGTCGGTCTGCAGCCTCTATTGTTTTTTGGCGGGCTTTGGCCTTTTCAGAAGTCTTCCTGGTTGCTGACTGCACCCTCTTGGTGTCTGCCTTTTCCACAAAGCCCTCTGTTGGCAGCCACCAGCAATCCTCCAGCTCAGCCATGACATCTAGAAGAGCACCAGAACCATTATTGAACGTTGAGGACACCCTCTTCATCAGTCGACTCCCATCTCCTTGTAAACTTCTCACACATGGTCAGCTGCTGTTTGTAAGTGGATGTCAGCTGCTCTGGAAGCTCCTTTGTGCACGGTCTTCTGGTAGTGCTGCCAGGTTTTCAGATTCATGGCAGGCGGCAAGTTCAACACAGCAAGAAGGCAATTGAGCTGTGTGAAACTAATGCCGCTCATACTGGCACCAGACACAAGTCTTCTCTTGATGTCGAAGCCATGATACAGGATTCCGGTCTTGATGAAGACATGGTCTCGTACATCACCTCCCCACAGGCCTTGCACTTCACTGCCAGGTGAACAGCAGACCCCATCCGGCGAGACGTGTCTTCACATAACTGCACCTAAAAACAAAATAGAAATCAGAATAAATAACTCTGAAATCAAGTATGTGTGTGTGTGTGTGCATGCGTGTGTGTGTGTGTGTGTGTGGTGTGCACGCGTGCATGTGTGCAAAAAGAAAGGAAGAATAATAAAAAAAAGTGTAGAAGTAAAATAATTTGTTGTCAAGTGTCAAATGTGGATGTGTGGCCAACACACACACAGAGTGAATTGAAAAACACAAATAAAAGCACACACACCCTTCCATCCCCCACAACCCCCCTCCCTTCACATACACACTCACACAGCAACAACACACACACAACAACAACAACCACACATGCAACAACACATCACACACAAATTCTCTCCCCCCCCCCCCCCCCCCCCCCCACCCAACAATAACAAATCATACACAGCCCCACCACCTATATATAACACACACACACACACACAAACAACATCACAAAAACAGCCACACACATGCTTACACACAACAACAACACACACATGACACACCCACACTCACACACACAGAGCAGGCTTGGCCCACAACCGTCACACACAACTGCATGGTAGATTCTAAAATTAGATGCTGATCAAGATGAGAGAGTAAGATAAACAAAAGGAAGAAGATAAGCAAAACACAATCTCTCACCTTCTTTTTGCACTTGGGACACTTGTAAACATCGAACAGAGCATTCAATGCTTTGATGTCCACGATCACATTCCCCTCCGTAGTTCATTCTTCTTCTGTTCGTGTCTTCTTTTCACTTGGGTGAAGAGAGGGGTGGAGACAAAGGCCGTTTTCTCCCCAAACTTTCCAGTTTTGCAAACTTGCTTGTATCAGTCGCGACGGCCCAGGCTGGGTTCAGGCTCAATTTCTGCAGGTTTTTCCTTTGCAGCAGTCTTTTTACGGCCTTTTCTTTTCCTTTTGCCAAACTGGTGCTTGGTTGACCACTTTCTTGCAGGCATTTTGTTGATCACTGTCAAAATCGATGATGGCTGCCGAAATGACGCTGTGTTGCTCAGGTCGGAAAGTGCCGAAGTGCTCTTCGGCGATCTCGGCAAGCGATCACGCAGGAAGCACGCGCACTGAACGTGGCTATTAGCCAATGGAATTGCTCGTTTCAGATATCGACCTTGACCTCTGTGTAACGTGGTTTGTCATTGGTCAAAATGTGGAATGGGCTACCTCTTTTTTTAGCTTTGTGTGTTACTGGCGACCTTTATTTGCATAAGATTCTGACGTCAGAATCTAGGTCAAATCACAAGCTTTACAACGAGCCATGGTATGCCGGGGCCCGTTTCATAAAACTTGCAGTAACTAGGGCTTGAAGCTTGCTAATTTTCGCTTTTGGGTTTGTTTTTTTGACATTTTGTAGACACACCTAGGTTATATAAATGATTTATTTCTCACACAAAACTTAACATTTATGCAAAATAAACATCACAGGTGTGATCTAGAGAGATTATAGGGGGTTTTCCCACCAAGAACCCAAAACACATTCTGAAACGATTTTGACACATTTTTTCATGCCATGCGCCACCTTAATGTAATGTTTGAAGGGAACGAAACCTCTCACAAAGGGCCTTAAGCGCTTGAAACAACAAGAATGCCGCAGGTAAGATAAGATAAGATAATGTTGCTTATAGCCCAGCCGACCGCAAAGGGCCACATCAGGGCTGTCACCACGTTAAAATCAACTCACCAGTCATTAAAAAAAAAAAAAAACCAACTTTCACACATCTCGTTAAATGACATCATCGACAAACGCACCAGAAACTTTGTTAAAAATCTTTCTGCCGTAAAATCTTAAATCAGATGAAAAATGTTAATCTCTCTCAAAAACTCAAGGATCACGTCGGGCGGGACATCCCTGAACAGGATCTTCATGGACTCCGCCGTAAAATGTTTGTATCTCACATCGTGCAAGTCCCAACACTCTAAAAGAACATGTTTCATTGTGAGTGGCGCATGACATGGAATGCACCACGGAGCTTCTTCACTCTTTAAAAGGTAAGCATGGGTAAAATACGAATGGCCGGTGTGCAGCCGGCACAGAACCGTTTCCTCTTTACACCACCCGACGTAGATGGGAGGAAGTCCTTAAGGTTTGGACGGATCTGAAAGAGTTTGTTAGTCGTCTGTGTGTTCCAATCCTCCTGCCAGAGGTCTCTCACATAATCGTTAATTTTGGGTTTCACATCTGAGCAGGGGATATAAATGTTGGACAGTTTCTCTCTTGTGGCGTTCTTGGCTAAACGATCAACCATTTCGTTCCCACCGATGCCAACATGACCAGGAACCCAAGCAAGAGTAATGTTGTAACCGTCCGCGTTCAACGTGCTAAAAAGTTCAAAGAAATGTAAAAGTTCTGGATGCTGAAGGTTGCGGCCAGCTATGGCTTCCAAAGCTGACAGCGAATCCGACAGAACCAGAAAGTCCCTCTTCGAAGATTGTGAGATTATCTTCAAAGCTAAAACCAGAGCAGTAAGTTCAGCAGAATAGACAGAAGCATCTGAATGAATATGTTCCAACAGTATCTGAGGAGCCCCAGGCAGTAGGCTGCACAGGCCACTCCATCTTCAGACTTGGAACCGTCAGTGAAAACTTTTTGACAGGATGGGAATTTGGAACAGAGGTCAGCATACAATACTTTGTACGCCAGAGAGCTGGTAGACTCTTTGCGAAAAGCTGCAAGATCAAAACGAATCTCTGGTGTGAAAAAGGTCCACGGAGGTTGATCCGGAAACTTGGAAAAATCGGATACTACTCCTGGGTCTAGACCTGCATTCCGCACGTGAGGCCGCATACGAAGACCAAACGGCGGAATACATTTCGGGTTGTTTTCAAACTTACTTTGGAACGGAGGGTCAAAGACACAGTCATAGGCAGGATTCTGCGGTTCTGAGAACAGTCGGATATAATAATTCAAAGACATTTTCAGCCTGCGGTTGGACAGTGAGGGTTCACCTGCCTCTGCGTACAGGCTGTACACAGGGGTGGTGCGGAATGCTCCAAGACAGAGACGAAGACCTTGATGGTGGATAGGGTCCAAGAGTTTGAGGTAAGAGGGCCTTGCAGAGCCGTACACGGCACAACCGTAGTCCAGTTTGGAACGGACCAAGGCTCTGTAGAGGTGCAGCAAAGTTTTCTTATCAGCGCCCCAGTCGGTGTGTGCTACGACCCGCAGAATATTCAGAGCTTTCTGGCAAGAAGTTTTGAGGTTTTTGATGTGGCTGAGAAAGTCGAGTTCTTGTTCAAAAATAACTCCCAGGAATTTGGCTTCTTTTACAACTGGAATGGTGGACTTGTCTAGACGAATTTCAGGATCATCAAAGAATCGACGAAAATTGTGGAAATGAATTGACTGAGTTTTGGTACGGGAGAAGGTAAACCCGTTTTCCTCGGCCCACTGTTGGATTCTGTTGACGCAAAGTTGGAGTCGACGCTGTACACTGTCGTAAGAAGCTCCAACTGCATACAGCGCAAAGTCATCAACAAACAGAGAGGACTCGGTGCCCAGTCTTACCGATTGGACAATGTCATTTATTTTAATGCTGAAAAGGGCGGGAGAAAGGATGCTCCCCTGAGGAACACCCAACTCCTGCCCATGGATGTCAGAGAGTGTGGTGCCAACACGCACCTGGAACTGTCGATCGGCTAAAAAGTTTTGAATGAACAGAGGCAGGTGACCCCGAAAACCAAGTCTGTGCAGGTCCATTGTCACGAGTTTGTCACGAGGCCTACGACGATTGACCCATCTAGGGTGGTGGAATTATTCATTTATTTATTGTCGTTGTTGTTGTCGTGTATCCGTCCCTTAATGTGGCTTGTGGTGCGTTTGCACCTTAATGTAGCTCAGCTCAGGTTAGGTTTACTTTCTCTCTCTCTCTCTAATTCCACTGCCCGTGCAATTCATCCTGCAAGTTCACGGGTGGCTGGTACCTTTCGCTTGAACTGGCTGTCTCTATCGGCCTCTTGCCTGTCTTTTTACCTGCCGCACGTGCATCATTCCTCTTAGGCTTGAGGTATTCTCACTGTGACGTAGCGTGGCATGTTGGCTGCCATCGTTTAGGCAGGTAGCATTTCAGGCTGGTGACAAAAACGAAAGGAAACGAGTACAAACAAAGCTTAGGTGCGAAATACGGAGGGCCCAAAAGGAATTCAAAGGTAAAGTAGAAGAGCGGTTTCAGTTAGGAAGAATGAAGGATGCATGGGATGGGTTAAAGATTCTAACGGGTGAAGCCAAAAAGAAAGCAAGATCTTGCCAGATGAATATTAATGACCAGACTGATTTTTCGAACAAACTCAATGATTTCTATTGTCGTTTTGAAAGGAATGATCTGGGTGGGACGGTAGACAATGTGGTAAAAGAGCTAAACAAAAGGATCAAAGACAAGGGAGATGAACAAGACTTTGAGATCCATGGCGATGTTGTGAAGTCACTGTTTTTGAAACTGAATATCAGGAAATCAATGGGTCCAGATAACATCAGTGGAAGATTGCTGAAATTGTGTGCTTCTGAACTTTGTAATGTTTTCTGTAAGATTTTCAATTGGTCTCTTAAGGCATGCTCTGTACCCAGTATCTGGAAAAATTCCACTGTCTGCCCTGTCCCGAAGAAAAGAAACCCCACAACATTGAATGACTATCGCCCTGTAGCTCTAACCTCCATAGTTATGAAGTGCTTTGAAAAACTTGTTCTCCGTCACTTGTTAACTTTTGTTGGTCAGTACCTTGACCCCTTTCAGTTTGCTTATAAAACCCATAGAGGTACAGATGATGCTATTCTAACTCTGCTTCACAATGCTTTCTTCCATTGAAACAAACCAGGTTCTTTTGCGCGTATTCTTTTTATTGATTTCTCCTCTGCTTTTAATACTATACAGCCACATCTGTTAGCTATGAAACTGCTTGACTTAGGTGTTGACCCAAAGCTTACTTTATGGATTGTCAGTTTTCTGCGCAATAGAACTCAGTCTGTTCGTTTTCAGTCTGCACTATCCTCTGAACGCTCGACTTCTACTGGTGCACCCCAAGGCACAGTTCTGTCTCCCGTTTTGTTTACTTTATATACTAATGACTGTAGAGGCACAGAGAAAACTCCACTCGTTAAATATTCTGATGATTCTGCTATTCTAGATATGTCAAACTCTGATTCAGTTTACTTTGAGGAAATCAAAAAGTTCTGCAGCTGGTGTAAAGACAACTTTCTTGACCTAAATGTGCAAAAAACAAAAGAAATCTTAATCGACTTTCGGAAGAACCCGGAACCTGTGCCAGACCTTGTAATTAATGGTGAAGCTGTTGAACGAGTGAATGAGTATAAATATCTGGGAATGATTGTTGATGATAAATTAGTTTTTGATAAAAATGTTACTAAAATCCATAAAAATTGCCAGTCAAGAATATTCTGTTTGCAAAAGCTACGAAATATTGGTGTTAAACCTGTAATCTTACAAACTTATTACAGATGTTGTGTTGAGTCATTGCTCACTGCTTCTTTTATGTGCTGGTATGGAAGTTTGGGTGTGAAGAGCAAGCGAGTATTGAATGATGTGGTGAATGTGTGTAGCAAAGTGATTGGAAGGAAGCAAGTTGGAATGCAAGAATTGTATGACAGACGAGTGGAGAGGAAAGCAAGAAAGATTGCCAGTGATGATAGCCATGTTTTAGCAAAATATTACGAAATTTTACCATCTGGACGTCGTTTTAGGACCCTTAGAGTCAAATCTAGGGCGCAAAAAACTTTTATACCCAGGTCGATCCATCTTCTGAATTCATGATGTCTTTTGTACCATTTTTCATGCTTAGCGATGTGAAGGAATGCGAAAGAGAGGGAGAGAGAGAGAGAGGGAGAGAGAGAGGGGAGGTGCGAGAGAGTGAGAGCTTGTGGGGTGGTTGAAGATGTTTGCTTGTGTGAAGATATGTGTATTTGCTTATAATATGTGCTTGTGTGTGTGTGTATATATATATATATCTGCTTGTGAGTGTAAGCCTATGAGTGTGCTTGTGTAAGTGCATGTGCATGAGGTTTTTCAAATGATTATAGTGGGGTGTGTGTGTGTGTGTGTGTGTGTGTGTGTGTGTGTGTGTGTGTCGGACTGTATATGTAAATTCTATAAGTGGCCACTTGATTGTGATGATTCTTGTTTTATGCATGTTGTCTTGTTATACTGTTTATTATGCACCTATCTTAATTTCTCATCCTTTGAGATAATAAAGTGTTCATATCATATCATATCATATCAGGTTAGCTTCACTCGAGCGGAAGATGTCCCTGGGAGCGCCTGCTCCGGTTCTGGTTCTTCACCACTTCGTCGAAGGTACGGTCGGTACCTTCATTCCTACAGTCGGCCTGTAGGGGAGGGACATCACGTCATCTCTTTTCTGCATCTGCTCTGCTGTCCTCTCGACTGGACAGAGGGTAGAGAGTCGCTTGACCCGCCACTTGGGTCAACCACGGGTAGCTGGTAAGCATCAGTTTCATGGTTTGTTTGTTGTTGTTGTTTTTTTGTTAGCCAGCTAATTTTTCTCTTTTGCGCAATTTCTTTTGGTTTTCAAAATTATGAAAGAAATATTGTTTGAGACCACTTTTTCTGGTTAATTCAATCTTTAACCTGGCCAGTCAAAATTATTTCCAAAAGTCTTTCTCCTTTTTATGCATCTGGTGATGCGGTAGTCGGTGGGGATGGGGGAGAACCTGGTGATTCAGGGTTGGAACTTGCTTGGTCTCGCTCGTCCGCCCCTGTCACAATCACCGGTCTCTTATTCTTCGGCCACCGTCTGTGTGTGTGTGCAAGGGGAACGAGTTTTATGTTTGCGAGCGTGCGTACGCATGATTAGTCGTTTGGATGCGTGGTTGGAGAATTGTGTCATTTTGAAATGTTGCTATAAAATGTGGGGATAATTGTGCCATTGAATTATTTGCAAATATGGTGGCAGTTATAAAGCAATGGTTGCTGTATTAGTTCAGTTCCTAAGAAAGGAAAATGTTGAACGTGAGTGAGGGAAGGATGAAAATTTAATTTATTCGTGTGTTTAGCCTGTGAATGTAATCTCTTACCTGCTTCGTGTGAGGAGACCTTTAGTGAACGTTCCTCAGTTGGTTTGTTTACTGTGTTATGTTCAGGTCTGTGTTGAGCTGATGCTGTTAGTTTAGTCAGCAAACCTCCCCTCGCCCATCATGCGAGGGGCTGTTAGGATTTGACAGCATATGCCAGACTGTACTGACTGCGGGGTTCCAGTACCCTTCCTTCTTTCCTTCCAGTTCCTTCCGATTCCTCTCTTCCCGGGGGACTCACCCGAAGCTTGCGCTGTTGGGGCCGCGCACTGGTTGCGGAGCACGTGGGCTTTGCTGGAGAATCCCGACCCCTGTCCGGGACCTTCAGCGACAACGCCTCGTCCCACGGGACGCGTTCTCCGCGGTCCTCGGACTTCCTCCGGCCCATGTCGCCAGTGTGGTTCGCTCTGTGTCGTGCGATTTGGGTGTGTGTGTGTGTCAATGGTGTCGGCATTGAAAGACACTTCGTTCAAGAACCGACCCGGTTTGGGGCACCTGATGCGACTCGGTGCTCACAGTGGACTTTGGAGAGGCAGGGGTGTGGGGAACCACACGAAGCACGGAAAGGAATGTGTGCTGGAAAGGCTTATTTATGATTATGGTTATGTTGTGTGCGTTGAAATGCTTAATTGTGTGTATGTCGTGTGTGTTGAAATGCTTGATTGTGATTGTACATGTTGTGTGTGTTGGAATGCTTATTTGTGACTATGTGTGTGTTGGTGTGAATAAATGGGGTGTTGTATCGTAATCTTTCTTGTGTGGTCTCTTGCGGGGCGTGTGAGTTCAGTCACTCCCTTATCTAAACCGATCCTGTCAGGGCAGACCTCCACGTGGTGTCGTACGCCTTTTCGAGGTCTAAAAAGATAGCGACCACATGCTGCTTGTTAACAAAGGCATTGCGGATGGTGGTTTCCAGACGGATTAGATGGTCAACCGTCGAGTGGTACATCCGGAAACCGCACTGTTCACTGGCCAAAAGACCATCGGTTTCCAGCTTCCACATCAGACGGGAGTTGACCATCTTTTCCATCAGCTTACAGAGGCAGCTGGTCAGAGCGATTGGGCGATAGTTGGAAGGGTTGGTAAGGTCCTTTCCAGGCTTTGGAATGGGAATGATCAGGGCTTTCCGCCAGGAGGGCGGAAAGGACCCTGTGGTCCAGATATGGTTATAGACTTGGAGAAGAGTCTGGAGACAGCTTTCTGGAAAATGTTTCACAACCTGATAATGAATGTCATCCAGACCAAGGGCAGAATCAGTGCAGGTTTGTAAAGCTAATTTGAGTTCAACGATTGAAAAAGGAAGATTATAGGTTTCAGAGTTGTCTGATGTCAGAGCCTAGCACTGGAAAAAGTGATTTCGGCTTACTCGGCCTTACTTTTCCTTCAGCCTCTTTCTGTGGATGTCCGTTTTGCAGTGGTTTTTCAGCGCAACGAAACCTTTGTTTGAGTACGCGATCTCCTTATCGCACAACGTGCAATGGGCCTTGCCAGCACAAGTCAGTTTCCTGAAAAATTCACCACATCGGCACTTGCTCTTTTCATTTCCGTCGTCGTCGAAAATGACAAAATCGGCATCAAGCCAGTCCCATCTCCATTGGTAGCGGCATCCTTGGTCAAAAACGGCTTTCCGCGTTGAACAACATCGACTCTTCGCGCCATGATGCTCGCTGCTGTAAGTTAACAAGGGAAAGTGTACAAAGATGGCGGCGAGCCCGACCGATTTGGAATAGGCGACAGCGTACCGAATAAGAAGCGCGCCGGATGCGAATTTTTTTTTTTTTTCGCGATAAAAACGATTTCGGCGTACGCTCAATCGAAATCGGCGTATGGGGTCTATGAATCGGCGTATATACGCCGAAAGGCTTACAATGCTAGACCCTGGATGTGAAATTGTATGAAGATTTCTCTCTAATCTCTTTGTTTCTAAAAAAGACTGCAGATTTATTTGAAGATGAGGAGTTCTGTTGGATGGTGGAGGCCAACAGATTGGCAACAGCTTGTTTGTCAGTGATCAGAGCATCAGCAAGTTTCAAGTGATGAATGGAGGGGTTGGTGTTTTTCCCTTTGATTTTTCTAATGATGTTCCAAACTTTTTTCTTGGAAGTTTTAGATGTCAGCCTGGAGCAGAAGTTTCTCCAGGACTGACGTTTACTGATTTTGAAAGTGTGTCTCGATTTCGCACGGAATTTCTGATGGGCTCTAGCGTTGGGACCTGAAGGTCGTTGGTATACCCGACGCTGAGCCCGTTTGCGAACTTTTGAAATTTGTTGGCAGTCTAAATTGAACCAGGGTGTTTTTGGCATTTGGAGTTTGTCGGAAGACACTGGAATACAGGTTTTAGCACAGTTGATCACAGTGTTAGTCAGAGATTCTGCTGGGTCTGGACTCTGAAGAAAATCAGTGTCTTGGAATTCTTTTGAAATAGTGGTTGCAAATAGATCCCAGTTTGCTTTCTTATAATTGAGATGTTGAGAGACAGATACGTGTTCAGTTATTACGGGTTGTAGAAGGACAGGGAAATGGTCACTTCCGTGCAGATCGTCATGGACAGACCACTCATAGTCCAGGACCAGCGAGGGGTCACAAATCGACAAATCTAAACACGAAAGTGAACCTGTGGAAGAATGGAGGTAAGTTGGAGCTCCATCGTTCAGACAACACAAATCAAAGTCAGAAAGGACATCCTCAAGAAGCAGACCTCTGGATGACGAACTGACACTACCCCAAAGAGGATTGTGACCATTAAAGTCACCCAACAGCAAAAAAGGTTGAGGAAGTTCTCCGATCAGACTGACAAGGTCCTGACGACAAACCGGGACAGAAGGTGGCAGATACAGTGAGCAGATTGTGACAGTCTTGTGGAGAGTGACTCTCGCAGCTACAGCCTGAAGGGAGGTAGTCAGAGCGACAGGACTAAACAGCAAAGTTTTATGTAAAAGAAGGGCAACACCACCAGACAGTCCCAATGTGGATGGTTGAGCAGGTTTGGATAGAACATTAAAGCCAGAAAAAGTGAAGGTCTTCTGGCTTTGAATTTGAGTTTCCTGAAGAGCCACGACGGAAGGTTTCCTAGTTTGACACAGAAGCTGCAGCTCCTCAAAATTTGAATTTAGGCCACGGATATTCCAATGGATTATTTTACTATCCATGGTGCAGAGGACGAATAAAATCTTGTAACTATTCACCAGCAAGTTCCTTTCATTCCATGTCGACATCTCCTAGATCTGAGAGAGCTGCAAATTTGTTGGTGTTTCTCTCCGCTTTTTTCTCTCGATCTGTTAAAATATTAGGTGCTTTCTTTTTAGGCGGCGATTTTGTCTTTCCTCCAAAACCGCCAGCTCCCTTGTTGACAGCTGCAGGGTGCCCTTTGGAGGATTTTGAGGGGTGGTCTTTTCTTGTAGTTCAATAACTTCCACTTTCTGCCGCCCTGAAGGGCCTGTTGATCTTTTGCCCCCTAATGGTTTGGGGGCAGGAGTAGGTTTTGAAGACTGAGTCGTATCTGAAAGCGATGACTGCTGGAGCTCGTCGCGTGCAGTATTTCTGCCTGAGGCTACAGACTGGGTTCCTGGCTCTCTCTCAGCAAACGAGGATTCGACCGTCTGCACGCCGATGCCGACTGTTGTTGGCTTCCGTACTGCGGCTGCAAACGAGAGCCCAGCAGTCGGTTGACTTTTCATTACAATCTTTTTCGCCTCAAAAAACGGGATTCTCTGTTCAGTCTTTATTCTCTGAATTTCCTTTTCCTTCAACCAGTTTGGGCAGGTCTTTGATGACGATGGGTGCTTGCCTCCACAGTTGGCACAGAGTGGTGGACTGTCACACACACCCTGGTGGACTGGCTGGCAGCAGGTACCACACACCTCTTCTTCCGTGCATCTGTCTCTCACATGGCCGAACCTCTGGCACTTGAAGCAGCATAGAGGGACGGGATGTAGAGCGACACTGAGACTCTCAGGTAGCCCACCGTGATCAACTCCGGTAGAGAGGTAGAGCAAAAGGTCAAGAAGAGGGTGTCAGTTGGGACTCTGTCATTGCCTTTGCGTACAAGCACACGATGAACGTGGGTCACTCCTTGCGATGCCAGTTCAGACTTGATTTCTGCCTCCGACACTCCTCTCAGATCTCTGCACCGGATTACTCCCCTGGAAGAGTTCAAAGTTTTGTGCGGAGACACCCTGATCGGTCGATCAATCAACGTCGTCGACTTAAGAAGCTTTTCGGAGTGCAGCTTGGAAGGGCACTCAACCAGAAGTGACCCGTTCCTCAGTCTTTTGACACTCTTTGGTTTGCCGCTGAGACCATTGATTCCTTTCGCGATCGCAAAAGGACTCAGGCCCGACAGAGGTCTATCTTCATCCGCTCCCTCAACAATCAGCCAGCTGGGCCAGAAGCCTGAAAGGTTTCTTGTCTCACGTTCAGAGTCCGTATCAGTGTCCGTTTCCGAATCTCGCCTGTATCTTTTTTTGGTTTTAGTTGCCATGTTGTATTCATTAAAATTCGTCTCTCTTGATTCCCACCCACCACCGAGTCCCAACAAGGGGGATGCCCATTTTATACGGAATCCCAGTATATCAGGGCACCAGGATTTCAAAAGAGATATACACAGGTCTGAAAGCGTCCCTGCCACAAAAGCTCCCAAACCCGTTTGACCCAAGCCGCCGCCTTCTAGCCTGAGCTAGGGCATGCACGCGACCAGCCGCTTGATCGAAGTGGGCCACTTCAACCACCTGTCTAGAGGAAGTCCAGGCCAAAGAGGTGTGTTGACTTGATGAACCGCAGTCACATCAGCGGTCTCAACCTCCAGGATCCTATTCTCCCCCATCACAGGACGCACCGCACGGCAAACACGGTGGGCCTCAAGAAGACCACAGAGAGAAAAGGAGTGTGGAACAGAAGGCTTGAAGGGGAACGAAGAAAGAAAAAGATCCGTTAAGAAAGGCAGAAGACAGAATAGGAAAAAGGTGGGTTACTATTTGTCTGGGCCCTCACTCCTAACCTTTCTGACATGGGAGACCCTACCAGGGGCATCAATTCCTACCACGTAATGCTTGGCCAGTCAGCAACTTGGCTATACAGGCCTAGCAGTGTTCACAACAACTAACCATCTAGCTGAGTTTTGATGCCCCCGTCAGCAAAGCCTAAAAGATCACAGGACCACACAAGCCCTCCGACCACGGCAAGGTTGCAACCCCCGGAGGGATGCCGCAGGTTGTGGAGAAATAGGTAACTGGCTGATCAGCAGTAGCACCCTCGTTGAGCGCAGATGGTAGAACTGTGTCAAGGAGGTTGAAATGGTCAGGTAACCAATTGTCATGTGACTGATGGCACTCAAGATAGTTAATACCCCTCCCAAGTTCAAAACTTCCCCATAGCAAAAGGGAGGAAAAATCTATCCACTAGGACCTCCGAGCATCAAGTGGGTGCTAAAAACCCAGTCTGCTGAAGTTGCTTTGTAACCAGATCTTGAAGTCTATAACTCTTAGTCCCAGTCGGTCACCCTAGCATCAGTCACCAGTCTCAGTTGGCCTAGTATGTTTCAATTTCAGTTTCATCGAGGAGGTGTCACTGCATGCGGACTAGTCCATACACGCTACACCACATCCGCTAAGTTTTGAGACACTACGCATGATATGGATAATGATGGATATATGAATTAACACACAAAGATGAGACAATTGAAGAAGAGGGTCTTGTGTCTACGACTCAGCAGATGTCTGACCTACGCATTAGCCCAACTGGTCGGACCTTGAGTGCCCTGCCATTTTTTTTTTTTATTGGATGTACAGGTGTGTGTATGACGTGTGGGCATAGGCCCATGTGTGTGCATGGGCGCGTGTGTGTGTGTGCATGTGCGCGCAGGCATGTGTGCGCATTTGTGTGTGTGTCTGCACGTGCGTGCGTGTGTGCAGAAGTGTGTGTGTGTGTAATTTGTGGGTTTGTGTGAGCACACATATCTGCATATAGGCTATATGTGTACAAACCTGTGTGTATGTGCGTGTCTTTGTATGTGGGCATGTGCGCATGTGGTGTGTGCGCGTCAGTGTGGCCATGCACATGCACACATGTGTATATGTGTGTGGGTAAGAGCGAGCGAATGTACGCACACATATTCGTATGTGCGTGTGTGTGTGTGAGTGCGTGCGTGAATGTTCAGAGATGACTTTGTAACAAGACCATCAATAACAGCGTATAAGTGCGCACGCGCACACATACATACACATAAGAACAACAACTCCTCCCCCTAAAACACATCCCATGCACACACACACAGCGCGCATGCACACAAACACAAACACGCGCACACATACACACACAAACACTTCCATACACATGTTTGTGGACTCTCTAAGTAACACGCCGGCATTACTCCACTGATGAACACACACACACACTCTCTCTCCCACACACACACCAATGCTTGCACACTCATGATGTCCATGGCCTAGTGTAAGTATTTTGTATTGTGACTGTCAAAGCAGTTATAGTAAGGCAAAATGTCTATGAGGTTGCTTAGAAGATTTAAAAATAGAAGAAAAAAAATCTATGTTTCCGTCATAGACTGTCTTATGAACTTACGACATAAACTGAAAAACAAATAAATTTTTATGTATAGGCAATGACGCATGAAAACATATACATAAACAGACAATTATGTGTTTAAAGGTGGCTGTTCTTCAATTTAACGTCTTCCCTCTTAACGTGATAACAGATAGATTTGTAACAGTGTGTGTGTGTGTGTGTGTGTGTGTGTGTGTGTGTGTGTGTGTGTGTGTGTGTGTGCAAGTGTGTGTGTGTGTGTGTATATATGAGGGGTTGTTGAAAGTTGAAGATAAATTCCTACTGGAATGCGTAATAAAAGGGGCACAACGAGCAGAGAAAAGTATAATCATTTAACATGTCAATCTATCATGTGAAATATTAGTACCAGCCTTGTGCACTGCACTCTTTGCTCTTGGACAATTTAGTAATAGGCGATTGACAGTAAGAATTTTCCCACATATGCATTTAACATTTTTTCTGTATTTGGTTCGAAGTGAATTGAAACGCATCCTAAAAATTAAGGTAACTACCTCTCTAGATATTGGACTTTCGAATTTGCCTGAGCCTTACGGTCAATGTCAGGATCTGGTTGTATAGTCCTTCGAATGAGACTATAAACCGAGGTTCCGTGTGTGAACGCACGCATAATATCTTGCACACACGTAAAATCCCATCACCAACTTTTGGAAGAGTAGACCAGTTTGGCCGTTGGTATGGATGACACGTTACACATAGCATGTACTCTGCGTGAGAAATGGAAAGAATGAAGGAAGTACGGAAAATGAGTGAACGAAATTGAACGATACTGACTGGATGACACGGGAAACGACTGAATGAAGCGCCAGCTGGCAGCTCTTCAGTAGGCACTACCCAGGTAGGCAGCCCGTTGTGTAAACGAGTGTCGATTGTAAAGCGCTTAGAGCTTGGTCTCTAGCCGAGAATAGGCGCTATATAAGTATTTATTATTATTATTATTATTATTAATTGTGATAATATTGACTATCTGTGTCTTTTAATAACCTTTTGACACTGTTAAAGGATGCTTTATTAATCAAAGTATAGCAATCTGATTGGTCTAACAGAATGTTCAGTGCAGTCGTGCCTTCAATATTTCGAGCTGCTCTCCCAGCGGCTGGATCAACTTTCTCATTTGTTAAGATTCCACAATGTGAGGGCACCAAACAGAACGTCAACATTTATTCTTTTCATCTATAGGAGATGTGTCACATAATTAATTTCTGTGACAGTCCTCAGGCATGAAAGTGACCAGCAGTAAAAAAGGCTGAAAAATCGGCGGGGGTCTGGGGGCCACCGTAGGCCCCCAGTGGGGCCCAGGGGCAACGCCCCAGCGGGGTCAGGGGGCACAGCCCCCTGAAGCTGAAGCTTTTTTATGAAATAAAAGGCCTAAAACTGCAAAGAAACCCCTATTTCAGCGCTGTTAAGAAGGGCAAATAAGCCACATTTTCATGTTTTCAGTAATGAAAATAATACTTCAAAAGATCATATAATAATATACTTTTATATGTGCATACTGTCTCATTCACTCACACCTTTTTGTGATATTTTATTTTTACTTTTTAACATGCGCGCTGGTGACCTACTCGTTTTTGAGTGAACCAGTATTTTAGGAAGAAGAAGAAGAAAACAATGAGGCAGCCTTCATCACAACATTGATTCAGTTGGTCAATCTTTCCACATGGAACACAAAATGCAGCGCCTTTTTCGTCTAATTTGCGAAACACATCACCAGACCTGTTTACCCCCCAAAATGTCTTGGAGTAGCTGAGATATCCAAAAATAGTAGCAGGGGTATGAAAAATAGTAGGAAATGTGAGGCCCGCAGGGCCGAAGCCCCCAACAGTCTAGGGGGTCTGGGGGAGCGCTGTAAGCTCCCCCAGCGGGGTCCGGGGCGGAGCCCCGGCCGCTGACGCTTTTCCTGCATTCTAAGGTAAAAATAATGTCCTCTACATATGTCTTTGACAGGCTAAAGTGTCTTTCTGCATGAAGTCAAAATAGTATAATATTGTCTTTTTTTCTTTTCTTCCCATATATATATATACAGTGGTGCATATATCTAGAAACAAAGATCGTACTTACTTCCAGCGATTTTAGAGTCAGGACACATAGCTTGTATGGCTTTTGCAAATCTCCCAGCTGATGCAAGGGAAAGATTTGACTCGACGATCAGCCGGCACAAGATGGCTTCTGCTTTTGTGACATCGTCGTCGATGGAACTGGAGGGGCCTGCCTTAGCTTCGTCGCGAACAAAAAATGAAGTAATGGCTGCACTCTTTACACCTGCTAGTTCTTTGTGCGCCTGAGTGCCAACGTGTTTTTTTGCAGTCATTGAGGCCGCCGTGTTTCACTGAAAAATGAGAGTCGCATATCGTGCAGTGTGCGAACTCGGCTCCTCTCGTTGAAGGAACGAGACAGGTGTAGGCTTCATGATGGCTTTTGGTAAATTTCTGTCCTGCTTTACGGTGTTTTTTTTGCTGAGTTTGACTGCTTCTTAGAATTGTCCTCCTGCTCCATCAATATTAAATCATCATCATCTGTTTCATGCCGTTTCCGCTTGTCCATTGTGAATTTGTCTCTGCAGATGAAAGGCACAAACACACGGCACGACGGCGAGACGTGACGAGACGTGAAAGTGGGTCAAAGAGCTGTGTTCAGGAGAGCCGATTTTTCAGCGCGACAGCGGACTGCACGGCAGTGTATAATGCAGTAACTTAGGCGGGCGTGCTTTAAACTTGAACCAGTCAAACTGCTGGCGAGAAAAAAACTTGGATCGGCGCAAAAACTTGGATCGGCGCAAAAACTTGGATCGGCACTGGATCGGCGCGCAAGAAATTGCAGAGCAGAAAATGAACAGAAAGCGTAGTTTATTTTTATGGTCGTAGCATCGTAGCACAAGTGCCAAATTCGGAGTTTGCTACGCCAAAATCGTAGAGTAAACAGGTCTGCATCACCAACTCGAACATCGTCCACTTCCTGGTCTAGCCAGTCACACCTCCAATCGTTTCTCATCCCTTTTTTTTGGCGTGAAATCGCGACGCGCTTGACAAACTTCGGCAATTTAACGATGTCCGACGTTCAACAGGCGCGAAAAGACCGGATGTTGATTGACGGCGGAAGTGACCGGTTGACTCTTTTGAGAATAACAAATTGTCCAAATGGGAATAGCATCGAACGAAAGTTTATTTCAGGATTTTTTTTTTTTTTTTTTTGGCGGCACATTTTTTCGGGGGCGGCGCTTATGAAAAAAATGGGCGGAAAATCCACCTTAGGCGGACGAATTTCATGCCCGAGTCCTACAACGATTTTTTTTTTTTTTTTTGTGTGTCTCTGAATTGAGATACTTCCTTGTACAGAAACTTTTCTGTGAAAGGTTCTTTAAAACAAATTTTGAGGATACTTTTTGAAACTTGTTCAAAGGTAAGTGTTTAAAGGTGCATGCGTGCGCACACACGTGTGTGTGTGTGTGTGTGTGTGTGTGTGTGTGTGTGTGTGTGTGTGTCGTGCGTGCGTGTGTTTGCGCGCACATGAGTGTGCGCGCGTGTGTGTGTGAGTGACCTACTGCGCGCTGGTGACCTACTCGTTTTTGAGTGAACCAGTATTTTAGGAAGAAGAAGAGTGTGTGCACGTGTGTGTAGTACTTGTTGTACACAAACATAGCCGTTGTAGTATTTGTATCCGTCCACGGCTACTCTGTTCTGTCGCAGAGCGAAGGACAAGACTCTCCTGTAAACTGTAGGCCCTGGCACTTGTCTGTCACAACAACATCTTCACGACGGATCTCCTGAACAAACAATAACTGAATAAGCTATCGACCTGTCGTCTGTCTTGACCGTCGGTGAATACTTCTCAAACAAGATGCACTTCCGCTTCCGTCACTACATTGTGTTAGGCCTACATCTTTACCATTCATATGTCTTTTGAGCGCAAACTCAAACTTCGACAAGGATGCATAAAATACTTGTAACAACAGCAATTTCTTACGATAAATTTTTCCTCTTCATTTTGTACGAGCCGCCAAGAATAACAAGGGAGATTATTCCCAATTCACATGCAATATGAAGCACGTTTTCAAAACCACAACTAAGGAAACACAACAAAACTTCACTTTAATATGCCATACAAATTTTTGGTGGCTAAAATTACTACGTAAAGCTAGATGCTTTGAAATCTTTGGGAGGGGGGATCCTATGAAGTTACAGCCATCGCCATTTTGGTTCCGTCGACCTACTTAGGTACTTATTTGATGACCCACTTTTACGTTTTGGGAAAGTTCAAAAGACAACGTATATGTCAATTTCAATACCATCAATGATTCAACACTTGTTAACTAAGTTTCTGGTAAATTATTTTAAGCGGGATGTGCAAGAAATCCTTGTCACCGATTCCAAATAACAATTGACCAACAAATTCAAGATGGCGGAAAATATCACAAGATACCCAATGAAACACTCACCGATTCTTCCTCTTTTTCCATGCCAGTCGGCATCTGGACGACTGCACGATTGATTTTATCAAAGTCATGCATGTCCGGAATATCATCCGACCTGTAAATTGGCATTGGCTTGGAAAAATCCAAAGCACGAGCACGAAAAGACACTTTACTCATGATTGTGCCTAAAAATATGCTAATGAGTTAACTTGAATGTTCTCCCTCAAAACTGGGGGTAAAACAGTCCTATATTTAGGACTTTAACACCGTCACGCAATACTATAGTTTCAATTCATAGTGACAGACTTAATCTGAATCAACTAAAA
>CM031620.1:7317536-7367536 GCA_018398815.1 Conus ventricosus | reverse complement strand
CCAAGTCGTGGTCCAGGTTGTTTGGACATAAGCTCTAACTCAAATATTCTGGCGCCACATAGACGGGCCCATGGTTCGGATCCAGCCAATTAAGCATAGGGGAGAGGCTCCACAGAGACGGTCTGTCCGGCTAGACGGACTAAGCAGCTTTGACCGACGCCTCGATGTCTAGCGAGACGAGTCGTAGCGCCTGGCTCAGGCTCATCTAGCCAATTTGTGGAACCAGCGCCATTGTTAGTCGGACGTCGCAGGTTAAAGCAGGAAAGGGAGAGGGGGAAGGTAGTGCGTGGTGGGGGTGAAATCTAGCTAATCAATTAAATGACCAATTGACCACCACAGAGAGTAAGGCGTGTAGCGTGACTGTCATGATTTGAATATCAAATGGAATTAGAGGGAGATAACTTCGGGTATCAGGCGGTAAAAATACTGACCAATGGTACTGGCCCTTGGACACGGAGTGAGGGCATAAAGTAATGCGTGAGTGAGAGAGAGGGGAGAACGGAGAGAACGAACAGAGAGAGAGAGGTTCTGGGGTGTAGTCTCTGCAGGAGAAAGGCAGAGAGATGAGAGGAGTGAAGTTTGAGCATTAGCACCAGATATAGTCTGCAAAGGGAGGACTAAAGAGAGATGTGGAAAGAGAGAGTTGCTAACTAATGAAGAGGAAAAGAAAGAAAAGAAAAAAAAAGAAAAGAAAAGCAACCATGTCCATTTGATAAGAGCAGACTAGAAGAGAGAGAGAGAGAGTGCAATGCGTTAATGCAGGAAGAAAGAAAGGAGAACAGATCGATGTTGATAGTCACTGTTCTATCTTCACTGGGGTTCGACCTCATACTTGGCCAGCGCCACTTTCATCGACAGACCAACGCCAGGGCCAACAGTCTCACCTGACCAGGCGCCAGCAGACCAAGACCAGTGCCAGCAGTTGTGTCGTGCTTGTGAAAGTGACAGTGAAAAGAAAGAAAAAAAAAAAAAGAAAAGAAAAGACAGTGATTCGTGAATAGTTAAGATCACCTGGCCAGGTAAAGTAGAAATCTATTTATACCCGGGTTAGTTAATGATGTTTTAGACAAATGATTTTGTGAAGTTCAGGAAAGAGAGAATGTTTTATTTTGTTTGATTCCATATGCATTGATGGTTCGTTCTATGAACATGTGTAGTAAAGTTATAGACTTTACTAGTGGTTTGATGTGACGAATGCATGATATATGAATGAGATCGTAAGCAAGCTGGGAGTGTGTTTGGGCTGTGCGCTAGTCCTTCCTCCATCGACATCACCCGAGGTTGACAATTTATTGGCGAGCCTGCCAGGATATTCTGGCCCATTTATTATAATTGTTCAACTTCTCAGAGAGGAAGCTGGGTGGGATTCAAGTATTGTAATCCTAAGACAAGGGGTTGTCTTACTGTATGTTCCCAAGATAGTTAAATACTAGGCTTGGCATTGCTTCCAAGATAGTTAATACTAGGCTTGGCATTTCAGCCCCAGAGTACTTATTTCGCACAGATTGCCTATAATTCGCTCTCATAGTTGGGTCAGGCGCTGTGCGTCTTATAAAAACTAACTACGTTGTCCCAAGCTAATATTATCATTCATAGGATTGTGCTATTACGTCACTCGTGTCGGTAACCACCAGTTTGGCTGTCGTAGTAGTAAGGTCTTGTTCAAAAAAAAAAAAAAGAGGGAGATATAATGGCGGACGAAAAAGAACACCCCTATTGAACAACTTGTGAGCGTCGCTCGTGATTTAGGCTACTCAGGAGATGAGTTGCGTGCTTTCGTGGAAAACCAACAAAAGATGGAAAGAGATGAACGCGCGGAAAGACGCCATGTCGCATTGGAAATAGCAGAGCAGGAAAAGGCTAAAGAAGAGCAGGAAACAGAAAGATTAAGGATTCAGGCTAATGATAATCAGGTTACGCAGGAAACAGAAAGAATAAGGCAGGAAACAGAAAGACTAAGGGAAGCGCAGGAAACAGAAAGACTAAAGGAAGCGCAGGAAACAGAAAGATTAAGAATTCAATTAGAGTTAGAACGAGTGAAAATACAAAGAGAGACCACCGAGGATGGTAGTTCACTTTCCAGTGACTCTGTGCGCAGTTACGCTCCCCGACCCAAGTTGCCCAAATTCTCCGAAGGAACCGATTCGATTGATGCATACATCAGTCGTTTCGAAACGTTTGCGACCAGTCAGGGTTGGCCTTCAGAAGAGTGGGCAGTCATTTTGTCAGCGTTACTGACGGGTAAGGCATTACAGATTTTCACTGCGTTACCAGCAGAACAACAGTCTGATTTCAGCGCTGTGAAGGAATCGTTGATGAAAGGATTTGACCTCACAGAGGAGGGGTTCAGGAAGAAATTTCGTTCAGCTAAATTACAAGCAGGGGAAACGTACACTCAGTTTGGTGCACGTCTAGATCACTATTTTGAGAAATGGTTAGAGTTGAGTGGTACGAAGAAGGAGTTCGCTGAAATTGAAAGAGCTAGTTATGAAAGAAAGATTTTGTCAGGTTGCGGCCCTGAGTTAACCATACATTTGAAAGAGAGACAGCCAGAGACAGCAGGAGAGTTGTTGAAGTTCGAGAAGGTGTATGAGAGACAGTTGGGGAACTAGGTGCCAGGAGAAGAAAGGTGCAGGCACAGGGGAGAAGAGTGCAAAGGAAACCAGGGGGTTTTCTAGAAAGCTGCAAGACCTAGGTGGTTCAGTGCAAAGGAAGGGCAAAGGGACAGTAGGTGTTTCATTTGTCCAAGAAGGGACTGTGGCGAAGGGTTGGTCGCATGAGGAACCAATGCAGCGCCTTGCAAAGGGTGATAGGGTCGTCAAGGGACGACCTGCAGCTGGAACCAAAGGGATTCAGTTCGAGAGGGGGGGCACAGCCTATGGCTGCCTGGACAGCAGTCAGTGTCAGGGATGGAGGGCACTAGGCTGAGTGTTCGTACCGTTGGTAGAAGGGTGGATTGACAACGCTGGTCGAAAGGGGTTTGCAGGGCAAACCAGACCTGTACCTAATCGATGGCCTGTGAGGAAGTTCCAGTTGGGTAAGATAGAAGTACGTACCCCTTACTTCTCAGGCGATTGTCTGCGTTGGTGATGGAGAAACCCCTTCCATGATTGATCATTGGAAATATTCCAGGTGCAAGGGATCCAGGGGATCCTAGTTGTTGAACTGCTACAGGGGAGCAGTTCCCAAACACGGAGCAAGAAGGAGGAAAAGGTTGATAAACCGTTAGTCGTTCCAACAAGGAAGTCAGGCATAGATGTGTCGCCTGATGAGTTTAGGGCAGCGCAGGAACGAGACCCTTCGCTCGTGAAGTCTTGGGAGTTGGCGAGAGGTGGAGAGAAACAGGTGGTTAGAGGAGGTGAGACAGAATTCTTGTGAAAGGCGGGCTGTTGTACCGAGTGTTCACCAAGGGGAAGACAGGTAAGGTGACCACTCAGTTAGAGGTACCAGCATGTTATCGTGACACTGTCATGTCAGTGGGTCACGAGTCGCTCATGGCGAGTCATCTCGGCACCGGTAAAACGGCTGACCGAGTCTTTGATGATTTTCATTGGCCAGGGGGCAATGGCAGACATAAAGCGGTTCTGCATGTCATGTGATGTGTGTCAAAGGTCAGCCACAAGAGGGGTGAAGAGGAAGGCGCCTCTTAAACATCCCCCTTTAATTGACACACCATTCAGGAGAGTGGCCGTTGATCTGATGGGCCCAATCTCGCCCTGTTCCAAAGGTGGGCACAGGTATGAGACATGCAAGTTTGCAAAGGAAAGTTTGCAGGAAGCTAGGGTCGTTCCGAAGAAGCAATATGACAGGAAGATGAGGAAGCAATCCCCCAAGGTGGGAGATCAAGTCCTGTTACTGCTTCCCACGGATCACAACAAGCTGCTGATGCATTGGAAGGGACCATTACCATCATTGAAAAGGTAGATCGGGATTACCGAATTGATGTGAATGGGAAACCAAAACTTTTCCATGCAAATTTCCTCCGCAAATATACTCAGCGTGAGACTCAGCACATAGGCGCAGCAGCAATCATTGATGAGGTGAAGGAGACCCAGCAGAAGAAGGGAGATTTTGTTGCCTGAGTTTCCAGGAGAAGAGTCATACAGGGACGTGTCACTGTATGAAGGGCTGGGACAGTAGGATGATGAGGAAGCTATTGACGGGATTGGAAGGCGTTGTGAATTTCATGGATGACATTCTGATAGCATCCGAGACATGGGATGAGCATATGAGGCAGCTAGGAGCAGTTTTAGAGAGGCTGAGACAAGCCAATCTCACAGCCAGACCAACAAAGTGCCAGGTTGGTTTTCCAAGCCTGGAGTTCCTAGGTTTTGTTGTCGGAGGCGACACAAAGCAGCCAGAAAGGGGAAAGGTGGAGAAGATGATGAATTCAGAGAGACCAAAGACCAAAACAGAAGTCAGGAGTCTGCTAGGTTTTATTGGGTTCTATAGGGAGTTTGTTCCAAATTTCGCAGCAATCACGAGTCCTCTCAGTGATTTGGTCAAGGCAGGGAAACCGGCAGTGGTCGAATGGTCAGACGCTGCAGAGCAAGCACTGCAGACGGTGCTGGAAAGACTAGGTTCCCGTCCCATCTTGAAGCTACCAGATATGTCAAAACCATTTTTTTTTGCGGACAGATGCATCAGGTGGTGGATAGGTGCAGTATTGTTGCAGGAGCATGAAGAGTCGAGTTCCCTGTGAGGTATGCTAGCAGGAAGTTGACAAAGTGTGAAGAAGGGTACGCAACGGTGGAGAAGGAGTGTTTAGCCGTTGTGTGGCCGTGCAGAAGTTCCACAAATACTTGTATGGGAAAGAGTTCGTGATAGAGACAGATCATCAACCACTCAAATTCCTGCAGGAGGCGCAGTTGAAAAACAGCAGGGTTCTGCGTTGGGCAATGGCACTGCAGCCCTACAGGTATCGAGTGCAGTACATTCCAGGTCGACAGAATGTCGGAGCTGACTATTTAAGCCGTGTAGTCTAGCAAGCTGCAACTCAGAGGAAGTCAGTCATATCCGGGGTGCTTTGTTGATAATATGTGTTGATTACAGTTATGTTGAGTGGATATGGGTTCATTCCAGTTGGCTATGGTTCATATTTTTGTGTGAGATTTGCTCATGTGAATGTAGTTATGCTTGGAGCATACAGTCGCTTGTGTAGTGATGCATTATTTGCAATAAGTGAGGATGGAGATTCCTCAGTGAAGTGTCATGGATCGTGATCATATTATATTGTGCTTTTCATAAGAATTGTGAAGAGAAGATATGGCAAATCCGCAGGTAGGGGGATTGCATAGGTGCGCACAGAGGTCGTTATAAAATGAATTGAAATAACGCAAGAGCGCACGTCAATGATAACTCATTGGAGTGGTATTCACTAATGATATATTTTATAATTTATAAACCGTTGGTTGTAAAGTATTTTTTTTAACTTTGCACGTGTAGCTGTGTGTCAGCAAATTCGGTTGTTGTTTTTTTTGTACCGTGGTTTTTAGACGATGCGGTGCATAGTCTTTTGCAAGGGGGAAATTGTCACGGTCAAAAATAGAACAACCAAGTCGTGGTCCAGGTTGTTTGGACATAAGCTCTAACTCAAATATTCTGGGCGCCACATAGACGGGCCCATGGTTCGGATCCAGCCAATTAAGCATAGGGGAGAGGCTCCACAGAGACGGTCTGTCCGGCTAGACGGACTAAGCAGCTTTGACCGACGCCTCGATGTCTAGCGAGACGAGTCGTAGCGCCTGGCTCAGGCTCATCTAGCCAATTTGTGGAACCAGCGCCATTGTTAGTCGGACGTCGCAGGTTAAAGCAGGAAAGGGAGAGGGGGAAGGTAGTGCGTGGTGGGGGTGAAATCTAGCTAATCAATTAAATGACCAATTGACCACCACAGAGAGTAAGGCGTGTAGGCGTGACTGTCATGATTTGAATATCAAATGGAATTAGAGGGAGATAACTTCGGGTATCAGGCGGTTTAAAAAAACTGACCAATGGTACTGGCCCTTGGACACGGAGTGAGGGCATAAAGTAATGCGTGAGTGAGAGAGAGAGGGGAGAACGGAGAGAACGAACAGAGAGAGAGAGGTTCTGGGGTGTAGTCTCTGCAGGAGAAAGGCAGAGAGATGAGAGGAGTGAAGTTTGAGCATTAGCACCAGATATAGTCTGCAAAGGGAGGACTAAAGAGAGATGTGGAAAGAGAGAGTTGCTAACTAATGAAGAGGAAAAGAAAGAAAAGAAAAAAAAAGAAAAGAAAGCAACCATGTCCATTTGATAAGAGCAGACTAGAAGAGAGAGAGAGAGAGAGTGCAATGCGTTAATGCAGGAAGAAAGAAAGGAGAACAGATCGATGTTGATAGTCACTGTTCTATCTTCACTGGGGTTCGACCTCATACTTGGCCAGCGCCACTTTCATCGACAGACCAACGCCAGGGCCAACAGTCTCACCTGACCAGGCGCCAGCAGACCAAGACCAGTGCCAGCAGTTGTGTCGTGCTTGTGAAAGTGACAGTGAAAAGAAAGAAAAAAAAAAAGAAAAGAAAAGACAGTGATTCGTGAATAGTTAAGATCACCTGGCCAGGTAAAGTAGAAATCTATTTATACCCGGGTTAGTTAATGATGTTTTAGACAAATGATTTTGTGAAGTTCAGGAAAGAGAGAATGTTTTATTTTGTTTGATTCCATATGCATTGATGGTTCGTTCTATGAACATGTGTAGTAAAGTTATAGACTTTACTAGTGGTTTGATGTGACGAATGCATGATATATGAATGAGATCGTAAGCAAGCTGGGAGTGTGTTTGGGCTGTGCGCTAGTCCTTCCTCCATCGACATCACCCGAGGTTGACAGTGTATGAGTGCAAAGATAACCTTGGTGTGTTAAGCCTGACTAATAATACATCAACTTAGTGCACTTAAATCCATACCATCACGATTTCCCCCATCCTGGACAATGATGACGTTTTCAGTCATGCGTGAACATCGCCAAGACACAGCAGCTCTCTGGGAGCTGATGTAGGGAGTGACCTTGACTTGCTGATGATGACTTTCCAACTACGTCTGAAGACAATCAGCAAACAAAAACACACACGGCTCAAGTCTGACCTCGAAAAGCTGAGGGACCCTGAGGCAGCAGAGGCCTTTCAGGCCATGACAGGCGGGACATTTGCAGCGCTCTCCATCCTTGATGTGGAAGGGGATACAGACATCGACACACTCGTAAACACCTTCAACGCTGTGGTGACCGAAGTTGCCAGTGAGATCCATGGCAAACATCACCCAGTCAAACAGCGTTGGGTCACAGCAGACACTCTTGATTTGTGCGACAAGAGGAGAAAACTGAAGAACCAGAAAAATGAAGTATATAGATGGAGCAGAGCAGTATAGAGCAGTATAGAGCAGTATAGAGCAGTATAGAGCAGTGTAGAGCAGTGTCACGAGTTTGTCGCGAGGCCTACGACGTTCGACCCACCTAGGGTGGCGGAATTACTTATTTGTTTATTGTCGTTGCTGTTGTCGTGTATCCGTCCCTTAGGGTGGCTTTTGGTGCAGTTGCACCTTGGTGTGGTTCAGCTCAACTTCGGTTTGCTTTCTCTCTCTCTCTCTCTAATTCCACCGCCCGTGCTATTCATCCTGCAAGTTCACGGGTGGCCGGTACCTTTCTCTCGAACTTTCTGTCTGTCGGCCTCTCGCCTGTCTTTTTACCTGTCGCACGTGCTTCGTTTCTTTTAGTTTGAAGTATGCTCACTCTGTGACGCAGCATGGCATGTTGGCCGCCATTGCTGAGGGAGGTTAGCTCTTCACTCGAGCGGAAGATGTCTCTGGGGGCGCCTGCTCCAGTCCTGGTTCTTTACCTTATCATCGAGAGTACAGTCAGTACTTTCAATTCCTGCAGTCGGCCTGTAGGAGAGGGACATCATTTCTTATGTTTCCGCATCTTCGCCTCTGTCCTCTCGACTGGACAGAGGGTAGAGAGAGTCCTTTGACCCGCCTCTTCGGGGTCACCCACGGGTAGCTGGTAAGCATCAGTTTCGTGGTCTGTTTGTTTTGATTTGTTGTTGTTAGCCGGCTTAGTCTTCACTTTTGCGCAATTTTCTTTTGTTTTCGAAATTGTAAGAGGAATATTGTGTGAGACCTTTTCTCTGGTTAATTCAATCTTTAACCTGGCCATTCTAAATTATTTCCAAAATTCTTTCTCCTGTTTATGTATCTGGTGATGCGGTAGTCGGTGGGGAAGGGAGAGAACCTGGTGATTCAGGGTTGGAACTTGCTTGGTCTCGCTCGTCCGCCCCTGTCACATTCGCCGGACTTTTATCCTTCGGCCACCGTCTGTTTGTGTGTGCAAGGAGAACGAGTTTTATGTTCACGAGCGTGCGTACGCATGATTTGTCGTTCGGATGCGTGGTTGAAGATTTGTGTTATTTTGAAATGTGTTTATAAAATGTGACAGTTATGCCATTGAATTATTATTTGCAAATGTGGTGGCAGTTATTAAGCGATAGTCGCTGTGTTGATTTATTTCCTAAGGAAGGAAAACGTTAAGCGTGAGTGAGAGAAGGGTGAAGATAATTCATATTTGTTTTATAACCTGTTGATTTAATGCAGTCTTTTACCTGCATCGTGTGGGAAGACTTGATTCAATGGGTGTACCGTGTGCGTTTAATACACTTCCCCTCGCCCATCATGCGAGTGGCTGTTAAGACTTGACAGCAATGGTCAGACGGTACTGACGGCAGGGTTCCAGTACCCTTCTTCCTTCCTCCTTCCTTCTTCTTTTCCTCCTCTCCGACTCTCCTCCCAGCTACGTCCTCCCCCCTCCCGGGGGCTTCACCTGGAGCACGAACTGGATGGTGCCACGTGCTGGTCGAGGCCACGTTCTGGCTGAGACCACGGACGGGATGGTGCCACGCGCTGGTCGAGGCCACGCCTTGGTCGGGACCGTGGACTGCTAGAAGAGGCCGCCGTCTTGACTGGCCGGCCTGGACCCCCGTCCAGGACCTCCAGTAACAGCTACGTACCCCCCCCCCCCCCCCCCCGGGACACTCTCTTCACTGCCCGCTTGGGAGTCGAGGGTGTCGGCTTTGGGCGACTCCCTGCGAGAACCAGCCCGGCTCGGAGCACCTAGTGCGACAGGGTGCTCCCTGCGGACTTGACAGGGGCAGGGATGTGGACGCGCTCCATGGTGTGAGAAAGGATTGATACTGGGAATATTCCTTTATAATTGTGTATATGTCATATGTGCTGGAGTGCTGTAATTGTGATCGTGTACGTCGTATGGCGAAATATTTATTTATAATCGTGCATGTTGTGGGTGTGGGAGTGCTTGATTGTGATTGTGCATGTTGTGCGCGTTGGAGCGCTTGATCGTGATTGTGCATGTTGTGTGCGTTGGAGTGCTTGATCGTGATTGTGCATGTTGTGTGCGTTGGAGTGCTTTATTGTGATCGTGCATGGTGCGTGTGTTGGAATGTTTATTTTGCTGGTGTGAATAAATGGGGTGTTGTATCGTAATCTTTATTGTGTGGTCTCTTGCGGAGCGTGTGAGGTCAGTCACTCCCTTCACTCCCACCTAGACCGATCCTGTCAGGGCAGACCTCCAGGGGTCGGTCGTGACAAGCAGTATAGAGCAGTATAGAGAAGTTAGCGGGAAGATAAAGGAAAACATGAAGAAAATAAAGGATTGATGAATAGAAGAGCAATGCCAAGACATTGAGGACAACTTACAGAAGAACAATAGTCTTCAAGCATACCAACTTGTAAAAGACCTGACAACCTCAAAGGACGAGTTTCCACCATACAATACAAGTCCTGGAAGTGCCTCACAGAAGACAAGGCCATTCTCAACTGTTGGACAGAATACTGCTCCGAATCATGCAACTTCATCATAGTAGGAGACCCACGAGTCCTGAATATCCCCTCAGTAACAGACAGTGACAACTTCCCCTTACAGGGCGAAGAAGTAGAGACAGCAGTAACATCCTTGACACGAGGAAACTCAGCGGGGGTGAACACAGTGCCAGCAGGCTTAGTGAAGGAAGGAGGAGATGCCGTGATCAGTGCCCCCAGACATTTGTAACAAGATCTGGCAAACTGGTGAACGGCCAGCTCCATGGACCCAATCCCCGATCATCACTCTCCCCATGAAAGGCAATTTACAACTGCTTCAAAATTACCGAACCAACAGTCTAATCAGTACACGCGAGTATGGTGATGCTGGGGATCCTTTTGAATAGACTGAAGCCACAAGCAGAGATCATTGCTGAAGAACGTGCAGCGTTTAGAGCTGGTCTCAGGACCACCGAACAGATTTTTAACTTGAGGATAATGTGTGAGAGATATCTTCAGCACCAGCAGGACCTGCATCACATTTTTGTGGATTTCAAAAATGCCTTCGACAGGGTGAGGCATGCAGCCTTACGGGCGACCATGAGACTGTGCAACATCAACGCCAACCTGATCATGACCATAGAATGCCTCTACGATATGGTCACCAGTGCAGTCTTCCTCAATGGCGCCATAGGAAACTGTTTCAAGACAACTGTAGGAGTGAGGGAAAGCTGTTCACTCTCACCCACTCTTTTCAACATTTACCTGGAGAGAATTATGACTGACGCACTGGAGGGACATCAAGGATCAATCAGCATTGGTGGCAGGATAGTAACAAACCTACGCTTTGCGGATGACGTCGACGAGCTACCAGGAGACGAGCAGGATCTAGCCAACCTAGCAGAGCGCCTTGACAAATGTTCTGCTGCATTCGCATGGAGATCAGCGCCAAAAGGACAAAATGTATAACCAACAACACCAACGGCATCAGCGCTAACATCGCTATCGAGGGTGAAAACATAGAAGAGATCAGAACTTCAAGTACCTCGGGGCCATTGTTTTAGATGAGGGATCAAAACCTGAAGTGCTCTCGAGATTTGTGCAAACGACAGCAGCGCTAGCCAGACTAAGACCCATCTGGAATGAAGAAGAAGAAGAAGAAGAAGAAGTTGATGATGATGAAAAAAGAGGAGAAGGAAAAGGAGGTGGAATAGGAGGAGGAGGAGGAGGAGGAGGAGGAGGAGGACGAGAAGAATGAATGAATGAATGAATGAATTAGTGAATGAATGAATGAATGAATTTATAGCCTGGATTATGATGGAGAAAGTGTCAGTGTTAGAAGAACTGAAATGGGAGTTCATTCCACAAGGCAGGACCATGACGGCAGCAAGCACGCCGGCATGAAGACTTTTTTCATTCACGTGTTAGGTTTGTTTAACTCATAAAAGCTGAGAACGGATGGGGAGATGATGGTGTGTGGTTGGTGCCTGCGGAGTTGGGGAATGCGTGTGGTGTTGCAGATAGTGTTACCGTTGTCTTCACACTCCTTGGGGGCCGGAAGAGTTCAGCTGGTAGAGCGCCAAACTCCTCGTGATCCTGGGGTTGCGGGTTCAAATCTCCGCTGGGCCGTTTTGGTAAATGGGGATAAATCCCTCACAGTCAACATCAGTTCCCCAGTTTCCCAAAAAGTCCTTCGAATGAGACTATAAATCGAGATTCCGTGTGTGAAGACACACATAATATCTGACATTCATGTAAAATCCTGTATGTGAATGTAACATGTGTCTCTCTCACATACACATACGCGCGCGCGCGCGCGCACACACACACACACACACACACACACACACACACACACACACACACACACACACGCACACATGTAATGAGTTGCGAATACTATTCGCCAGTACCCATGCTTTGGCACACTCTGACCCAAGCCACAACAATGTGATTTGCAGCCCAGTCATGTAGCCAACTGAATGAGTTGTTTCTACCTGATACATAACCTGTTTGCAAAGGAAAGGGCGCATATTAAAGATTTCAACAGAAGCCAGTACAAGCCAGGTCTCTATGTTCTGTATCATTTATGTGTTGTAACTTTCTCCCTGGCTACATCTACAGTGAAGACACAGAGAACATCTGACATTCATGTAAAATCACATTACGAACTTTTGTAGAGAATGCCAGTTCAACAGAATGATAGAATGAATGAAAATACTCGAGTGACTGATATTCGACTAAATGACATGGCAAACGACTGAATGTAGCGCCAGCAGGAAGCTCTTCATTCGCCTCTACCCAGGCAGGCAGCCCTTTGTGTAAACGAGGTGGATTGTAGGGCGATTAGAGGTTCTTCTTTCTTTGAGTGTCCACCTTCATTGAGTTGAAGATTCTGACACTTTTGTGTGTATGGCCGTTTTTTTCATCCCGCCATTAAGGCAGCCATACTCCAAATTCGGGGAAGGTGCATGCTATGTGTAACGTGTCATACATACCCAACGGCCAAACTGGCCTTCTCTTCCGAAAGTTGGTGATGGGAGTTTACGTGTGTGCAAGATGTTGTGTCTCTAACGGGGAATAGGCGCTATATCAGAACTGTTAATGATGTTGATGACAATGAAGATATGACAAAGATGATGAGGAGGGGGGATTCTGAAAACGCCACAAACTATAAGAACACTGAGCCGCCAAACGAAACACACACACACACACACACACAAAACTGATTTATTTGTAGTTTCGTTTGGCGGCTCGGTGATTCTGCTTTTGTTTCAATTATCGCTACGGTCATCCCACTTTGAAACCAACTTCTCACAAACTACAAGCCTATTTTTCTAACTAGACGACGAAACAAGGAGCTTTTTCGTTCAGTGGTCAAGTTCAAACTGTTGGCCAATTCTATTGGCTGTCGAATTGTGTAAGGGGTGGGAAATCTTACGTCACAACACCAGGGATAGGAAGTAGCTCGAGCGTCGCTATGGTGTGCCATTCCCGTCCAAAAGACGCAAGGTGCACATCCGCTCACAGACTCCCCGGTGTTAAAGTTCGCATTGTCCCCATTAATGCATGCTATGATAGAACACCAACTACGACTAAAAAGAACCGAAGTGAATTCACATCTCGTTATCCATCAGACAAGGAAGTGAAAATGTAATGCTGATGATGATGATGATAGTAATAAGTGATAATAATGCCAGCAGCAGTAGCAGTAGTAGTTATTAGTAGAAATACAATATACAGACCTGCATGGTGCGTGAGAGAGGAAACAAAGGGGGGGGGGGGGGGGGGTGGGGGAGGGGAGAGCGCCTTTACCTAAAAAAAGAAAAAGAAAAAAACACACACACATAAGACAAGAAAAAAAAGTAAAGGCGGGAGTGGTGGAGGGGAAAAAAGCAGTACTAGTAGCAGTACTAGTAACAGTAGTAGAAGTAGTTAGTGTTCGAAAAAACATTAACTTTGGGAGCTGAACAATTCTCGAAATATCCCAGGCGCCGCACACACACACACACACACACACACACACACACACACACACACACACACTGATTAGCTGATCAAGTGATATGCACAATATGCACCAAAAAGCACCCCCCCAAAAAAAAATAAATAAAAAAAAATCACTTGTCCTCAAATTTGCCACAGGCTCTCCTTCGTGCTACAGTTCCTTCTCGGTTGCAGACGTCTAAAGGCGCCGCTCCCCTGCTTTGTCATCAACCACTTGGAGCCCAGCCAATTGTGTGGAGAGCAACAAAGAGAGCCTGACCCTCTGCCCTTCTCAGGGGTTTTCTCCCAGACAAGACTCCTGACCAAACAACATCAGATTTAAACGGAAAATCCTCCCATCAAGACATCCATCCCCAGGCTGATGTCAGGCACTAACTCTACGCCAGGCGGCCTCACGTTCCTCCCAGCTGGGATCCGTCTCTCCATGGCAACCTTCCCCTGACTATCACCATAGCGGCCCCCCCCCCCACCCCACCCCACACACACACATAAGAGCAGAAGTAGCATTTACTCGGTCGCCGAACAAAGGGAACGAACAAAATGACAAAACAGACGCGACGCGTTTCGACCTGTTGGACTTCTTCAGGCAGGACAAAATACCATTCAGAAACGATTAAAACAAAAGGGCGAACAAACTGTCGCCCATCTCTTCAATCTCAGTGCAAAATGTGGTCTTGGGTGAAAAACTAAAACTACGGAACGGAACTGTAGACAAGAGGGAAAGGGTGAAGGGGTAACATACGGATAATAATGATGATGATGATGATGATGATGATGATGATGATGATGATATAATAATAAAAATAATGATGATGATGATAATAATAAAAATAATAATGATGATAATTATAATAATAATAATGATGATGATGATGATGATGATGATGATGATAATAATAATGAAAATAATGATGATGATGATAATAATAAAAATAATAATGATGATAATAATAATAATGATAATGATAATAAAAGAAGGAGGGAGGAGGAGGAGCGAGAATAGTAGTGACGACGATGATGATAAGAATAACAATAAATGTGATAAAGGAAGAAGAGAGGAGGAGGAGGAGGGTAATTTCAATAATAATAATAATACAGAAAAAGGGAAGAATAGTACAATAAAATCTAAGAAATGCACGGAAAGTCATAATCGTGATGATGATAATAATGATGATGTAGAAAGTGTCCGTCTATCGACCGTGGGCCATTGAACTACGGTCGGGTGATGGCGAGTGTGGTTTATTTGACTCGACTTCATCGGAAAACCGCGTTTTCCTCCAGTAACTGCTGTGCTTGGATGGAGGAGAGAAGAGGATGGAGAGCGCGATAGGTGAGATGACGGTGGACGTGCAAGAGAACGGTCAGGGGGAAAAGGAGGGGGGGGGGGGGGGTAGGTGGTGGAGGTGAGGCAGTTGTGTTGGTGTTGGAAAGAAGAGTGGGGTGACAAAACATACAACAATGAAGGGCAAGTTAAGGGGGAGAGAGAGAGAGAGAGAGAGGGGGGACCGATCGCAAGCCAAGGGAAGTCACTCCATGAATACAGCGGTTAACAGAACGTTCGTGCTAACAGTGTGTGTCCCGCCAGAGAAAATGGAGGCAACCCAGGGGAGGAGGGGAAAAGGGGAAGGGAGTGGAAAGGGGGAGGGGGAATGAATACCCATATTACGTGAGAGGACAGCTGCGAAGAAAGAGGAGGGAGGGAGATGGAAACAAGTCAAGCAGGTTGCATACCAAAAATTAACCGGCGCCAAGACCTTGCTTAAGGAGTCGACTATTTATAGACTGGCGCAATTGGATTGTTTTGAGAATTTTTTTTATATTTTTTTTTATTAGTGTGCCTGAAAGTTGATTCTCCATATATTCTTTCATATGGCCATCAAGGTACAAGCCAGGTGGTTCCAAGCACAAGATTAAAATCAGTGGAATGGGCCTGAAATGTGTGTCAGCTAAGGGGAAGGTCATGTGTTTGAAGATTGTGATTTCATCGGTGAAAATCCCCCCAAACAAGAGAAATAATTGGTGGGGAGCTGTTCTTTTGATCAATTATCAGTTTAACATTTAATGCTGGCTCAAAGTTATGGTAGGCCTCAAAACGCTTAGGCTGCATGGATTATAACAGTGTTTGAGTGCAAAATCCTAATTGTGGCGTGTGGCCACGCCACTTGGCCTTGCTCAGCGGCTGATGGTGTGTACAGTGACATGGTGAGGCGGACAACGGACGTCAGTGATTGGGCCCACTCACTTATCGCCACGTCATCACGTACGAGACGAGATGTTGCTGTTGCTTTTAACAGCAGGACTCTTCTTCTTCTTCTTCCTAAAACACCGGTTCACTCAAAAAACGAGTAGGTCACCAGCGCGCATGTTAAAAGTAACATAAAATAACATAAAACAGTGCGACTCAGACTGTTGGCCCCTGGAGCAAATTTAGCAACAAGGGGTCGCACCCTTCTGTGTGTGTGTATGTGCGTGTTGTAACAATGTGTGTGTGTGTGTGTGTGTGTGTGTGTGTGTGTGTGTGTGTGTGTGTGTGTGTGAGACAAAGACAAGACAAGACAAAATTCTTTATTTACGAGGATAATAGATAAGCACTAACGTGCTTTTTTACATCCAGTCCTCGCCCTGAGTAGGGACTACAACATGCAGTGAAATCAATTAATGTAAGAAATCAAAGAAGCAAGCAAAGCGGTCATGTAATCATAGAGGAACATCCAATGAAAATAGAAGATAAATGAAAACAAAACAAAAAACAAGAATAATAATAAACAAAACAACAACAAAAAATAATAATAGCAAAATAAAATAAATAAAAAATAAAAATGAGAATAACAATAATGAAGAGGAAGGAGAGAGCGGGGGTAGGGAGTGAGGTGGGCTGGGGAAACATATGTAAGTGTACTACAACGTACAAGATTGGCATGTATGAAAACAGACAGTGAAGTGAATATGACAAAGTGCGTACAAATTTTTGAACACACAAATACACGCACGTTCGCACGCAGAGAGAGAGAGAGAGAGAGAGAGAGAGAGAGAGTGTATGTGTGCATGTGTGTGTGTGTGTGTGTGTGTGTGTGTGTGTGTGTGAATGTGTGCGTGAGTGCGCGCGCGGGTATCCATGTATGTGTGTGGGGTGTGTGTGTGTGTGTGTGTGTGTGTGTGTGTGTCTTCTTCTTCCTAAAATACTGGTTCACTCAAAAACGAGTAGGTCACCAGCGCGCATGTTAAAAAGTAAAATAAAATAACATAAAATAGTGCGACTCAGACTGTTGGCCCCTGGAGCAAATTTGGCAACAAGGGGTCGCACTCGATATTCAAGAAGTTAAAAGCAATGGCCAAATTCAGGCCCAGGTAACAGTAAAATATCTGGGGAAGTAAAAATAGAAAATCGTCAATATGCAGATCTCAAAACTGTCTATCAATTTGTTTTTTAAATGAGATTGCATTTGTGGCAATCTTGATGGCACCCGGCAGTGAGTTCCACAGCCGTACAAAACTGGGATAAAAAGAATGTAAGTGGCTGTCAATATTTGATGCAGGTATGGTATAACATTGACCGCCACTCCTGGTGCTACTTTTATTCAATACTAGTTGTTCCATTGGAATATCAATTACTTTAGCTCTGCCTTTGAAGAAGATGTTAAGTTTGATAAAAGCTCTTCTCTCTTCTAAGGGTTTCCATTCTAATTTCCTCATGTTCTTCCTAGTATTCCCCTTTTCTCTGATGTGGTTCCCTGTTACGAACCGTGCTGCTCTCTTCTGAATCTTTTCGAGGTTATCAATGTCCTTTAGATGTGTGTGTGTGCGTGCGTGCGAGCGCGCGCGTGTGTGTGTGTGTGTGCGGGTGCGTGTATGATGACAGAGAGAGAGAGAGAGAGAGGAGAGAGAGAGAGAGAGAGCATGTGTTTAGGACGTGTATTTATCGTAAAATCCAGTAAAGGAACGTTGAGTGTGCGTCTGTGTGTGCGCGCGTGTGTGCGAGTGCGTGCATGCGTGCGCGTGCACGCGTGTGTGTGTGTGCGTGTGCGTATGTGTGTGTGTGTGTATGCACGCGCACGCTTGCTTCTGTGCCTGTGTGTGGTGTTCGCCAGCGGAACGCGCTAAATCAGTGGACAGGGGATACCAGTGTACGTCTTTAGACCGTGGATCCCCTGGAGGCGCGTGGGTATGCGGTGTGTAAAAAGAGGCGCGAGGGAAGAGGAGGGGGGAAGGCGGATATGTTTTGTAAGAGAGACAGAGAGAGAGAGAGAGAGAGAGAGAGAGAGGACCGATCGCAAGCCAAAGGGAAGTCACTCCATGACTAGAGCGGTGTTGGTTGAATGAAAGCCACCTCGGGGCGATCGAGAAGGAAGGCAACCATGGTAACAGAACGTTCGCGCTAGGTTGGCTGACCCAGTGTCCCCCAACTGTCTGATGTTCAGTGTTGTTTTACGCCCCTCCGACCACACAGGGACTTCGCAGACAAGAAAGTATGTCAAGACCTAAAAACAAAACAAAAACAACCCCCCCAACACACACACACACACACACACACTGACTTACTAAATAACACACAGACACGACAACTGACAAGGGGTCAACACAATTACCCGCAACAACTCGATCTGGGTGAGAAGGTTCTAGTCCCGAACATTCCTGCTACCGATTGGAGACCTTGACTGTTTCTAGTGCAAGTTGGGTGGAGAGTTTGGGAGGAGGTGTGTGTGTGTGTGTGTGGGGGGGGGGGGGGGGGGGGGATAATGGCTGAACATAGAAAGGAATTCCTTTTTGACGCGGGGAGGGGTGGGAGAGAGAGAGAGAGAGAGAGAGAGAGAGAGAGAGAGAGAGAGAGAGAGAGACCGACGGAGTCATGTTCATGTTGTTTACAGCCAGCCAATCGCAAGGGCCATGAAGGCTATTTACGTGACAAAATCGATCCCTATATGAAGATTTCACGCGCGCAGGCGAGCGCGCGGGGTTGGGGAGAGAGAGAGAGAGAGAGAGAGAGAGAGAGAGAGAGAGAGAGGGGGGGGGGGGGAGGGAGAGAGAGAGAGATGAAAAAAGGTCCGTTCGGGTTCATATCTGTTTTGGGGATAAAGGATCTGGACAGCCCCCCCCCCTCCCCTCCCCCTTCTCTCTGCTTTGTGGCATTCTTGGCAACACGGTCGGTAACCCATCTCGATTAGTCCATGCCGCGAATGCCAGTATGACTGGCAAGCCAAGGGAGACAGTCTCGTAGCCATACTATTTCAGGGAGGGGGAGGGGTGGGGGTAAAGTTTTTAAAAAAAAGAAAAAGTTCAAGAGTTCATGGCAATTGAGGTTATGGGTGGCAATGACCTCAAGAAATGCTATCAGCAGGGACGGAAGGGGGGGAGGGGGGGGGGGTGGGAGGGGGAGGGGAGTTTCCTTACGTCCATACTGCCAGACCATCGTGTTGAGAGCCAAGGTCAGGGACCGTGAAAAGAGGGATAACCCTGTGCGGCAGACACGCTTCACTACGCCTTTAGCGAACTGGAGGTCAGAACTGTTTCGACAGATCTGACTTCCGGGAATAGGCCGGAGGACGTCCGGGAAAGACCGGAGGACACTGGGAAAGACCAGAAGCAAGGGCTCTGTGGGCTGGCTCCCCACTTTGCCTTCAACATGTGGCTACTAAGTACAAAAGGAAAAGATGCTCCCAGGATTCACCGAAAGGGGGAGAGAATGATGAATCCATCGGTGCTCAACCAATCACGACTGCAAATCCCAAACGGACTATGAACATGGACCAAATGGAATATCCATGTGTCTGTGGAAAGCGTTTCGCTACCACCCGTGGCATGAGGATCCACAGAACAAAGATGGGATGTGTGAAGACTCATCTGAATGAGCAGCAGCGCACTGCATCAGCAGATAAGACGTCGGAAGACCAAGGCCAGAATTTAAACCACAGTGCCAAGGACATCCACGCTGATGGTTCGGATGAGGAGTTTGCACAGGCCCTCGATGCCAGGCGCCTGAAACTCAACCTGTAACGAGCAAACGAAACTGAAGATTGGGAGAAACTGGATGCAAAAATCGTCCAAAGACTCGATGCACTGATAGGGAAAAGCACCCGGGAACACAACTAGCCACATATGGGGACATTGTGTATACCACATGTAGAGACGCCTATGGAGCAAAACTACCAAAGAGAAAACACCTCCAAAGAAATCCAGACGCCAAGAAGAGATGGACAAGATCAGGGTCCAAAAGAAAAACCTCAAGAAGCAAATAAAGACTGCACTGCCAGCTGAAAACAAGGCTTGGAAAAACTCTGGAAAGACCTGAAAGCAAAACACAGCGCCCTCAGCAAAGCGGAATCTGCGAGGAAGAGGAAGAGCAAAAAGAAGAAGACACAAGAGCGCTTCTTCAGTGACCCTTCCAGTTTGCCAGAACACTGTTTGAGCAGCCAAAATCTGGGACCCTAAGTGTGGACAAAGGAGTTCTTGAGCAGCATCTGAGGAAAACATACTCTGACTCACAGAGCAAAGCACCACTCGACATTCAAGGTCTGGTGTGGCCAACCTGAGGAACAGTTCAATGACAAGCCTCCAACGTTGGCGTAAATCAAGAAGGTGGTCGTCAAAGCCAGAGCCACATCATCACCAGGGCCAAACGGAATACCTTACCAGCTGTACAAGAAATGTCCCAAGGTGTTGGAGTGGCTCCACAGGCTGCTGCGATCAGCTTGGAGAAACCAGAAGATCCGCAGCCAGTGGATGACGGCAGATGGTGTGTACATCCCCAAAGAGCAAGTGACATCAGCCAGTTCAGGCCAATATCACTACTGAACGTCGAAGGGAAAATCTTCTCTGTCATGGCAGCAAGGCTGACCAAGTACCTCATGGAAAACAAGTACTTGGATGTGTCAGTCCAGAAAGGTGGCATCCCAGGCGTGGCTGGCTGTGTAGAACACGCCACAATGATCTGGGACGCAATCCAAAGAGCAAAAAACAGAAAAGAGAGACCTGGACGTAGTGTGGCTTGATCTGGCAAACGCATATGGATCTGTACCCCATGAGATGATACAGTTGGCTCTTGAGATGCACCATGTGCCAAAGAACATCCGCGACATGCTCAAGAAGTACTTCAATGGCTTTTCAATGCGCTTCTCTACCAAGGAGTACACAACAGATTGGATCAACTTGGAGGTGGGCATTGCAATGGGCTGTGGAATTTCCCAATACTGTTCATGTTGGCAATGGAAGTCATCTTGAAAGCAGCAACAAGCAACGCAAGACAAACAGACCTTGGCGATGGATACAAGATGCCCCCTCTCAAGGCCTTCGTGGATGACACTACAGTGATTCCATCCAGTGAAGACGAGACACGTCATGTGGAGTCTGGACGACATAGTTGCCTCATCCAGAATGAAGTTCAAGCCAAAGAAATCACGGAGTCTCCCACTGAGGAAAGGAAAAGTTGCCGAATCTGTGGTCTTCAGAGTTGCCAACCAGGCCATTCCAACAGTCACAGAAGAGCCTGTCAAGAGCCTTGGAAGGTGGTATGATGATACGCTGAAAGACACACAAAGAGCAATAGAAACCAAACAGATGTCGGAAGAAGGCTTGGAGACCATTGACCAGTGTGGGCTCCCTGGCAAATACAAGGTCTGGTGTCTGCAGTTCATGCTGATACCAAAGCTTCTATGGCCTCTGATGATATACGACATCTGCACCAGCATAGTGGAGGCAATGGAAGCCAAAATCAACAAGTTCACAAGGAAATGGCTTGGTGTCCCACCCTGTCTGACTAACATAGCGCTGTACTGTCGCCATTCAAAGCTGAAACTACCACTGAAATCAATCCTGGAGGAATACAAAGCAGGGAAGATCAGACTTCAAAGCATGCTGGACTCAGGAGACAAGGTGGTAGAAGCAATCAAGCCCCAGCTGAAGACAGGCAGAAAATTGAGAGTTCAAGAGGCGATGGATTCTGCAAAAGAATGTCTCAAGATAAGAGGACACACACAGAGCAACAGACAAGGACTGGGGGTGACCAAAACTGAATGGTGGTCAAAGGCCAAAGGAAAAGCCAAAACAGACATGATGATTCAGGAGATGAGAAAAGAAGAAGACCAAAGAAGACTCCAAAAAGCAGTCCAGCAGAGCCAGCAAGGGCAATGGACAAGGTGGGAGAATGCACTCCAAAGAAGTCTCACTTGGAATGGCATTTGGCACATGGCCCCTCACAGGATCAGCTTCATTCTCAGATCTGTATATGACCTGCCCTCAAATGCAAACCTGGTAAAGTGGGGAAAAAACAGACGATCCTGCATGCCCCCTCTACCATGGAAAACAAACAGTGGAGCATGTCCTAAGCTCATGTAAAGTAGCCCTGGCTCAAGGGAGGTACACATGAAGGCACAACCAAGTGCTCAAAGAGATTGTACAAGTTGTCTGGGCTAGTACCAACACGACAAAAGGGAAAATCAGGACTCCAAAAGCACCCGCAACATTCTTCACGGCAGGAGGCAGCAAATCATGGCCAAGAACAACAGTGCCACTCGGAACATGCAGGCAGAGTCTACTGGACGGGACAGATGACTGGGAGTGTACTGCAGACCTCCAGAATGGAAGAGTCACCTAGAGATCATCAGCAAGAGTGGCATGAGACCAGATATAGTAGTCAATTCTCAATCAACCAAGCAGCTGATCATGATCGAGCTCACGATGCCATATGAGAACAGAATGGAGGCAGCTCAAATCTACAAGACTGAAAAGTATGCTGATCTGGCAAACAGCCTGGGGAGATGAAACAGCTCTCAGTTGCAGGGAGGGAAAAATCCAGAGCCCTGAAAGCAATGGCAGAAGCGGCAGAGAGGTGTTCAAACTGGATCTGGTCAAAGAGGAACAAAAGTGAACTTCATAAGGCTTAAATTTCCTACAAATATCAGGTGTCCCTGTGGCTCAGTGGTTAGAGTGCGAGTCATTAAGTGGAAAATGAGCATGTCCAGAAGGTCATGGGTTCGAATCCCAGCCATGGCTCGTCCCAAGATGGGAAAACAAGGGGCAGCAGAGGGACATCCGGAGTCATGAACCGGGTGTGGCCCCACCCCCTAGAGTGTCAGGAGATAAGGGCCGAAACACTTGCTTGAAGGGGGCTTCTCTTCTGAGGACTCTCTGCTGCCACGCTCTCCATGAGTTTCTTTCTACTATTGGGAAGTTTATTTCCGGTCACGAAGTTTGAGTATTGAGAGTGGACATTTTGAACAATGTTCGGTAAGGAAGGATTCGTGTGCCAGAAAGCTCGTGAGATCCTTCCGGAAAGAACTGAACCAAAGCAGATCTCCCGAGGAAAAAGGTCCATAGTGGATTGTCTGAAAATTAGGAAAGTTCACAAACAACTTTAAAATCAATGTTTACGTTGTACAAGTGGAAAAGAATACATAATTAATGCCAAAAAAGGAACAAGACAGGAATTTTTCTTCAAATTTCTTTTGAAAATTTGAGTGTAAAACGGTCATTAGTAGAGTTCTACGGTTCAGAGAACGGATTCGACCAGTAGTTTACAACGAATGTTTGTCTACGGTTGGAGAAGACTGGTTTCCACTGCCTCTGCACACAGACCGTGCAGACGGGGCAATGGGATGCCCACAGACTGATACCAAGCCCGTGATGGTATTTGGGATCGAGCGTTTTGAAACAAAATCTTGCAGAACCATAAACTACACCGCCGCAATCCAGTTTTGGACGAAACGAAAGTATTTTTAATAAGCGCCTTGACTTGTGCGTGCTGCAACTTGTCGCACGCTCATTGCTCTCTGACAAGAGATGATTCTAAGAAATGTGTCCTTTTTTTACAACTGAAGAGAGAGAGAGAGAGAGAGAGAGAGAAGAGGAGAGAGAGAGAGAGAGAGAGAGAGAGAGAGAGAGAGAGAGATTCACACAAAACCAAGACCACATGATTGAATGTGGATATTTATTGCAAGCAGTAAATAAATATAGAAACAATAAAACAACACTTAAAAATGATTATCAGATTATTCTGAGTACAGGATGTATTTGAACATAGGAAGCGACAGTTACAAATGAGCACTGCTTAAATCATGTAGCTTTCATACATGCAACGTGCGCGCGAGCACACACACACACACTGAGAGAGAAGAGAGAGAGAGAGAGAGAGAGAGAGAGAGAGAGAGAGAGAGAGAGAGAGCAGGATAAAATTAATCGTCTAAAATACGTCTAAAATGTGTGTGTGTGTGTGTGTGTGTGTGTGTGTGTGTGTGCGTGCGTGCGTGCGTGCGTGCGTGCGTGCGTGCGTGCGTGCGTGCGTGCGTGCGTGTGTGTGTCCGTCCGTCCGTGGTCAAAATGTGCTCCACTCGCTCCAGACAAAGCTACTGGGCCGATCTTTCTGAAACTTTGTAGGTATGTTCATTATGGGTCACGGATGATGCCCGATGTTCTTGTTTACCGCTATAGCCGTTACTAATGGCAGTGACGGCCTGTAACGGTGTTTCTTCTTTATGGAATATCTCAGAAAGTACTTGGCCGACCTTTATGAAAATTAGCAGGTATGTCCATTATGGGTCACGGATGATGCCTGATGTTTTAGTTTGCCCCGTTATAGCCGTTACTAATGGTTGTAACGGCCTGTAACGGTTTTTCTTCTTTATGGAATATCTCAGAAAGTTCTTGGCCAATTTATAAGCAGTTTGGATGATCTTGTGACAAATCGGAGCCTCTGTCCATATGTAAGTGATGTAATGCTGAAAATGGATTACACAACCATTAAAAACCGTTATTCTGCCGTTATTTCTTATACATGGGTGGATTTTAATGACATTTGGTATATAGAAAGGTCATCACACATAAATAGCACTTCTATATAGTGTTTCAAAATTTGACCGTTAAATACCGTTATTCTTGACATATTTGACATATTGTACGATTTGGATGAAATTTGATATGTACACAGGCCCAGTGAGAACTAAAATACCGGTTTCAAAGTGTATATTGGTTATATAACCGTTAAACCGTTATTTTGCCGTTATTTTTTTTTTATATTGGTGGGTTTTAATGAAATTTTGTATATAGAAAGGTTATCCATACACAAATGGCACTTCCATGTAGTGTTTCAAAATCTGACTGTTGAAAACCGTTATTCCTGACATATCGTCCGATATGGATGAAATTTGGTATGTACACAGGCTTTAGCCCAGTGAGGACTAAAATAACAGTTTAAAAAATGTACATCGGTTAAATAACCGTTAAAACCGTTATTCTGCCTTTATTTCTTATCTCACAAAGCACTTGCCCGATTTATAAGCGGTTTGAAAAACTGGGAGTACGTTTATATGCTTCGCATCTTGTTTTATTTATTTCAAACCAGTGCTCTACTACCTTTTTTTTTTTCTTCGGGCGACAGCTTAAGCGGAAGAGCTGGTGAGCCGAGCACGGTGTCAGTCAATCAGCCAGCAGGAAGTTAGTAAGTTTTGGTGCCGTGTTCAATATCATGTACATGCTGTCTCCGTGGCTCGTTTCGTTTTCAAGAGGGTGTGCTTTTCCCCCCAACCTTGGTGATAGTCCAGTAAAGGCCCGTTGTCGTCGGCTTGGCTATAACGACAGAACTAGCAGACCTTCTAAAATCTTACTGTGTCAGAAAGAAAAGGTAATTAAGAAACTGTCCACGAAACACAAACTCATCCAGAATGTTACAGACAATAAGGGGATTAAGTCACACACCCTATCCTCATCACTCTTTACTCAAGGAGACCAAGCTCTGCTGCGTTCAGTTAAAAAACGTCAGTGTCTACTTGAGGAGAAAACGTAAATTATGAACAAACAGGAGTTTCACACACACACACACACACACACACACACACACACACACACTTGCAACAGAAACCAACCGACCATTAAACCACACTTGCACACACTCATAACATGCGCTAGTAAAAAAAAAAACAACAACAAACAGATCCCGATACGACAAAATTACATGCAAAGGTTTAAAGTGACTTCTTCACGTTTCACCGTTAACTGTTACGATATGATACACAAAAAGAAAACAAAATCTTGACTTGATATGCAAAAATATGGCCAATGACCCATTTATTCCGGTTGATCATCAGTTTACACCGGTAACTGTTACGATATGACAAACAAAAAGAAAAAAAAAATCTTGACTTGATATGCAAAAATATGGCCAATGATCCATTTATTCCGGTTGATCAATTCATCTTTGGACATCAAATATAACAATGATAAAAGAATATACAAACCGATCTTTTATATGAATACGACATTTACTTGGATAGAAGAATGAGATTGAGGAGGGTTCCACCTATAAAAGATGGGCTTAATGAAGTCGGTGAACAAAATGCAAGGCAGAAAAAAAACACGGCAACTAGAGTCCCAACCTTGAACCGTGCATTAGGACCTACACCTTGATTATAACCCGTAAACGTCACACAGCGTAATACTTAGATGGAATCAACAATTGTAAATAAGGGACAAACAATGAAACGATGAAGGTCAGAGTCATGGAAATGAACACACGAAATTACTACACAGACTCGTGGGACAACGCAGACCTCCGCCACAAACAGACAGCTCCTGAATCAGTCCCTTCACCCGTATCTGCACCACAAATCCGGACCCAAATGTCATGGGTTTGTCCTTGGGTCAAATTTCACCTTTCCACCAAATATCGTTAAAAATCGGTATAGCAGTTTTTGCGTCATCTCGCACAACGGATCTGAAATCCATCCTTTGATCCACGGACACAGCGAGGACCCCACCGAAACAAGACAGAAACGTACAAGGGAGGTAATCTGTACATGCGTTCGCGTTCAGAGTGAGCGACTCCCGCTGTTTTCATGGGACAGCCGCCGCTGGGGGGCCACCCTCGAAGTAATTTCGCCCTATCATTCGACTCCACTGTTGAATCAGAGAGATAAAATGCTAAAATATGGGTGTAAAACGCCTGTACTGCCGATAGTCGATGTCCCGATCCTCCTTCTTCTTCCTAAAATAGTGGTTCACGCAAAAACGAGTAGGTCACCAGCGCGCATCATGACGAGCGTTTTAAATCAAATATTTCACGTTGTAGATCTTTTCATTCGACCCATGAACCGAGAAAAGATAACTCTAATTGCAACAGAAAGACACGCGTTATCTTCCCCCGATTTCTGTCTTTTTTGTTTGTTTCTTTTTCTTTCCTTTTTTTTCTTTTTTCTTTTTCTTGCAGCACAAGTGTACTGAAAGTGGCTGACCTTAGGCGCGCCCTATCTTTCCACCGCGTTTCGTTCAAATCAGTCTCGCAGTTTTATGTATCTTTGGTGACAGACAACAAACAAATACAAACAGAAACAGATAAACACGTGACCTTCTGGGTGAATGTATTCATTACAATAATCTTTTTAAAAAATGTACAAAATGTGCACAAGTGGGAAAAAACATTCCAAACTCCTAATCACAACAAAACGCACTTGAAATATTTCTTAATTATTTGTTTCATTTGTCATATCGTTCAGCGTCAATTTGTTTACTGTTCGGCTATGTTGCCGCAGCTTCTCTCTCTCTCTCGCGCGCGCGCGCGTGCGTGCGTGCGTGTGTGTGTGTGCGTGCGCGCGTGCGTTCGTGTGTGTGTGTGTGTGTGCGTGTGAGCACCCGCACGTGTGTGTATTTTTACTTTTCCTAATCACTGGCCTTTCCCCCCTGAATTGTTCATGGCAGACTGGTTGTGCTGAATTCTCCTCATTTTGAAAGGCACCTTTTTATCAACAGCTTAGAACACCGATGAATAAACGTACCACCATAGGAAGAGGAAGGGGGGGGGGGGGGAGGGGGGGGGGGGCTTTTTTCCCCCGTGCGTATTCCCATTACTAAATTCTACCCGATACCACGGGAAATATTCAGGTTGCCCTTGATAAGATAAATGGAAAACCTTGCTATTCACAATACTAAGGATTTGTTATCAAATGAGCGTTCGCTTTTCTTATTTGACATGCAGTGACTTAGAGGCAGCATCTGAAACTCAAAGGTTATCGTGGAGTCTGAAGAAACAGCAAGTCTTGAAGCAGTCTCCTCAATTGTCGTGTTTGCACCATGTCTCAGTGTGTGCTAGGTAAATTGGTTTGCTGGAGGCAGGAGAGCAAAAGTTGTCTGCCTTGGCCCTTATCTATTGTTTAATCTTAAGGGTTACTTTTATTTATGTGTGCTTATGCTGTTCTACCCTTAACCTCCTTTTGCTTTTCTTTTACTTACCAAAAAGGTGCAACATATCATAAAGAATATATTACAATCTAAAATAGGTGCAACATATCATAAAGAATATATTACAATCTAAAATAGGTGCAACATATCATAAAGAATATATTACAATTAAAAAAGGTGCAACATATCATAAAGAATATATTACAATCTAAAATTGGTGCAACATATCATAAAGAATATATTACAATCTAAAATAGGTGCAACATATCATAAAGAATATATTACAATCTAAAATAGGTGCAACATATCATAAAGAATATATTACAATCTAAAATAGGTGCAACATATCATAAAGAATATATTACAATCTAAAATAGGTGCAACATATCATAAAGAATATATTACAATCTAAAATAGGTGCAACATATCATAAAGAATACATTACAATCTAGCATAGTCAAGATATAAACTTGGCTTTTATTGGTCAATAAACCACATGCACACGTCAAGCGTTTGGGTAATTTTCCAGAGAGAGAGAGAGAGAGAGAGAGAGAGAGAGAGAGAGAGAGAGAGAGCAGGATAAAAATTAATCGTCTAAAATACAAAAGTAAATTAGATAAATAAAAGCCCCTTTTTTGTTTCGTTTTCGACAGGTTGACAAGACTGTACCAAACGTTTGAATTTCAGTCTCATCTTCCGTGCCAGACCTTCAATCCCCACTCCACCTCATTACTCATCCCGGTCATTGTGAAGCCGGACTGCTACCCTTCGCTGTTTTGTATTTCGCTTTACATCATGTATTTCTGGTGTGCACGTGTGATCGCTGTGTGTCCCGAGTGTTGTTTATCTTGCCTGAAGAAGATCTAAGAGGTCGAAACGCGTCGTGTTTTGTCTTGTGATCAGTTTGTCCACGTTATTCGGTGGGGTCATAATTATTACTTTTAAAATTTCCTCAATGAAAAGCCTTAGGCCTTCTCTCCTTCTTTCCTTGCCTCGATGCCACGAGAGTTCCTGAAACTACCGTGGAAATGAGTTTATACATACATACATATTTTCTATTTTCTTCTTTTTTAGATTCCCTTCATCTTCTTCTAAGCCTAATCTTTCTGTGTTGTTTTTCATCTCCGGTCTTTTGCAAGTTTTCGCGGCATCATCTTTATCTAGATCTTTCAAGTAATGAAATATTCTGGTACTATTGGTAGATTATGTAAATTTCATCTCCTCCCCATCGTTTAATAAGTTTCCTTGCATATGGCACGTTGGAGAATATCATGACAAAACTGATCATCCAACAACGATGTTTCTCGGCTGAAAAATCCGAACAGAACATGATCAAGTATGTCGGTTTTCCAAGGCCAGTGAGACCACACAGGGTGCAACTCTTGCTGACGTTGCGGCTGAATCTTAAATTTTTCCTTTCCTTTTCCTGCACAACTAGCTTTGTCATAGATTTTGTTGCAGCAACAGTGTCTGTTTCTGGTGCAGCTACTGCCCCAAGAGAATTTGTTTCCGCTGTATTAGCCGAACAACTGTAGCCGTGTCCAATGCAATTTCCCGCCTGAATTCACTGCTGCTACAGCACTAGAACCTGACATACTTATAGCCACTATGTACGTTATCTGATACTGTAGCTACACATCATGCCATTCCTGCTGTAATGCTAGCTGCGTCTGATGCGTTCCTGCTGCATCTGAAACGTTTTCTGCTTCCTAATCATTAGTATCTGATGCATTCTAGTGCCCTGGTAATTGTTTCTAAAACATTTCCTCTCACCATTATCTTGACCTCTGATGTATTGCCTGTTGGTAAAAATACATGTCTGAAGGGTTTTTTTCTGCCACCATTGTGCGACGTATTTCCTGCTGCCCCGATGATAGTGTCTGAAGAATTTTCTGCTGCGCCGACGATAGTGTCTGAAGAATTTCATGTGTCTGAAGAATTTTCTGCTGCCCCGACGATAGTGTCAGAAGAATTTCCTGTGTCTGAAGAATTTTCTGCTGCGCCGACGATAGTGTCTGAAGAATTTCCTGTGTCTGAAGAATTTTCTGCTGCCCCGACGATAGTGTCTGAAGAATTTCCTGCTGCCCCGACGATAGTGTCTGAAGAATTTCCTGCTGCCCCGATGATAGTGACTGAAGAATTTCCTGCTGCCCCGATGGAATCCTGACGCCACAGGAGCCGTGACGCATTTCACAGAACGACGCACTTCCTGCCGCCGCCGAAGTCGTCCGTTCCGCTGGGCCCGCACTCCATGCCTTTGGGCAGGTGGATGACAATGAGCTGACGGGACGCCCTGCTCCAGATCTCCAGGCGATGGAGCAGCTCCAGATTAGCCTTCCTCTTGTGCCGCAGCGCCTGCGTGGCCTCCTTCAACCCCTTCTTGGTGGGCCAGCTGGTCAGGGTCGTGGTCTTCGTCACGTCCCCCCTCGTCTGGGTCAGGGTCAGGGAGGATTTCAGGCTCTCGGCCAGAATCTGCTTATCCTGCGCGGTCAGCTCGTAGCGTTCGGCGGGGCGGGCGCCGGTGAGGCAGACCACCACGGCACGATCCTGACCCTTGGCTGCCAGGCCGTCCATCAGCGTCACCTGGCGGATCATAACGACTGGCGTGAGTCGATGGGTGGACACATGAGTGAAGATGGGAAGGGCTGAGGGATCCAGACCCTCCCTTCCGCTGCATGGTTTACCATGAAGCACGGGGGTCACAGGGTGATGATGGGCTAATGTTTACCATGAAGCACGGGGGTCACAGTGTGATGATGGGCTAATGTTTACCATGAAGCACGGGGGTCACAGTGTGATGATGGGCTAATGTTTACCATGAAGCACCGGGGTCACAGGGTGATGATGGGCTAATGTTTACCATGAAGCACGGGGGTCACAGTGTGATGATGGGCTAATGTTTACTATGAAGCACGGGGGTCACAGGGTGATGATGGGCTAATGTTTACCATGAAGCACGGGGGTCACAGTGTGATGATGGGCTAATGTTTACCATGAAGAACGGGGGTCAGAGGGTGATGATGGGCTAATGTTTGCTATGACGCACGGGGGTCACAGTGTGATGATGGGCTATTGTTTACCATGAAGCACGGGGGTCACAGGGTGATAATGGGCTAGTGTTTACCATGAAGCACGGGGGCCACAGGGTGATGATGGGCTAATGTTTACCATGAAGCACGGGGGTCACAGGGTGATGATGGGCTAATGTTTACCATGAAGCACGGGGGTCACAGTGTGATGATGGGCTAATGTTTACTATGAAGCACGGGGGTCACAGGGTGATGATGGGCTAATGTTTACCATGAATCACGGGGGTCACAGTGTGATGATGGGCTAATGTTTACCATGAAGCACGGGGGTCACAGTGTGATGATGGGCTAATGCTTACTATGAAGCACGGGGGTCACAGTGTGATGATGGGCTAATGTTTACCATGAAGCACGGGGGTCACAGTGTGATGATAGGCTAATGTTTGCCATGAAGCACGGGGGTCACAGTGTGATGATGGGCTAATGTTTACCATGAAGCACGGGGGTCACAGTGTGATGATGGGCTAATGTTTGGGTAGGACATTTGTGTGGACAAAGGAAGGAATAGATGAGCAGATGGATCAGCGAATGAATGAATGCAGGAAGGAATGGAAGATGGAAAGAAGGACAATCCACACTATTGGCTGCTGCACGTTTCATCAGTGCGAGTTGAGTCACACGTCATGATGTTGTAATGTCTGGGCGAGAAAAAGCGTGGTTAAGAGAACGAGTAAACGAACGAATCTTTTGCGAATGACTGAATACATGCATGCTGTGTTGTTCATCAGCGTCACCTGCAGATCAGAAGTATCAGTTATTCGCAAATGCGGATGAGGTAGACACGCATGCAAGCACGCACACACACACACACACACACACACACACACACACACACACACACACACACACACACACACACACGCCCATGATATAAATGCATCATGCCAGACATAGAAATGCTCCTTGAAGATAAGGAATACACTAAAACCTAACTTGTTTTTCAGGCGTTATGGGCCACGATGAAGCAAATCGACACCGTCCTTCATCAACTGTCCAAACAGACTAGTGCAGCATTTATACAGGGTGCTTTTGGACAGTGGTTCCTTGTTCAAGTTGGCGTGCGTCGGGATACCTTCTGTCTCCAGCATTGTTCAACGTTTGCATGGAACGCATCATGCCCGATGCACCTGAAGATCATGCCGGCACAGTGAACACCGGGGGAAGAACCATCAACCTTCGGTCTGCAGCATTGTTCAACGTTTGCATGGAACGCATCATGCCCGATGCACCTGAAGATCATGCCGGCACAGTGAACACTGGGGGAAGAACCATCAACCTTCGGTCTGCAGCATTGTTCAACGTTTGCATGGAACGCATCATGCCCGATGCACCTGAAGATCATGCCGGCACAATGAACACTGGGGGAAGAACCATCAACCTTCGGTCTGCAGGCGACAGTCATGACGGTCTGGCGGGCAGAGACCAAGAACTCGCCAGGTTTGTTGAAACACTGGATCAAACAGCAGCAAGATCGGGAACAGAAATCAACGCCAATGAGACCAGCTTGATGGCCGGCCAAACCACCACCACCACCATCAGTACTAACAGAGAATTGTCCATGGGCAGAAACTAGAAATTGTTCAACAGTTCACTTAGGCCGTCCGTACACGTTTCACACAATAAGCGACAACCCTATCCAAATCCATCGCGCCTAACCTAGCGCACGATAGTTTTAAAAAAATGGCCTTGTTCCGAAGCGGATACTTTCAAGCCAGCATATTTTCTGAATGGAACTCTTTCCTATTTGTTTTTCTATCCTAGCCAGTATAACTGCCAATCGGCTGGTGCCTCATTGTCACGTGAGTTGACACGACGACTAGCAAATGACTATTGTTTTCTTCAGCCAAAATGATTGTTTCTTCCTCCTCTTCCTCTTCTTATGTTGAGGGCCCACCGTCAATGTGTTGGTCATTCTAGCACCTGGCAGAAAAACAGAGGGTTCGCTATAAACCTAAATCTGCTGGCAAGGGTACATTTTCCGTTGTCGGTTTCACGTGCAAGTTGAGGCTGGGATCATTAGGATGGAGTGAAGGCTGGATGGGTTGCTCATTATATTGTTCAGGCTTGTATTCCTGACATTTTTTGCGTGTCGTAAGTAGTGGCTCCCATAACTTCAGTTTTACAAGCCGTTGCAATGACTTCAATTTCGGTCATCGTTTTCTTCGCGCTGGGGCTTTTTCAGCGTAGAGGCGCATCCCCTGGTTCGTGGACTGGGGATCGCTCAAGCCTTGCGTTTAGAGAGTGCACCGGATGATACGGAAGAAGACGTCGCAAAACAACGTAGCTTAAGAGAAGGAAAACTTGGGAGTCCAACCCCGCACTGTCTGGTATACGTTGGCTCTGTGTTAACAAGGTAACCAGACAACCATGAGCTGCCCTGAGGTCGGAATGTGTCGGCTGAGCCCCGGGCAGACCTTCTGCAGAGTCACAAGCACAGGAGAAGACCAGACACTACGCATTAACCCAATATGGCCACACAGACTGATATCCGACGGTATGGTGCTCGACCCGTGGTTCTCCAGGCAGCGACACGCCGGGCCTCAGCCTCAAAGGGGCCCAACCACAGCGACTGGAGCAGACGTAGCCCAGCTCAGTCCAAGAAAAGCTGTGGGGACCGGCGGGGTCACTGCAGTCGACTGCTAACTTCACCTTAACAACCGGATTCAGGATCTAGCATGTCCGGGGACGCGAAAGAAAGAAAGTTCATCGTTTTCTTTCTGATGTCGAAGCTCGGGCATTTTTATAAATGAAACACAAGATCAGGTTCCCTCGTGCACTGGCGTATTCCGTCTTGCTGCATGCATGCAACACAGGGACCCACAGAGAGGATGTAGCATGCAACACAGGGACCCACAGAGAGGATGTAGCAAGAACAACACAGGGACCCACAGAGAGGATGTAGCATGCAACACAGGGACCCACAGAGAGGATGTAGCATGCAACACAGGGACCCACAGAGAGGATGTAGCAAGAACAACACAGGGACCCACAGAGAGGATGTAGCAAGAACAACACAGGGACCCACAGAGAGGATGTAGCATGCAACACAGGGACCCACAGAGAGGATGTAGCAAGAACAACACAGGGACCCACAGAGAGGATGTAGCAAGAACAACACAGGGACCCACAGAGAGGATGTAGCATGCAACACAGGGACCCACAGAGAGGATGTAGCATGCAACACAGGGACCCACAGAGAGGATGTAGCATGCAACACAGGGACCCACAGAGAGGATGTAGCAAGAACAACACAGGGACCCACAGAGAGGATGTAGCAAGAACAACACAGGGACCCACAGAGAGGATGTAGCAAGAACAACACAGGGACCCACAGAGAGGATGTAGCAAGAACAACACAGGGACCCACAGAGAGGATGTAGCAAGAACAACACAGGGACCCACAGAGAGGATGTAGCAAGAAAAACCCAGGCCACGGAAAGGTGGTTCTACCGCCCGACGCTCAATACGTGACACACTGATCGGTTTCAGTTTCAGTTTCATCAAGGAGGTGCCACAGCGTGCGGACTGCTCCATACACGCTACACCACATTTGCTAAGCGTCGAGACCAAACTGTGCACGACTGACAGCTGACGAATAAATAAACTGATAACTAAGATGAGAGGATTTAGGATGAGGGTCTCATGGCTACGACTTTGCGGATATCTGATCTGTGCATTAGCGAACGCGCTGGCAGACCTTGGGTACCTACCTAACATTGTATGTGCCATTAATGTCCTTGTTTGTGTTTGCGTGGGAGGTGGCCGTGTGTGTGCACATGTATGTGCATGGGTGGATGGACATGGGCCAATTTGCATGTGCCAGTGTGTGCGATGTGTGTGAGCATGCGCGCGCTTGCACGTGTGTGTGTGTGTGTGTGTGGTGTGTGTGTGTGTGTGTGTGTGTGTGTGTGTGCGTGCGTGCGTGCGTGCGTGCGTGCGTGCGTGCGTGCGTGCGTGTGTTATTGATCAGTAACAATAACACCGATGATGATGATGAATACTTACTTGAAATGAAAATGCTAATGAAAATAATGATAATCCTAGAAACAGTAATAATGTTTGTAATATTTATAATAATAAATTATATTAATAATAACAACAATAATGATGATGACAATGACAACCATAACAATGTTAATGATGATGATGACGACAGCAATGAAAAAGACGAAAGCAAAAGAAAAACAGAAAGCATGTTACATAAATATAAGTAACATAATCAATGGACAAACATAGCGCAACTTCTTACCCCCTCCTCCAACCCCTTTCACTACAGCACGTACAACACGTACTACGCCTAACCACGAATACCATCTACCACCAGCACCGCCCTCATCCCCCATGAGCAGGCGTGCACGAGACAACCACATCACTCTCTACATCCATCGACACTTGAACACCTAAGAGGCATCCAGAGACTAAGGTTACGAAGCTGAGGACCCCTTGAGTCTGTGTTGTACCCTAGAATGTTTCTTTCACGGCGAATCACCAGGAGAATCATATGACAAATATAAATCAATAAACAGACGAATCGAAAGATCTATCAAAAATTGCAAGTAAGTGTTCCCTAAACACACACACCATTTGTACACACTGACATACACACTCACACAAAAACGTTGACGTGCGCGCGCGCGCACACACACACACACACACACCACACACAACACACACCAACGTGCACACCCACAAGGATACACGCTCACATCTAGATTCTGCACGTTACACACTTGCGTCACTTCATTGGTGCACACTTACCAGTGCACATAGGTCTGCAGTAAAAACGGGGCGTCCCGAGAGATCCAAATCTGTTAACTCAATTGGTATGTGTTCAGTCATGTGCGTTGGCCATGGGAAGCGATAGGAAAGACCCAGTATGAGTCTGCCCCATGCTCAAGGAGTCTACTGAACACGTCATCAATGAACAAGTCTGTCAAACCATCAAGCGCCATAGGGGACCATATGAAGATAGGCTGAAGTCAGTGAACAGAAGAAAACGTTGACGGGGCCATGTCAAAAGATTCAATGCCTTGTTAAAAAAAAATCCCCCAGTACTCTCTTGATAGAGGGAGACAGAGGTAAAGACAGAAAGCAACAACAAAAAACAGATGCACTGACAGCATTGCAGAGTTTAAAGGGAGATCATCTGCTTTGTCGCAGGGCTTGGCACACTATCGACAAAAAAAGATTTGTATGCTCGGCTAAAAATGCATCAAGCAGTTTACTAATAATTTCGAAGACATTAAAACCGTCTGTCTTACTAAAGGTCTCCCGAATGACTAGTTCCACCGGCAATCGCTTTGAACATTATGTCCTACGTGTGTGTTTTTATGTACATGTACATTCGTAGGAGCGTATGCGCGAGTGTCCGTCAGTAAGTCATGGGAGGGAAGGGGCGCGTATCTACATATGTATTGTGCATTACTACATTTTGTTTTCAGATTAATTCACTCATGTTCTTTATTTCCTTGTTTTTTCTTCCAGTCATTCTCTATCTTTTATGAGTGACTTCGTGTGAAAGAAAATCATGCTGCAGATTTAATGTATTGTTTGAAAATAACAAATGGTCATAGCATTTGTGGCGAAGTCTCGCAACTGATTGCATGAAGTACCTTTAACACTGTTCTCGCACTTGAGCTAAGCCAACGAACGAGACCTTGCTCTTGCAATCCATTTGGTGGCACCTTACAAGCGAGCTAATTCATTTACCATGCACAACCCCGTCAGTCTTCTTCCCCCGTCACAATCACACAATCGATAAGTGTCACCGGCTACTTGTCGTCGAAGGTACGACTTAAAAACAAATGACGACGATCTGGCTGGTTTAAGACAATACTGTAACAATCTACATGACGTCATCTATGCCATGATGTATCAGCAACTGTGATTTCATTCCAACTATTGGAAAGTATGATTCAATCACAACAACAGCCCCAGAGTACTTTAAATTCAAGACATGCTTATGCAATCGGCAAAATTCTGTCGCTCTACCATGACGTAGCTACCATATTTTCCTTCCGCAAATGTGACGTCATCGACCTACCTTATTTTCTTTCGCCAATATGACGTCATCGTAGGCAGTTGGCTGTATTTCACCGTTGCGGTCTCCGAATACCTGGACGGGAAAGCCGGACCGTTGGAGGCCTCTGACGAAGGCATGGGACTTGTCTGGGTCCACCGGATTTCTGGTCAGGACGAGCACATCTCGGAAGGTGTACGTTCCGTCGGCAGCCGTTCCTGCAGAACCAAAGTTCAAAACGCGCCGTCACAAAGAGGCTCTCTCCATCCAGTACAATTGCGTCTGTTGGCCCCTCATGCTAACAGCTGCCCGTAGGCGCACAGCGATGCACACGCCCTGACGGATGGAGCCTGCTCATTCTTACCCGAAGCCGTGCGCATGGTATGTGTTGTCCGTCACTGAGCCAGTTCCAGCCCGCGAGTGCCTTAAGCAAAATTCCCACGCACTGGGAGATACTGCTTATTGCCAGCATGCAGGATCCGTCTGTCTGTCTCTCTCTCAGTGACCACAGGCACTGGCCTGGTTCTCAGTGAACAAGCGTAAAACAGACAATACTATGGTATACATTCATTCATTAAATGGGGGATGATGTATTACTGTGTTTCATTTCGGAAATCATATTTTCTTTCAAAGTATTCTTTGCGGTGAATTCCATTCTCAGTGCCTTAATAACAACACAAACCTATTTGTGATTAATCGCCAAAAGTGCCGAAAATAAAGGCAACAAGCTCTTTTGGGACTGCTATCAGGATGCAGTGCCGCTCCTAGCGTAGAGGGTCCACATGCGTGTCTAGCAATGCAAGTCTTAGAATCGACCCGACACGGAACGCCAGTAAAAGGATATTAGCGAGTAGTTCGCTGATAAGATATAAAATCATAGAAGCATCAATCAACAATGGAGAAAAAGCCATCCTAAATCTTCTTCAATCAATCTTACCGTGCTTCTTTGTCTGCATGATGCAAAGAATGCACTTCAATCCTCTTTCCGTGTGGAGACGCACGGTGAGGGTCATCTACTAAACCACTGTCTGACAGCAAATGAATCTGTTTCCAACTCTGACATTTACATTTATTTCATCTGCTGGATCCACTCTGTTGTCTCTCTCTCCAGGATGCCGAATAATCACTCTTTTCTTTACACTAATTCTGAATGTTTATCGCATAGTCTGGAGAGCATTTGTGTTCGATGATTTCATCTGTTAATTCCAATTTCTGAAATTGTTAGGGACTGTTGTCGAAAAGCATTCCCTTGTGTTACGTAACATACTCCCTGGAAGACAACCGCTGACATATTGGATTCTTGCAAACACATACACTTGCCATCTCCAACCCCTTCCGCCCACACACCGAACACATCTTCTTGTGTGTGTATACTTTGGCCTACACCCTCACATACATCGACGGTCATCTCACATGATCATAACAGATGGATGTCCAAGTAACACATTGTAAAAGTCAACAATCACGCCAACACTCAGGAGCACATTCCGTATCATCCAACATATCGCCTGATATCACTTCATGGGGAAAGATATTAAATGGCAGCATACCCAGCACAAGGACGCGCGTGCAGGATCTAAGCCTTGTGACGTCATTTTCTGCGGGGAGCACACCAGTGCATCAGGTACGACAACAGTGAGAAATAAGCAAAACAAACCAACCCCCACCAACACAACACAAAGCACAGGGTCCCCTGTAGATCGGACATGTGAAGTTCATGGTCTCGCTTGCCAAGCCGCCAGACTACATCAACAAAACCTAGCAAGCTGTATAAAAAATAAAAATAAAAAAAAGCCAAAAACAAAACAAAACAAAATCACCAATGCGTGGACTTTCTGGAAGAGAGTGGAAATACACATGAGCAGAAAAAAACATCCAACTGCAGACGAAACAAAAACAAAACAAAACAAAAACGAACGACTTTTATTGAAGGCACAAAGTTGGTGACCCAAAAGGGGGCTAACTTCAAACATAAAGGAAGGGAGGCTACTTAAGGAGCCGCTGGCATCGCCTCATGGGCATGTCCTGAATCACATGTCAACCACCAATGCACGTGAGGCTTGAAAGGCGTTCAGTGACGACAACACATCTTTGTTTCTACGGATGCCACTAAATCTGAAAATGATAAAGTTGTACTCGTATACATACCGCAAATGCTACTTTAAAAAAGCGCAATTTCGAAAGGGGAAGAATGTTGGAGGCCCGTAAATCAACACATTTGAAGCATGGAGTAAAGCAGGTAGCGTTATGATACTCGGGCGGAAAACTTTCCACACGAGAGAGAGAGAGAGAGAGAGAGAGAGAGAGAGAGAGAGAGAGAGAGAGAGAATGAATTTCACGCAGATACGCACGCACGGACAGTAAAGCACTAGACACAGGACAACACAGTCTACACACACAGTGAACGTTCGTTTTAACCCGTGAGGTCTCGCACTCCGATGCCTCGCAGGATCTTGGCCACCTGTCTGCCGCACTTCTCGCTGTCCAGCGGCCATTTCTGCTCCCCTCGCCCGCTGTGACGTGTGTGGATGACGTCAGGACCTACGCCCGCCACATTGGAGAAGAGTGGGTTGAAGCCGTGGGTGTCGGGCAGGACCTCTTCTGCTTTCAGCACCTCCACAGCCGCGGTGATCTCGCTCATCATCGGCATGGGATACCTGGGGGACATCCAGAAGGGCCATGAAGAGGGGTGCCATTAACCCTTTCAACAGGCAGTCAAACGGGCCATGCAGGGGGTACCTCGCTCACCAGTAGTTGATTAACCCTTTCAACAGGCAGTCAAACGGGCCATGGAGGTGGGTATCTCGCCCACAAACACTTGATTAACCGTTTCAACAGGCAGTGAAACGGGTTATGGAGGTGGGTATCTCGCCCACCAACACTTGATTAACCCTTTCAACAGGCAGTCAAACGGGCAATGGAGGGGGGTACCTCGCCTACCAAGACTTGATTAACCCTTTCAACAGGCAGTTAAAGGGGCCACGGAGGTGGGGCACCTTGCTCACTGCTGGTGGCACTTTATTTACCCTTTCAACAGATATTCAAACGGGCTATGGGGGGTGGGTGGGGGGGATATACCTTGCCCAGGGTTGGTGGCACTTTATTAACCCTTTCAACAGCCAGCCATGGCGGTGGTACCTTGCTCATGGTGGGTGGCACTTTATTAACCCTTTCAACAGATAGTCAAACGGGTATGGAGAGGGGTGGGGGTGGGGATACCTTGCCCAGGGTGGGTGGCACTTTCAAAACAGCCATGGAAGTGGGGTACCTTGCTCACGGTGGGTGACACTTTTCAACAGGCAGTCAAACGGACTACGGAGGGGGTGGGGATACCTTGCTCATGGTGGGTGGCACTTTATTAACCCTTTCAACAGGCAGTCAAACGGACTATGAAGGGGGGGGGGGGGGGAGACCTTGATCACGGTGAATGGGACTTGATTAATTTTAACCCTTTCAAGACGTGTTGCAGCAAAGATGCATACAGTTACTGTTGTCACATTTGGACACCAAGTCTTAAGCCGATCGTACACGTGGATTACACGGTGTCAGTTTTTTTTAGTCATCGCTGCATGAAATTTGGACGGATAGAATGCATAATTAACAAACCATGGATTAAGGCGAAGAAGGAGATTTTGTTTTTCTTCATAATATCATATCAAAATAAACGCATAGAATTACTAAAAAAAAAAAAAAAAAAAAAAGCCCCAGGTATGATTCGATCTTCCAACGCCTGTCACTGAAGAACTGAATTCCGACACCTTTCCCAAAACGCTAACGAGGCTCTTACACTTCAGGTAGGTCAAACAGAACTAATGTTCCGCTTCACTGCTAGCTTATACAGACTGAAAGTGGTCGTGCGACCAAGGAAAATTCTCTACCTACGACACTCAGAAAAAAACAACCGCAACAAACGAAATGGAAGTAATTACAATATCTTGTAAATAGAAGCTATATGACTAACAAAGCACGACACGCAAAACATGTCGGGAGTACAAGCCTGAACAATACAAGACCAAACCTCCTGTCTCCACCCCATCCTACTGCAGCTTGCACGGAAAATCGACAACGGAAAATTCATCATCGCCGGTAAGATTTAGGTTTATAGCTAACCCCCTGTACCCATCGTCAACACAGCGCAGGCCTCCAAGGGTGGTACAGGACTGCTCTAAAGGCAGATGAAGACAGTGCTTCTCTGGGTCCTCCCCAGCACCTTCGGGTGTTTCTTTTTCTGGCTGGACAAACCGCCGACGATCACTTTCCGTTGACCATTGACTAGTAGGAACGCACGCAACTCGGAGTGAAATTTGTCCCCTTTGTCCCAGGGAGAAGACAAAGCTTGCTGTCAGACTGTTTAAAATACAAGCACAGTCTTTTCATTGTTCAAACATTTGTGTCAGAACGGCTTCAGCAAAAAAAAAAAAAGAGTGTTATGTGAACTGAAGAAAATGCCTACCAAATAAACTCGTTAAAGTTTTACGAGCATTCTAAGAGAACAACTTCCAACTGAACTCGAAAAGTGACGAGCATTTAAAGAGAACGACTGTAAGACATTTTGCACCGAATTTGAGAAGGTAAGTGATAATTCATTCTTCGTTCTCACTGTCTTGAATGTTGTTTGTCTTGACTTAAGAAGACAAAAGGGGTCGACACGCGTCGTGTTTTGCCATCTTATTTGTTGGTCTCTTTCGCACGGCAAAACAGCAATTTTTCTTTTAAGTTTGATTTTATGTAGTCGGAAGCGCTTCTGCCTTGAATGTACGATTCATCGCTTTCATTGCTCTGCGTTTTTGAACTACTAAGTAGGCTGTGTGATTGAACCTATAACTGAATCGACCTCAGCGAAAACAGTCGCCGTTTCGGAACGGAAGTAAGCCACATAAGATTATATACTTCTGATCTTAGAAAGCGATTCTGATGGGGTGGGGCGAGCAAATTTGACAGGGAAAGATAAGCCGTATAGAACACTGTTCAAATTTCTAGCTTTCTACTAGTATAGTACTTGAAACCGACTGGGTATTTGGTCTATAAAATAATTTTCTGGCTGGTGGTAAATGGAAACATTGTGGTTTTCGCGCATATGACCACGTTTTAGGAGAACCTCCTAAATAATGACTTACTGAGGATAAAAAAAAATCATTGTAAACATGAATAAATAATTTCATCTGCATATAATGGTTGTTCAGTTACCAAGCACTGAAACAAGTCATTGTAAGTGTGTGTTTGCATATAAAATCATTATTCACAGAGCTAGGTCGTTAGCTGCGGAACGAGACTGGCGAATGATCATGAATAAACTCTCTCCCTCTCTCTTGTACAAACCAAGATCAACGCAAGACTACGCCACTTATGCACGTGCGCGCGCGCGTGTGTGTGTGCGTGTGCGCACCCCGGTGTGTGCGTAAACGCGGGAAGGGAAGAGGGAATCTACAGTCTTCCGCCGCCGCCTTCTATAAACAATGACCCAGTCCGGTAAATGATCATGAAACACAATTCGTTGAAAAAATCATCATATAAGCAAATAATGATTCATTTACATACACATTACTCGTGTACAAAAAAAAAATGCATCTACAAACAATGAATTTGGGGAAAAAATACAGACTGACAACACTACATAATGCACTGTTCTGCTGAGTAACTGAACAACTGCAGCATACACACACACACACACACACACACACACACACACACACATATATACACCTGTGTGTACGTGCGTGCGCATGCGAACACGCGTGCGCGTGCGTGTGTATACGCGTGTTGTAGTCTACCTCTCTCTGTCTCTGTTTCACCTTTCTTTCGCACGCAGGGAGCAAAAATGCCGTTCGCCCCAACTACCATTCAGATAACGTTACTGTTTCCACTGCTGGGTTTCCTCCAGACCCCTTGGTCGTTAACTACTCTCACCTGAAACTCACTTGGCCCCTCCAACTGACACGTACTAGACTCAGGTAAACGTTCGTGTCACAGGTACGTCAAGAGCTCCCTGAATGTATGTAATGGTCATTTATGTAAGTAATATATTGTTTACAGATACAATAAATCATTTACACAAATAATTGGAATATACACAAATCCTGCACTGTTTCCGCTGAGTAATAAAACAACTAGCTGTCCTTGTTCAGTGTTGTTGCAGTATTATGACGAGAGTTGGGGGCGGGCATTGGGTTGCCTGAAGAAGACCTAAGAGGTCGAAACGCGTCTTGTTTTCTCTGGAATTTGTTTTGTACCTGTTGTCTAGCGGATTAAGTATAATTTCTTTTAAAAAAAAAAGTCCTTTGACGGTTTATTCTTCCAATACTACACTGACGTTGAATTTGCTTATTAGTATCATGTGATTACATGCTTTCCTGAGAGCAGGAGGTAAAGAAGACTTTATGTGCTTATTCGTTCGTTCGTTCGTTTCCCAACACAGCCACACCTAGCCAAGTCCTCTTGCCACCTCCGCACCAGCAGTCCGCGGGAAGCCACTACGTTCAGTGTGTCGGGAACGATGGCAGATCCAGCGTGTTTAAATGTCATAAATGGAGAATTCAATTTAAAAAAAACCCCAGAAAGATTCTTCCACTTTAGAACGCATGACACTACCCTTAAGCATAAACCTAACCTGACCCTAACCTTAACCTATAACATCACCTCACCTCAACCCTCTTCCTAACGGGGTAACAACCTTCAGGGTTAAAACTGGTGGCAACATGGGAGGTGGGAGAGCAAGACGGGGGTGGGTTGGGGGCGGGGGTAATGGAGTTATCTTCTCCTTTCCCAATCAATAAAGGAAGGAACGTCTCACCCGAGGCCGACTGTTCCAGAACTTGGGGTCTTGAGCCAGAGGAGGACCGGTGCAACGCGCAGGAAACACTACCCTTCAATCGCCTTCAAACATGAGTTCTCTCCCCTGTGTTTTGATTCCAATACGGATAAAAGTGAATTTCATTTGGAAAACACTTAAACGTTCTGTGTAAATGCAATTAAGCACACAAGTTAACGCATTTATCGTTAAAGCGCGTTCGACTCTAGTGTCTGTAAGTTGTTTTCCAATGAGAGGTGACCTCCTCAGGATTTGGATGGGGGGAGTCCTATCGATAAACCAGCGAGTTCCCTCACTTGGTGTTACAGCAGGCGGACGGACGGGCGACTCACCTGGTGGCGTGTGTCAGCAGGTGGACGTCGAAGGTTTCTGGAATCTTGGAAAAAGAAGTTGGTGGCCCACAGGTGAAGGTTCGGGTCTCGACCCCTCAACTCCCGCATGAACACCAGCATCATCTCGACGTGGAATCTGGAAAAGAAAGACGGTCATTCATAATGAGGACAACGATGAGGACAACAACGAGGACGACGACACGACGATCTTCAAATACAGATAACAGTGGGTCAGCTCCTCGCATGCAGCAAAAAGAGCACATACTGATGTTTCAAAAGAATACCCTATACAAAAGGATAGGCACTACCAGACGTACGTGATATTAGACCCCCTTCACCCCCCCCCCCCCCCCCAACTCCAACAAGCAAAAAAAGAAAGCACCATTAAGTATTCCTTTCCAGCTGCATATACCATTTACACACACACACTCTCTCTCTCTCTTTTGCCTCCTCCTCTCCACACACACAATCTCCCCCTCCTCCCCTTTTTTCCTCCCGCCGACACCGTCCCTCCACCACCATCCATTACACATACACCAAGCGCAACGTCAGGACAGAAGTCATCAATTAATACGTGGGTATTGTTGTACTTCAGCAGGGCATAGAGAGCACCCCCATCCCTACCCACCCACACACACACACACACACACACACACACACACACACGAACCCATCGGCAGGGCAGAAGTCATCCATGAGCACGTGCAGCTCGTTGCCATACTTCAGCAGGGTCTGAAGAACGGCCTCCAGGTCTCGGGCATCGCCCAGGATCCTGTGCTCGAACAGCACCCTGCCCCACGTCCGGTCCTTGGGAAACAGGGCGCCCTGCGACTGTTCAAACGCCTGCAGGGAGGGAAGGGAGGCAATCCATGGATCAGCCAATCACAATGTCTGTTCAATGGCGGTTAGTCGTTTACACCGCACCGAATACTCTTTTTAAACCCGCCGATCGGCATTTTCGACGGGGGAATCACGAATCACATGATTTGTACATAGATTTATTCATTCACTGAACTAAAAAAAAAATAAAAAAGGAAACGAACCTCCCCAAAACACCCACTAACACCCCCCCCTCCCCCCCCCCTGCATACACACACACGCACGCACACAAACCAATTAATTAACCAACAGCGTTGACAGGTAATCTGTCACGCACTGCATGTTTCTTCCAACTGTCATGTTCAAGGTCCGTTTTGTCCGGAGGGAAGAATTTGTGTAGGGGGTTAGTTTTGTTAAAATGTAACCTTAAGCAGAGTGTCTTGTGTCTTAAAAAAAACCCAACTTAGTTTTATTTTAGCTTTTAAACTCTGCAACCCACCTTCCATCCTGCATTGTCATGTGTTTTCCGTGTGGACTCGGGTTGCACGGGGGGTGTTTTACGTTTAGTATGTTGAGTGAGCCTCCTCTCACCTGCCAATCAGGTTTTTTTTTTTTGGAAGCCGACCGGGGCAGTCGAGATTGGGTTGGGAGAGTGGGAGGAAAGATAACGTGTCGTGCAAGCCTTATGCATGCAGGTTTTCTTTAACTGTATTTTTGTGAGGGATCCATATCCCTCGGGAGCCACCACCGTTTCGCCTTTGAGGGAAACTGCGTTGCATATTTTTTTTGGAGATCCATATCTCCGGGCTCTCGGCATCAGGTTTTTACCTTTGGGTTGAACCAACCATAGTACTCCATAGGAGTGCTGTCGTCTTGTCCAGTTTTTTTTTGGTAGTATTCCTGTGATCAGTATCACGGTTGTGAATCCCGTATTCACTTAGAGGCAGAAGCCTGTTTTTTTTCTAAACTTTTAAGCCCTGACCAGGGTTCATATACGAGCCGTGCAGGGCTTACTATTCCAGCTCCTCAAGGAGTCCCTTTCACAAGTCTAGTTGGTGAGTACATAGTGTAGTTAGTTCATATCTATTTTCTTTTATTATTTATTTATTTCCAAATCTATTTTAAAGAATTGTAGTGACGCACGAGTGTAGCGTGCATATGCACTCGGTTCACCAACGGAACCGGAAGGTGCGCCTCGCAATGAGCAGTGCTCACTCACCAGCAGACGACAGGGCGGGAAGGAGTTGGCTGCATTCGACTCGTCACCCTCGCCGAGTAAGGATCCCCTCAACGCCAGCTCCTGACCATACCAGCCAGACAGCTTCAACAACCACTGCCGACGCCCGTCCTCTACTTGAAGCCAAGAGAGCGACGTGTGGCGTCCGTTGACAACACCAACTGTGACCAACACCGACTGTGTCCAACCACCATATCTGACCAGCGCAGCCAGAAGTGGCCGTCGCCTTCCCTGGTTGCGCCGTCAGCTGTTTGACCCTCTGAAAGCTGCAAGCCCGGCTACGACAGAGTGCGTCACAGACTGACACCCACTCGCCATTCCAGTACTGCCGGGTGAGTTGCACTGTGTACGTGTGTATGTGTTTGTGTGCATAAGTAGAAACCCCAATACTAGGAATAGCTAACGCACTAGGTAGACATGTCACACTAAGCCACCCTTCTAAAGTGTAGGGTAAACACTTTAGAATTGGTTTTCTTCCCAGCTATTACTTTAATTCTTTCATTATTTATTTTGTTGTGTTTGAATATTATTTTCGTTTATCATTTTATTACCATTTCGCTTATACCAACTTTTAATTATTCATTTACTTCTAGGCCATTTTGTTTTCCATTTTACAGCAGTAGGGCGTGTTATCCATGTTCCCTTCCAAATATGTAGTGTTGCTGTGTTCCGTGTGTTGTCGCGTGCCTGTACCGCATTCCGGGTCATGTGTCTCGCCACATGTGTTTTGTGTGTTAGTGGTCGTCACTTGTTAATGCGTTTGTTCAGGACTTGGGTTTTTTTTTTCTTTACCATTTTTGTTGTCATCCTTGTAAATGTTTAGAGCGCCCATAAGTTTATGTGGCGCTGTTAATGCTTCCGGCCTTTGTTAACGGAAAAGAGTTGTCCCGAGGGAGATGATTCCGTTTTTTTTTTAGCTCAAGAGAGCCAACCCCGGGTGTTTGACATATACTGTTGTGAACGCTTATTGGGTATGTGTATGTAGACAAAGTGTCTGAACTGGGGAAATGTATTTAATACTATTTGAGAACAAAAATTAGCAAGCGCTCTGCCAGTGCGTTCCGTGCCTGTCCTTGTTACTCTCTGTAATGGATGTCTGCTTACGGGTTTTTGCTTCGCACATGTTTATTGGGAAACCATCTTTGTGTGTTTTCCAGGACTTCTTCTTCTACTTCGTCTTCTTCTACTTCTTCCTCTTGTTGGTTTTTTCCTCTTTCCCCTCACCAGTGGCTGACTTACCTGTGTGCCGCTGCTGCGGCCGCCGACCTTGCATTTGTGGCCGGTCTCGCCGCCTTTCCGGTTTCTGCTGTTGCCGCCACCGGTACCGCAACTGCGACCACGGCTTGACCCCACTACCTCCATCTTCTTCTACGCCCACATCATCCCTCCCCTTTCCTCTCCCAGGCTTCAGCCCTTCCTCTTCCTCGCCCCTCCCCCGGGAACCCGCAAGGACTCCTCGCCCCGGGGTCGGAACGAGGACGCACCTGCTGCCGTGCACCATCTTTGGGAGAGAGGACCTTCAGCCGGACCCCTTCATTTTGTGTTGCGCCGGCGACCCCACTCTCTACCCCTACAGCTTCGTGGGTCGCTGGTGCCACTGCCCTACCTGTTGCGTACAGGTGTTGGACGGCCGCCACACCTGTGTGCCTGACTGGAGTGTATCTCACCTTCACCATCGAACCTTCGTGGCCTCGTGTGTAACTGTATCTCCTTGGAAGGAGAAAGGACGCTGTCCTGTCGTGGTGTGCATCCGACGGACGGACGCGCTCTCCCTTCGCCGGACCCGCACAAGACTGTCTCACGGTTGAGGCTTTGGGGGGTCGGTCCGTAAGTCTGTCATCCACGTTTTATTGCAGAGATAAAGGACAGGCGTTAAATCAGTTTTGTCAGCAGAGCGCTGTATCATTCTATTATAGCTATGTTTGCCTAACGTGAATGTTGTGTTGGGCATTTCCACATATACTTGCTTTCCAGGGTTGTCGCCGCTGTATGGTGCGTTTTTTTTTCTTGTGCAGGGTTCCAGTTTATCTATGTCAAGTTTAACCATGCATTGTTTATCAATCTTTCTGTGATGAACTGTTCCTTCGTCTGTTAGCGTTTAAAAAAGGAGTGAAATTAATGTTGGATGTTTAGTTACAGCTCTTAGCAGTCGAACCTCCCCAGTATACTACCCCATTCCAAGGGTATTGCCCAAGACGCTCCCCTTTTTGGCCTTGCTTATTTAATGATCTAGTGCTAAAATGTCTCCTTCTGAACCGTAATCCTGTCTCATCCCACAGGTTGTTGTCCTTGATTTGTATCTTGGCAATCCTGATCATCCCTATTTTAATTTTCGAGGGATCAGTTTTTGGCAAGCATTCCTGTTTTTTTTTTTAAAGCTCCCTTGACCCTTTGATTGCATTCCGGCTCTACCTTACCTTCTGGCCCCACCCAGAATCCGGCCGGGGCGTGAATGTTAGTGGAGAGACTCGATTATTGTGTGTGTGTGTGTCCCTTCCATTTATTTACAGCCCTTTTGGAGTTATAAATGTATACCCGTCCTTATATATGTATGTAAACATTGTGTGAACATCTGTTTTTTGTGACAGTAAAGTTTCAGTTTTTTGTACTCGTATTTCCGTGTTTGGATTTGATGTTTGTGTGGTTAGCGCGATTGAGTTGGGATCGATCATAGCGTTTCCCTTGAACAATTACCACCTGACATCACCCACGTGACATAATCTGATACTCGACATGTACATGAATTCAGTCGATCACACCCCCCCCCCCCCCCCCTTTAAACGGGAAATCGAGCCATTAACTTTGCATCAATTCAAATCATCAATCAGTTAGTCAATCGATTTAAAATGCCTCAGTCCATCCACCCATTCATTATTCTGTCGGTGAACAAACAAATCAATCACTCATCCAACCGAACTTTTTTTCCCAATAATAATGACAATAATAACATAGCATTTTTAAAGCGCCTTGCCAAAGGTTCTAGGTGCTGACAATCCACTCTCTCGTGTACGCAGCGGGCTGCCTACCTGGGTAGTGCGGACTGAAGAGCTGCCTGCCGGTGTCGTATATAATACTGTCGCCGTGGAATTGTAACGCAGCGATAGCATTTCACGTGAAATATTGTTGCAGCGACAATATTTTCTGGAAAAAATTGTCGCGCGACAACTTTTCACGAAAAATGTCCTATAAAATATTGTAGCTGTCCATAAAATACTGCACTGTCGCTCGAAATTTTGCGACAGTTTTTTTGCGACAGGACACTGTGAAATATTGTAGTCGGTGAACGCTGTCGCTTGCGACACATTTTCACGTGAAATCTTACTGCGAGAGTTAACATTTCCTGTGAAATATGGTCGCAGCGTATTTCACAGCGACGATTTTTTCTGCAAAGTGAAAAAACGTCGCCGCGGTTGAGCGTCTAAATATCACAGAAAATAATGCAGCCTGCCATGGAATAAAAAATTGTCGCAAGTGATTTTTTTTTAATCATGTTTTTTGACGAAAGTCAAATTTCCGTGCGTGTGCTGTGAAATGTGAAGTTTTTATCAATATCGTAGGCCTAGGACATTCAGCACAACGAAAGTAGGGGAAGATTGGGTAAGTTAGAACTAAGAAATGCAGCCCTACCTCCTTTACTAATTTTACTTCACTCCATGTTAATTATTTGTAAAGCTTACCACAAGAGCTTCATATAGTACAGCCATCAAATGGCTATCTTTATTTCAAAAAGTTTTATATAAGAAATCATAATTTTTTACAGAAAAGGAAGCCCACTTTAGACATCATTTCGGGTTAAATGGACCAGAAAGCGGTAAATATTGGGCCACGGGCTTATATTAACCGACACGCATTATTCATAAACCCAAACCAATATTGTTTGTTGGCCGTATCAGATGTGTGAGCTTGTTCGATAAATCCATTTAAAAGCACCTAAGGTCTCAACACATTCTTAAACTAAACTTAAAGAGTAAATGATTACCCTTAATTGTCAGAACAGAAACACAAACATAATAGAGTCTAAAAGCTAGTACAAGTCAAATCGCAGAACAGACAGCTGCCTTGCTTTAATTGCAGTCATGAAATACGGGCTGGTACACCCATGGGGATGCTACTTTAAGGCTGTTATGAGCTGCATCCTGTAGTCTAATTTACCTCTGTTCAGGAGCAGTTATGTCCCTTGATATCTTAATGGAGTGCCCTGTGCGTGCCTG
>CM031620.1:7310036-7312536 GCA_018398815.1 Conus ventricosus | reverse complement strand
CGTGTGCGTGCGTGCGTGTGTGTGTGTGTGTGTGTGTGTGTGTGTGTGTGTGTGTGAGTCTGTGTGTGTGTGTGAGTCTGTGTGTGTGTGTGTGTGTGTGTGTGTGAGTCTGTGTGTGTGTGTGTGTGTGTGTGTCTGTGTGTGTGTGTGTGTGCTCGTGTCTCTGTAGTTTGTGTCTGTGCGAGTGAGCGCGAAATTCGTCTTATCACCCACCGAAATCCCTGACTCTGAATTCGAGTAACTGTGTCCTTTTACTTCTCCTTAGTGTGTGTGTGTGTGTGTGTGTGTGTGTGTGTGTGTGTGTGTGTGCGCGCGTGTGAGTGCGTGTGTGCGTGTGTGTGTGTGTGTGTGTGTGTGTGAGTGTGTGTTTGTGTGTATGCGCGCATGTTCGTGTCACTGTGGTTAGTTTGTGTTTATGCGAGTGAGTGCGTGCGTGTATGTGCACGTGTGTGTGTGCGTGTATGTGCACGTGTGTGTGTGGGCGCGCGCGCGCGAGTGCACGCACCCCACAATCATACAAACACACACACGCATATATACACACAAACATGAAGTGCAAACGCATACAAATACGCGTTCTTACACACACACACACACAGACACACACACACACACACACACACAAACACGCTCGCGCGCTCACTCGTATCGGACAAACGGCCCGAATTATACGAATGTCAGATGAATATCAACATCACGGACACAGCGTTCTGCATTGTGCTACAATATCACCATTTCGGAATCAGCAAGCGTGTGTATTGAGAAACGGTGCGAGACATACGTCTGAAGGGACGCTCTCTTCGCTACGAGGAGTTTTGTCAGGTTCGTCCTCCGGAATATGCGCACTCAACCCTCCTGCCTCACCTGCTCCGTTCCAAATTAGGCCTTTTTCCTGTTCTGGACGGGGGACGGGAGAGTGGGCTGTGGGGAAAGGGTGAACGGGAAGGAGAGGCAGCATTGACGGCATGCTTCAGCCAAACCAGTAATGGGTCAGCCGCTTGGCATTGATTAATGCGCTCTCTCTCCCTCTGTCTCTGTCCGTCTCTCTATCGTCCTCTTATGACTGTTTGCTTATTCGTTTTACCCTCAGTAAACATTCGTAATCATTCTCCTCTCTTTCTCCCTCCCTCTCTCTCTCTCCCATACTGATAAACAGACGTCTCTCAGACAGACAGACACACACACACACCCTTCTGTCCGTCTCTTTCTTCCTCCCTCCTTCTCTCCCATACTGATGAACAGACGTGTCTCAGACACACACACCCTTCTGTCCGTCTCTTTCTTCCTCCCTCCTTCTCTCCCATACTGATGAACAGACGTGTCTCAGACACACACACCCTTCTGTCTGTCTCTTTCTTCCTCCCTCCTTCTCTCCCATACTGATGAACAGACGTGTCTCAGACAGACACACCCTTCTGTCTGCCTCTTTCTTCCTCCCTCCTTCTCTCCCATACTGATAAACAGACGTGTCTCGGACACACACATACAATCACACCATACACGTACTCGCTCCCCCCCCCCCCCCCCCCCACTCATCATCATCATACAGACGCACACACACAATCACACCGCACACACATTCTCTCTCTCTCTCTCTCTCTCTCTCTCTCACACACACACACACACACACAACACAACACAACACACACACACAAAACGCACGCACGCCACGCCACGCCACGCCCACGCCACGCCACGCCACGCCACACCCACACCACACCACACACACCCCTACCTCCGACAGCTGGGAAAACACCAGACGGGACGAGCCAATGCTGAGCATGTGGAGGCTGAACACTATGACGTCATGGCCAGCCTTCAGCCATTCCAGCCCTTTGAGCATGAGGACGGTCGTTTTGCCGCACCCTGGCGGACCTGAGATAACCACCCGGGGGGACGAATTCTCATGGAGGAGGCTCTTCTGCTCTGCCGTCAGCGTGAGGTCTCTCTGGAAAGGCCCCCAGCGAAACGTCACGTCGTCAGTCATTCTGCTTTAGGTCGTCTTCCAATGTCCTTTGCTGGGTCCCTTTCCTGAACAAACCAACAAATAAATGGACATAGGAAACCGTTGAATAATGGGGTGGAAAAAAAACAAGCATAGGTAAACAAGTTTTCTGTCCCTATGAAAATGGTTTACAAGAATTTCAAATTGGAAAAGGGGGGGGGGGGGGGGGGGGGGGAGGAGGGGGGACAAACGTGGACATCAAAGTGAAGATCTCAGAAACTTTTTTTCTGACAGCAGATGGAAACCACTGAGCTACGTATTGTGCTTAAAGAACAAGTAGTGTAACTCCTGCTCCCTTGATGAAATAAATGGACGCCCATAATGCCAAACGAACGCTGCTTACGACACCCAATCGCCTCGGAAAAAAACACGAGAGAGCACACAGAACAAACAAAGAGACATCCCCCAAAACAGGATGTTCCAAGCTTGCCCATATACCCTGTACGTGACACACCTACACAGCGGTGACCTCGGCTTGATTGGTATGCAAGGATC
>CM031620.1:7294758-7309936 GCA_018398815.1 Conus ventricosus | reverse complement strand
ACCTGGCCGCAGCACGATAGTAGCTGGAGCCCATTCTTCTTCGGTAATCGGAAAGAAAGTCAACGGGAAAGAAAGTCAACGGAGGGTTAGGGTTAGGGTTAGGGTCAGGGTTAGGGTTAGGGTTAGGGTCAGGGTTAGGGTTAGGGTTAGGCTTAGGGTTAGGGTTAGGGTTAGAGTTAGGTTACTTTCTCTCCGTTGACTTTTTTTCCGTTGACTTTCTTTCCTACAATCTCCTCTTCTACCGCCGCCTTTGCCTTCCGTGACCTTACTTTGCCTTCCGTGACCTTACTTGGCTACCACTTACTGCTTCGTGGACAGACAGTTTTGAAGGCGTCAATATCCCACACCACGACTGGTTCGAGCTCACAACCATCAGCTTCTCAGGCAAATGCTCTAACCAGTTGACCACGGCCCCCTGTCAACGGGTAATATAACATTTGCACCGAGTGTAAGCAGAATGGAGAATGGATCATGCACATGAATATAAGCAGAAAGGATCATGCACACGAGTATAAGCAGAAAGGATCATGCACACGAGTATAAGCAGAAAGGATCATGCACATGGGTATAAGCAGAAAGGACCATGCACACGAGTATAAGCAGAAAGGACCATGCACACGAGTATAAGCAGAAAGGATCATGCACATGGGTATAAGCAGAATGGATCATGCACATGGGTATAAGCAGAATGGATCATGCACATGAGTATAAACAGAACGGATCATGCACATGAGTATGAGCACAAAGAATCGGGCACACAAGTAAAAGCACAAAGAAGCGACTGTCAAACTGAGAAGCATACCAGTGCGTGGCCATAGAGACTGGAAGCAAAAGGGTCAGGGCGCACGCACCTGTCGATGTTTCGAAACAGCTGTCCAATTCGAGAAAGAGGAGGATCAGCAGAGCCCTACAGGCACGGGCAGAGGCAGCTGAAAAGGGGTCCTGCTGGTCTGGTCAAGAGGGGAACGTCAGTGAACTTGATGAGGCTTTGATTTCCTAATGCAGAACATGTGCCCTGTATCTGTGGTGGGCGAGACGTTCGTCTCAAGTTTGCTTCGGCACTGTGGTGCTCCGCCATCTAGAAGGTGGAGGACGACGAGGAGGAGGAGGAGGGGGAGAGGGTGAATGTGGAGGAAGAAGAATCGATGAAAGAAGGAAGGAAAAGATGATGATGATACTACTTTGAACACACACACACACACACACACACACACACCACACACACACACACACAAACAGACACACACAAATTATGGCAACAGGATGCGATCATGGCAATGACGACGACGACGACGAAGATGACAGCGGCAATGATAGCAAGGGCGGCAGAAACCAATTCCTAAATTTTAATGTGATTTTTGTGGGGCCTTTGACAGAGTCACTGCCAACTTCTGTCCCAGGGAGACATGCGACGGAAAGAAATCCCAGGTCCCAGCGCCCCCCTTCCCTTTCTCTCTCCCCATCCCGTCACTATTAACCCCTCACCCTCAGCCACTGGGCGAGGATCTGGTGGAATTGACGTAATTCAGGGGTGGGGGTGGATAGGAGCTGGGTGGGAGACAACGTCAACAAATGTTTCCTAACCGTCACACACAAAGGCGGCAGGGGCGGTTCATAACACCGGCCTATTCTAGCCACCGCTCCCAGCACGAGTCGGATATATGCTTGCTTTTCACTTGACCTAAAAACAGTCCTGAGCTATCATTCGTGAAAACTGAATGTGCCTGGAACATGAACTGGAGATCACTGCTCTCTCGCCCTCTGTGTGTGTGTAATGATGAGAAAAGACAATGACACAGAGACAAACTGCTTTCAAGTTTTGCACAATCGAAGATTACATTCATGATTTATGACTGTTCGTAATACATTGTCTCCCTTCACACACACACACACACACACTCACACACACAGACACACACGTATGTGAATGTGCGACTTTCTCTTGCAGTAAAGATCAGCTGTGTGTCTGCTGCCCCTTTACCTAAACACGCCTGTTGGCGAGATACACTGTAGAAATGCACTGCAGATACAGAGAAATAAAACATAACCTAAGAATAACCGACGATTACATGACCCTGGACTTCAGTATGATGTGTGCACAAGAACTGGTGACAAATGGGAGGGATGGAAATGGCAGAGCAACGTGTGCTGCGCGCGCGCGCGTGTGTGTGTGTGAGGGGGTGGAGGAGGAAATAAGGGAGCGGGAAATGTAGACGTTTGTGTGTAAGGGCGTGCGTGCACAGGTGAATTCATACACTGACTGCCCTTTCACACACACACACACACACACACACACACTTGAACGCAAACGAGAGAGAGAGAGAGAGAGAGAGAGAGAGAGAGAGACTATGACTGGGCTGTTTTTGTTGTTGTTGCCCATATAGTGTTACAGTCCTTCAGACAAAGAGTTCCCTAGGCCCTCTCGTGAGCATTATCTGGCGCAATGGACCATGTCAGACAGTCTTGACACCACGACAAACTGGTTTAGACGTCCAACACAAACAATCGAAGTGAACTCTACCGATGTTTTATAGTTCTAACTTCTTTCACAGAAAGTCACATACACACGCGCACCCCCCACCCACCCACACACACACTGCGAACGGCATTCATATCATGTGTTCTCTCTTCCCCATCCCATTCCAACTCCTTTCTTTCTTGTCATGTCTTGTCCTGTACTGGTGTCTTGTCCTGTACTCTGTGTGCTTGGAGGTGGCTAACCCCCTCTCTTTCGAAACTTTGCTTCATTTTCCGCCCTCAGTCACTCCGTTTAGAAACGTTCCTTTCTGTCCGTTTACCCGGGCTAACATGTGAGTATTCCCATGTGCAGCAGAATCTTCAAAACCTGCAAAACTGGCAACCTTTCAAGAAGAAAATACGCATGTAAACGAATAACGGTCTCTTGAATTTAAAGATCCGAAAATTTGTTTTTCAGGCCCCAACGTGTCTCCAAACACGTATTACACAGAAAAAAATGTGACTAGCACACACACAGACACAGACACACATGCACACTGAGAGACACACACACAGACACACACGTTTGCAGACAACACCTGACCAATCTCTAGCATCCCTACCTTCTCTCCCGTCCAGACTCACTCCATTCCCAGATCACCCCACCCCCACCCTTTTTTTTTCATCTCCAAAACACACCCACTGAGTACTGTAACGTACATTACCACTGTTTTTGACAATGCGCACGAACACAGTGGAACCGACAGGACGAGTTTAACATGTAATATTTACTCCTCTCTTTCTTCCACCTCCCCCTCCCCTCTCCCCCAATACACATGCATACACTCCTCTCGTTTCTTCTGGATCGCTGCCAACACCATGTCTACCTTGCATATCCGGGTAATGGTTGTTGAACATTTCAGTCTCCATCTGTTGCAAAACTTTGTCCCCCACACCCACCCTTTCCCTTCACAGGGCAAAATAAAGCTCAATTTTTAAAATAAAAAGAGACGTGGGAGTTTTTCCGACAGATAATTATGCAGTCTGCATATAGTAAAATAATAACACACACACACACACACACACACACACACACGCCGTTACAAAACAATACCCCAAAGACAGCCTTTAGTAGTATGTCTCTGAAGACATTAGCCGTACACCTAATTTAGCTACAAGTCGAAAATTCACTTCTGACCTACTTTGTCCCCAGTCGTAAGCGCCTTTGTTTTTTGGATTTTTTTTCCCGGCGATGGTGGCAAGCTCTTCACTAATTAACTCTACCAACCTGACTTCAAGCGTAGGAGCCGGACGCACAAAACTCCACGAACACGAGAAGAATAACTTCGTTTGTTGGTTTAAATTCGAAACAAACACGCACTACTATCTTGATGGTAGCAGCCGGGAGTTGCAAACAAATGTCGTCTGCTCAAATGCTCAGAATACCTGGTTCACCGTGACACACGATCCGCACGCCTGCGTTTTGTCGTCTGCTCGTTTATCAACTTGTAGGGCGAAAGCGGTTGGTCACACGACCTTCACCTTGACAGGTACAACGCAGATGTGCGATCCGGGGGACTTTCCGACCTTGTTTTTGTCGCTTTGGGTTCCCCCCCCCCCACCCCCCCCACCCCCCCGTTTACCGTGAGTTCTGATTGGTGGAATGAAAATTGAGTAACCGTTTTACTGAGAATTCCGGACGGTTTGCTCTGAACGCAGTTGACGTGAGAGACTATATTTAGCGGTTTGTTTTTCTTTTGGTCTCGCATCATTCCAAGATGATAATACACATTATTTTCATTATGGGGAAATGAAAAACAACACAGGCTACTTTTAGGAAGACACCGCCCACACCCACACCCCTCGAAAAAACGACGATGATGACGACGACAACGATAAATACAACAACAACAACACACACACACCTCCTCTCTCTCTCTCTCTCTCTCTCTCTCTCTCTCTCTCTCAGCGAACAAAAACAACATTCCCCCAACATACACGCACAGAAACACACAACCACAACAATAAAACAAAACAAAACAAAAACAAAGAAAAAGTCTTTTCACTTAAGTGAAAATAAGTCAATACTTGGTTTGACAACATATGTCTGGTGTTAGAATACTTGGCTGGGCAATTCAGGCTGTGTGACGAACGGAAGCGGAAAGTGGGTCGACCAAAACAGACTTGGCGCAGGAGTGTCGACGCTGAGGGGAAGGCCGCCGGAGTGACGTGGGCCGAGCTAAGGAGGATCTGCTGCCAGAATCGCGAGCGTTGGAGGTGTGTGGTCGCGGCCCTATGTTCTCAGGAAACCAAGAGGATAACTACCTAACTAGGAGTACGCCTACGAAGAGATTCACACAGCCAAGATGGGGCAGCTTCCATTGGCTGGACGTGTAATGCACGCGCCCGCGTATTGGGGAGCCTACGCACTCAAGGCAATGGCCATGTTTATTTTTGGAAATTTTGGATTGAAAGTGGCGGTGTTGTCAATGGGTGATGTCGATGAGGAATGGACTAGCGCACAGCCAATAACACTCACAAGCTTGCTTCGATCTCTATTCATATATTGCATTGTCCATCAAACCACTAGTAAGTCTATAACTTTATACACATGTTATAGAACGAACCTCACTGCATATGGAATCAACCAAATAAAAAATCTCTTTTTGACTTACAACATCCTTTGTCTAAAACATCATTACTAACCCGGTTATAAATAGATTTTACTTTACTGGCAGGTGATCTTAACTATTCACGACTCACTTCTTTTTTTTTCCTTTTTTGTTTTTTCTCCTGTCACTTTCACAACACGACACAACTGCTGGCCATGGTGTGGTCTGCTTTTTTTTGCACGGTCAGCTGGACTGATGGCACGGTCAGGTGGATGGCTGGCGTTGGTCAGGTTGGACTGCCGCATAAGTGGGTGGCCAAGTATGAGGTTCGAAACCCCGGTTCAGATAGAACAGTGTTGGACTTCAACATCGATCTGTTTCCTGTTCTTTTTCTGCATTAAACGCATTGCATTATCTCTCTCTTTAGTCTGTTTTATCAATGGACATGGTTGCTTTTCTTTTTTTTTTTTTCTTTTCTTTTCTTTTCCTCTCTTGTTAGCAGCTCTCTCTTCACATCTCCCCCCCCCCCCCCCCCCCCCTCTCAGTCCTTCCTCTGAGGACTATCTCATGCTCATCTTCAACTTGGTTCTTCTTTCTCCTCCTATCTCTAGCTTTTCTTCTCAGAGATTACCACTCAGACCTCTCCTCTTCTGTTCTCTTTTGTTCTCTCCTCGTTCCTCGTTCTCTCACTCACATCCTTCTTATCCCGTTCGATCTGTCATTCTGGGCGAGTACCATGGTCAGTATTTTTACCCTGATACCGAAGTTATCTCCCTCTAATTTCCATGGGGGAAGTTCAAATCATTGGCAGTCCTGCCTACCGCCTTATCTCTGTGGTGGTCAATTGGTCATTTAATTGATTAGCTAATTTACCCCACCAACCCTACTTCCCCCTTTCCTTTCCTGCTTTAACCTGCGACGTCCGGATAACAAAGCGTGGTTCCACAAATTGTGTGGCCTGAGCCAGAGGCGATACGTTCGTCTCGTAGACATCGAGGCGCTCGGTCAAAGCTGCTTAGTCGTCTTTTAGCGGGACAGGACCGTCTTGTGGGCCTCTCCCTATGCTTAATTGGCTGGATCCGAACATGGGCCGTCGACGTTTATTGTGGGCCAGAATATTTGAGTTTAGAGCTTTATGTCAAACAACTGGACCGACTGGGTTGTTTCTATTTTTTTTTTTTTTTTATTTTTGACCGTGTGACCCCATTTCCCTTGCAAAAGACTCTATGACCCGATCGTCTCAAAAAAGGGTAGCAAAAAAAACAACAACGATTTGCTGGAACAAGCTACAGTGCGAAGTTTAAAAAAATACTTTACAAAAACGGTTTATAAATTATAAGATATATCATTAGTGAATACCACTCCAATGAGTTAACATTGCGTGCGCTCTTGCGTTATTTCAATTCATTTTTATAACGACTCTGGTGCGCACCTATTGCATTCCTACCTGCGGATTGGCCATATTTCTCTTCACAATTTTCTGAAAAGCACAATATATATGATCAGCTCCCTGACACTTCACTGAAGGATCTCCATCCTCACTTATTGCAAATAATGATCACTACACAAGCGACTGTATGCTCCAAGCATAATACATTCACATGAACAAGTTCACAAGAAAATTATGACAAGTCTCACACAAAAAAATATGAACCATAGCAACTGGGAATGATCCTATATTCAACATAATGTAATCAACACATATTATCAACAAAGCACCCGGATGATATGATGGATTCTTGAGTTGCAGTTGCTCGACTACGCGACTTAAATAGTAGCTCGACATTCTGTCGACTGGAATGTATGACTTCCGGTACCTGCGTAGGGAGCAGTGCTTGCAGCAGATCTGTGTTTTTCAATGGCCTCTGCAGGAATTGAGTGAGTGGTTGATGATTGACTTCTAGCAACTCTTTCCTCCACCGTCTTTGATTCCCCCCCCCCCTGGAACTTTGCACGGCCACACACAGCCTACACACTCCTTCTCTTACTGTTGCGTACCTTCTGTCACACTTTGTCATATTTGTAGATACTACTCACCGGAACATCGACTCCTACTGCTTCTGCAAACAATACTGCACTATCCACGCTGATGATCTGTCGAACAAACATGGTTTGGACATATCGGTAGCTTCAAGATGGGGCGGGAACCTAGTCTTTCAACACGTCTGCCGTGCTTGCTTGCATGCGTCCTGACCATGACCATGCGGTTTCCCTGCCTTGACCAAAATCACTGGAGAGGTACTCGTGAGTGTGCGAAATTTGGAACAAACTCCCTATAGAACCAATAAAACTAGCAGACTCTGACTTCTGTTTTGGTCTTTGGTCTCTCTGAATTCATCATTTCTCCACCTTTCCCTTTCTGGCTGCTTTGTGTCGCCTCCGACAACAAAACCTAGGAACTCCAGGCTTGGAAACCAACCTGGCACTTTGTTGGTCTGGCTGTGAGATTGGCTTGTCTCAACCTCTCTAAAACTGCTCCTAGCTGCCTCATATGCTCCTCCATGTCTCGGATGCTATCAGAATGTCATCCATGAAATTCACAACGCCTTCCAATCCCGTCAATAACTTCTCATCATCCGAGAGAGACTGCAGGTGCGTTGACCATCCAAAAGGAAGTACTCGCCACTGGTATAGCCCCATAGGAGTGGAGAATGCTGTGACTTCCTTTGAGTCCTCACTCAAGGCTATTTGCCAGTAACCTTGCTCAGATCTATCTGGTGAAATACTGGCTCTTGCTTGTGGCGATCTGAGCGAACAGGTCTTCCATGTTCGGTATGACCTCTGCATCGACCTTGGTGACACTGTTCAGACGTCTATAGTCGACACAGAATCGATGCTCACCTGACTTTTTCCTCACTAAGACGAGGGTGCACTATACGATGATTTGGACGGTTCAATCACCCCAAGGTCCAACATCTTTTCTACCTCCTCCTCGATCACTTGCTTGGTGGCATATGGGATCGGGTAGGCTTTCACATGTACGGGTTTTTGCGATGTTAACTCACCGTACATGTCTCTAGAGTTGTCCTGCCTGGTTTTCAGTCAGGGACGCCTATACTGTTCTAGGAGCCCCTAACTTCCTCCTGTCTCCTACTGTCTAGCCCTTCATACAGTGACACATCCCTGTATGACTCTTCTCCTGGAAACTCAGGCAACAAAATCTCCCCTTCTTCTGTGGGTCTCCTTCACTCCATCAATGATTGCTGCTGCGCCTATGTGCTGGGTCTCACGCTGAATATATTTGCGGAGCAAATTTGCATGGAAAAGTTTTGATTTCCATTCACATCGATTCGGTACGTCCTGATCTACCTTTTTTATGGTGAATGGTCCCTTCCAATGCATCAGCAGCTTGTTGTGATCCGTGGGAAGCAGTAACAGGACTTGATCTCCATTGAGGAATTGCTTCCCCACCTTCTGGGCATATTGCTTCTCTGGACGACCCCAGCCTCCTTTCACAGACACACACAACCACAACAATAAGAACAAAACAAAACAAAAACAAAGAAAAAAGTCTTTCACCTTAGTGAAAATACGTCAATACTTGGTTTTGACAACATATTGTCTGGTGTTAGAGATACTTGGGCTGGGCAATTCAGGCTGTGTGACGAAAACGGAAGCCGGAAAGTGGGGGTCGACCAAAACAACTTGGCGCAGGAGTGTCGACGCTGAGGGGAAGGCCGCCGGAGTGACGTGGGCCAGCTAAGGATGATCTGCTGCCAGAATCGCGTGCGTTGAGGTGTGTGGTCGCGGCCCTATGTTCCCAAGGAACCAAGAGGCATAAACGTGAACTAACAATGACGTACGCCTTACTACAGAGTTCACAACAGCCAAGTAAGGGCAGCTCCATTGGCTGGACGTGTAACTGCACGCGCACTGCGTAACTACGGATAACTAATTAAACGCACTCATGCAAATGCGCAAATGTTTATTTTGACATTTATGGATTTGACAGTGGCGGTGTTTGTCAACCTCGGGTGATGTCGATGGAGGAAGACTAGCGTGCACCACAGCCCAATCACACTCACAGCTTGCTTTACGATCTCATTCATAATCAGGCATTCGTCCACATCAAACCACAGTAAAGTCTATAACTTTAACTACACATGTTCATAGAACGAACCATCAATGCCATATGGAATCAAACAAAAAAAACATTCTCTCTTTCCTGAACTTCACAAATCATTTGTCTAAAACATCATTAGACTAACCCGGTATAAATAGATTTCTACTTTACCTGCCAGGTGACTTAACTATTCACACTCCCTGTCTTTTTCTTTTCGGGGGGGGGGGGGGGGGGCTTTTTCCTTTTTTCTCAGCTGTCACTTTCACAACACGACACAACTGCTGGCACTGGTGTTGGTCAGCTTTGCACCGGGTCAAGCTGGACTGCTGGCACCGGTCAGGCTGGACTGCTGGCGTTGGTCAGGTTGGACAGTGCCGATGAAAAGTGGCCTGGCCAAGTATGAGGTCGAACCCCCGTTTCAGATAGAAACAGTGACATATCAACAATCGATCTGTTTCTCCTTTCTTTCTTCTGCATTACGCATTGCACTCTCTCTCTCTCTCTTCTAGTCTGCTCTTATCAAAATGGACATGGTTGCTTTTCTTTTCTTTATTTTCTTTCTTTCTTTTTCTCCTCATTATTTAGCAGCTCTCTCTCTCCACTCTCCTCCTCATCCTTCCTCTGTCAGACTATCTCATGCTAATCTCTCACTTAGTTCTCTTCTTCTTCTCCATCCTCCCCTCATCACTACTGCTTTTCTCCGTCCTCAGAGATTACAACCAGGACCTCTCTCTCTCTGTCTCTCTGTTCGTTCTCTCGCTCGTTCCCCTCGTTCTCTCACTCTCAACATCCTTCTTATCCCGTTCCGATCTGTCATTCAGGGCTGAGTACCATTGTCATTATTTTTACCCCTGATAAACCCATAGTTACTCCCTCTAATTCCATCCATTTGATTTTACCAAATCATGGCCAGTCATGCCTACACGCCTTACTCCTGGGTGGACAATTGGTCATTTAATGATTAGCTCTAGATTTCACCCCCACCACACACTACCTTCCCCCCTTCCTTTCCCTGCTTTAACCCTGCACGTTCCGACTAACAAAGGCGCTGGTTCCACAATTGTGCTAGATGATCCCTGAGCCAGGCGCTACGACTCTCTCGCTAGACCATCGTGGCGTCCGGTCAAAGCTGCTTAGTTCCGTCCTAGCGGACAGAACGAGTCACTGTGGAGGCCTCTCCCCTATGCTTAATGCAGATCCGAACACATGCCCCGTCGATCGTGGCGCCCAGAATATTTGAGGTTTAGAGCTATGTCCAAAACACAACCTGGACCACGACTTGGTAGTTTCCGTATTTTTGACCGTGACAATTTTTCCCCCTTGCAAAAGACTAAGCACCGCATCGTCTCAAAACCCACGGTAACAAAAAAAACACAAACCCGAATTTGCTGACACACCAGCTACAACGTGCAAAGTTTTAAAACTACTTTACAACCAACGGTTTAAAATATATAAAATATATCATTAGGAATACCACATACCACTCCAATGAGTTATCATTGACGTGCGCCTCTTGTCGATATTTCAATCATTTTATAACGACCTCTGTGCGCACCTATCAATCCCCCTACCTGGCGATTGGCATATCTCTCTTCACAATTCTTAAGAAAAGCACAATATAATATGATAACGATCCCATGACACTTCCTGAGGAATCTCCATCCTCACTTATTGCAATAATGCATCACTATACACAAGCGACTGTAAAATGCTCCAAGCATAACACATTCACATGAACAAGTCTCACAAATGAAAATATGAACAAGGTCTCACACAAAAAAATATGAAGCCATAGCCTACTGGGAATGAACCCATACCAATCAACATAACTGTAAATCAAACACATATTAACAACAAAGCACCCCGGATGTTGTCTGACTTCCCTGAGTTGCAGCTTGCTAGACTACGCACTTAAATAGTCAGCTCCGACATTCTGTCGTCCCTGGAATGTACTGCACTCGGTAGCCTGTATGGCTGCAGTGCCATTGCCCAACGCAGCACTCTCGTTTTTTTTTCAAACTGCGCCACCTGCAGGAATTTAGTGGTTGATGATCTGTCTCTATCACGAACTCTTTCCCATCCAAGTAAATTTGTGGAACTTCTGCACGGCCACACAAACAGCTAAACACCCTTCCTCTACTGTGCGTACCCTCTTCATCACACTTTGTCAACTTCCTGCTAGCATACCTCACAGGAAACTCGACTCCTTCATGCTCCTGCAAACCATACTGCACCTATCCCACACCTGCCTGATGCATCTGTCCCGCAACAAAAATGTTTAAATGGACATATCCGTAGCTTCAAGAGGGACGGGAACCTAGTCTTTCCAACACCGTCTGCAGTCTTGCTCTGGCAGCGTCTGACCCACTCGACCACTGCCGGTTTCCCTGCCCTTGAACCAAATCACGTGAGAGACTTCGTATTGCTGCGAAGTTTGGAAACAAACTCCCTATAGAACCCAATAAAACCTAGCAAGACTCCTGACTTCTGTTTTGGTCTTAGTCTCTCGAATTCATCATCTTCACCACCTTTTTTCTCCCTTTCTGGCTGCTTTGGGTTTCCCGCTTCGACAACAAAACCTAGGACTCCAGGCTTGGAAAATCAACCTGGCACTTTGGATTGTGTCTGGCAGTGATATTGGCTTGCCCCCTCAACCTCTCTAAAACTGCTCCTAGCTGCCTCATAAGCTCCTCCCATGTCTCGGACGCTATCAGAATGCACCATGAAATTCTCACAACGCCCTCCAATTCCTTTCAATAACTTCTCATCATGCCGAGAGAAGACTGCAGGTGCGTTGACCATCCCAAAAGGAAGTACTCTCGCCACTTGGCTATAGCCCCATAGGGAGTGGAAATGCTGTGACTTTCCATTTGAGTCCTCACTCAGGCTAATTGCCAGTAACCCTTGCTCAGATCTAACCTGGTGAAATACTGCTCTTGCTTGTGGCGATCTAGCGAACAGGTCTTCCATGTTCGGTATGACCTCTGCATCGACCTTGGGTGACACTGTTCAGACGTCTATATCAACACAGAACGATGCTCAACCTGACTTTTTCCTCATCTAAGACGACGGGTGCACTATACGATGATTTGGACGGTGTTCATCACCCAAGGTCCAACATCTTTCCACCTCCTCCTCGGCGATCACATTGCATGGTGGCATATGGGATCGGTAGGCTTTCCCCATGTACGGTTTTTGCGATTTTAACTCCACCGTACATGTCCCTAGAGTTGTCCTGCCTGGTTTTATCAGTCAGGGACGCCTTATAATGTTCTAGGAGCCCCCTAACTTCCTCCTGTCCTCCTACTGTCTAGCCCCTTCATACTGTGACACATCCCTGTATTAATCACTTCTCCTGGAAACTCAGGCAACAAAATCTCCCCATCATCTGCTGGGTCTCCTTCACTCTCCATCAATGATTGCTGCTGCGCCTATGTTGCTGGGTCTCCGACGCTGAAATATATTTGCGGTAGCAAATTTTCATGGAAAAGTTTTTGATTTCCCATTCACATCGATTCGTAGTCCTATCTACCGTTTCAATGATAGTGAATGGTCCCTGGTCCAATGCATCAGCAGCTTGTTTGTGATCCGTGGAAGCAGTAAACAGACTTGTTTCCCCCCCCTTCCACCTTTGATGAATGGCTTCCTCACTGCTCCTGTCATACTGCTTCTTCTGACGACCCTAGCCTCCTGCAAACTCTCCCTTGCGACCTTACATGTCCCTCAGCCATGCGTAAGGTGCCACCACATACTGAAAGTGGTTTTGACCTCTTCTGACTCCTGTTCTCCGGACCACAGCTGCATTTGAAGAATGCACACTGGTCCCCGAACTGTCCGCGGCATACAGCAGCTCAAAGGCGAAAAGCCTGTGCTTTCCTGAGGGGCTTCCCTGTAACAAACAGTGCCTCGCTGGACTGTAGCGTCCCAAACAGCTGCCTTTCCTCACAGAAGCTTCTTGAATATGCCCTTCAGCATCACCGTTGAATCTTGCCACCAAGCCATTCATAGTGGATGGTAGGTGGGTAGTGATCAGCTGTGTGATCCCTAGCACCTGTTTGCCCTCCCTCATCACGCCTTAGGTGAACTGTGACCTCCCCCCTGTCACTGAGAATTTGGTGCTGCACACCCACGCGAGAAAAGATGTTACCAGCCCTACATCGAACTGTTGCGTATCTACGCCTTTCTCAATTGCAACGCTTTCTGTATCTGGTCCGCGTAGTCCACGAGTGTCAACCACATACATGTGGCCCACGCCTTGGAACAGGCGCGATTGGGCCAATCAGAACAACAGGCCACCCTCCTGAAATGGTGTGTCAATTAAAGTGTGGATGATTTAAGAGGTGCCTTCCTCTTCCCCCCTCCTTGTGGCTGATCTTTGACACACAACACAGACATGCAAAACGTTTTATTCTGCTATTGCTCCTGGCGCAATGAAAGTCATCAAAGATCGGTCAGCTGAGGTTTGCTGTTGCCGAGATGACCCGCCATGAGCGACTCGTGGACCCCCACTGACATGACAGTGTCACGATAAAAAACCCCCCCTGCTGGTACCTCTAACCTGAGTGTTCACCATACCCTGTCTTCCCCTTGTGACACTCGTAACAACAGCCCGCCTTTTCAACAAGAAATTCTGTCTCACCTCCTCTAACCTCCTGTTTCTCTCCACCTCATTGCCAACTACCCAAGACTTCACGAGCGAAGGGTCTTGTTTCCTGCGCTGCCCAAAACTCCAACAGGCGACACAATCTATGCCTGACTTCCTTGCCGGAACGACTACCTGTTTATCAACCTTTTCCTCCTTCTTGCTTCCGTGTTTGAACTGGGCTGCCCCCTGTACAGTCAACAACTCAGGATCCCCATGGATCCCTTGCCCCTGGAATATTCCAATGGATCAAATCATGAAGGGGTTTCTCTCCATCACCAACGCAGACAACTCGCCTGAAGAAGTAAGGGTAAACTACTTCTATCTTAGCAACTGGAAAACTCCCTCACGTGCCATCGAGTAGAGTACAGGTCTGGATTTGCCCTGTCAAATCCCCTTTTTCTTCTCTGCCACCAGCGGTGTTCGTACTACACCGCATGAACAACCAGTGCCGTAACACTTCACCCACTGCTGGCCAATCCACCCCTTCTTCCACTGGTAACGAACCACTCAGCCTAGTGCCCTCCATTCCCTGACACCTGACTGCGGTTCCAGTGCTAGCCATAGGCTGCACTCCCACCCATCTTCAGACAGAATCCCTTTATTTCCACTGCCAGGTCGTTTCCCTTGACGACCCTTATCCCATCTTGCAAGGCTGCTGCCTTACTGAACCTCATGCGACAATCCCTCGCCACAATGTCCCTTCTTGTGACAAATGAAACACCTAATGTCCCCTTGCCCTTTCTTCTGCCCCACCACCTGGTTTGCAGACTTTGGGCAGAAAACTCCCCTATCTCCTTGACACTCTTCTTCACCTGTGCCTATCACCAGTTTCTTTTCACCCTGCACCTTAGAGCCCAAACGTGCCTCTCTATACACCTCTGCGAACTTTCAAGCACCTCCCCTGCTGTCTCTGGTGTCTTCCTTTCAATGTATGGTTTAACTCCAGGGCCGCAACCTGACAAAATCTGTTCTTTCATAACTACTCTTTCATTCAGCGAACTCCTTATTCGTACCACACAACTCTAAACCACTCTCAAAATAGTGATCTAGACGTGCACCAAACTGAGTGTACGTCTCAACCTGTTTGTAATTTAGCTGAACGCAATTTCTTCCTGAACCCATAACCCCCTCCTCTGTGAAGACAAATCCTTTCATCAACGATTCCTTCACAGCGCCGAAATCAGACTGTTTTCTTGCTGGTAACGCAGTAAAAATCTGTAATGCCTTAACCCGTCAGTAACGCTGACAAAAAGACTGCCGGCACACTCTTCTGAAGGCCAACCCTGACTGGGTCGCAAACGTTTTTCGAAACACTGATGTATGCATCAATCGAATCGGTTCCTTCATAGAATTTTGGCAACTTGGTTTGGGGGCGTAACTGCGCACAGGTCGCTGGAAAAC
>CM031620.1:7278349-7290849 GCA_018398815.1 Conus ventricosus | reverse complement strand
CACCTGATGTAGCCCTCTACACAGCCATGGGGTAATGAATAAGAACACATACCAACACCAGAAACCTGTGGCCTGAACAGACGAGGAAAGTGCAGCACAGACAAAGGCGTTTTCTGCTGTAGTCAACTCCTCCCCATTGTGTGAAATGGACACAGTCCGGCACTATGCAAGGGGGGCAATTTGTGTCAGAGCTCGCGGTTCAGGAAGAATAACCCGCCATTTTCATGGGACAGATGCTGCTGGTAGGCACGCCGAAAGCAATCATGATCCATCAGTCAGCTGAGCAGTTCAGTCAGAGAGAGAACATGCCCAAAACATGGGGTGTGAAACGGAACGCCTGTAACACGGCCAGTCATTACGCCGGTGGTGATCCTAGCGACAGCTTCAATCAATTTTTTTTTTTTTTTTTTTTTTTTGCTGTCCCATCTTTTGTGCCACCTTAGTGGCATTTGCACCCAAGCCGCTCACACCAACTCCCCTCGTCCACAGCCACAGCCCTGGCACAGGCAATCCACAGGAAGCAGTCAATGTCAAGTCGTCAAGAGGCAACTCACCGGAGTAGACACTGTACTGCCACCGAGTCACTTCGGTGGTGTTCATTGGCACCTGTTCTGATCTAACATACGTGTCAGGTTCGCTAAGACCTGAACTAAATGCTATAGATTGACAGACAGAATTTAACAGCCTATCTAGTTGCTTCCCAAACAAACCTAAGACTGTGAACACAGATTAACATTCACACAACATTTATTGACCGCGAATGTGACATGAACATTTCACCAACAATAACAAAACGACAACCTTTCAACTCTAATCAATCCCTTCCACACCAATAACACACGCCACAACCAACACCCTCGCTCGTCTACGATCAATCACACTGCATTCACGCCTGACACCAGCTCCGTCCCCTGCAGCCGGCAGTACCTAGAGACACCCCATGGGTCATAGGGCATATGACACATATCATCAATACAATGTATACAACACAGTGCCAAAGTCAACCCCCGAAAGGAACTTCAACGGACCCCACGCGAGTCATAGGCACATGAACATATCATCAATACAATGTATACAACACAGTGCCAAAGTCAACCCTGAAAGGGAACTTCAACGGACTCCAACAGCATAGAAAATACCCCAGGCCAACAACCACGCTGACCAAACTACTAATTATTGTTCATGAGAAACACATTAAACAGCACACAGGTTTTTCCCATGACTCACTTTCCACCGTCCACGATCCCCAACACTATCACATGTATGTCACGCTCGTACTGTTGTTCACTATTGTTCAGTGAGCCCGAAGCACTTGCACACGCACGTCTATCCGAACACACCCACCAGACGCTGGACCCTCACGATCAGCTGTGCAATGCTCTGTGCCACACCAGACCACTGGCCACACCACACAGCGTCCATGACGCCCCTCACCGCAACACCAGTGCCCTCCCCGTAGTTCTCTCCGATGAAGTCCCCAAGGGTCAAGCCACGTGCTCTCCCAGTCCTGCCCGGTCGCCACAAGATGCAGGCGAGTAGTTGCCTGCCCAGCCGCCCATGGTGGCCAGCATACGCTCCCTCCTCACGCCCAAGCTGCAGTGATGTAGGGCGGAGGACAGGGACAGGGGGGGGGGGGGGTTGATGGGTCAATTGGACACTCGGTCTGGAGGGGACTGAGGACAAACCGGGGTAAAACCTTGATAGGGTCAAGGGCATCAGAATGGGAGCAGGGACAGGGTCGGAGAGGACGCAGGATGAGTCAACACTTGACGGATGACCCTGGTAATCTGTCTAACCTAGGGATGACAGGTGACCTCGGGACAACAGGTGACACAGCAGGTTCCTCGATGGAGTCGACAGGAGTCTCCGCTGAGATGTCCAGCAGCCCAACGTAGGATACCGTCCGTAAAAACAGGGGGGTCTTTACAGTCAATCAGAGAAAGAGCACAGATCCTTAGTCTAAATCCAGTATTCACTCCAACTTGACTAAACACTTAGTCAATAGTCAGATCAGTGCACGAGTCCACCCACACAAATCTAGACCGCTCATAGCAAACGTGGCTCAGTCCACGCAAACATCATTTACACTATGGTTCATGCGTACCCAAAAACCAGCACCCACAATGAGCAATAACCCCACCTGAGCAGTGGAACCCAGATACATCCCATACATCAACACAACCAAAATACTCAATCCAAACCCGTAGCAAATAATAGAAACTACCACCAAAACCTCCTCCCCATTACATAATAAATCTCTCAATCCTCTCGAGCGTGTGACCAGAATCGACAGAGTTCAAAGCATAAGGTTTTACCAAGCATTGTCAAAATTTCCAAATCATGAACACTGCAAGCCTAACCAAAACCCCGTGGTAACTACCACAGTGCAATGCACTCACGAAGAGCCCCAAACATTCTGCTTACTGCATTTACCAAGTAGACAGCCCTATACATCTCCCTCTGCCCACTCACAGTGTCAACAACAATCCGCCCGACACACGGTGTCAACAATAATGCAGCCATCACAGCGCAAACACACTATAATCATCATTCCTAGTTCAAAACCCTAATGCCCTATACATTCCTGCATAATACATTCAACCGCCTGTCCACATCCCAGCGAACACCTATATCCCCCTCAGACGACACCTCCACACCACACATACGAACCATTCATAACCACATGCACGAAACGTCCATACCAAAAGCACCGGATGAACGGAAAATGAAACCCACACCTACCACTCAAACAGCAACAAGCCAGAAGCTACGCCACGTGCTGTCAACAGCAACACTTTGCAGCGCACAGGACGAAGACGCACAGCAACAAGGTTTTGTCAGCCGCTCATGCAGCTGAGGCCCCAGTGAAGTTTACGTAACAGCTACACACGACTCGCTTCCATTCCGACGCTAAACACTACAGCTGCTGGTATTGCAGGCTCCTCTTCCCGCCTAACACAGCAGAACGTGGACACACGGACTACTCAGACTAGCTAGGTATTACGCCACAAGACACTAGTCTTCCATTCTCGGTGAACAAATCACCCCTAATAAAAAAATATCTGGCTCAGAACCACACCTCCTGCAGTCTTGCCAGCCAAATCAAAAAGAACTCAAAGATGACGCTGATTCGTACTCAGACGTGCTCTAATCCTGCCACCTGTTGAGAAAACCTGAGTGACCCCCCCTTGTCAACGGAACCCACACACACACACCCACACACCAACACAAACACCACACACAACGCATCCCTCACTCACAATCGCACTGACCCTGCACAAGCCTACACACCACTGCGGCATGCACAAACACGGCCGGTGTCAGAAAACCGGCTGACCCGCTTCTCCTGGTCTAAAAATAGACTAAAGGCGTGAGTAGACCCAAACACGAACTAGTTTATCTAATCCCCCACACTCTCTACCGGTTTGAAAATAACAACCTTCTGGTGAACTAACCCCAGAGCGCAGTACAACCCCCAAAACTGTCACTAACACAGACTGACTGCTGATGACAGAGCGCGATCCGATTGCGCGTAGCTCGTGACAGTGTGACCATGGTAACGACGACAGGACAGGAAGGCTCAGATCTGACACAATGCAAGACACCACCTACTAAGCCCCCTACTGACGACAATAATTGCTTAGCCGCGTGAGTGAGCTCTCCCTCCAGAGGGCGTCACCATGTCCGTCCAACGGCAGCCTAAATCAAAATGTATGACTCTCTGGATCAAGACCTATTTGGCTGACCCAGAAACTGAGAAAAGGTAACTCTATTTGCGGTGAAAAGGCAGGCGTTATCTTCTCCTGTTTTTTTGTTTTTGTTTTTTTTTTAACCAGAACAGGTCAATTGGAAAGGCTATCATGCGCAGTTCACACACCACGTCATAGTTTGTCTACCCCCCCCCCCCCCCTTGCTTTCAGCAACAGGCAAGCGTCATTGATCTAACTGTAGCGACTGGAATGCCCTTTTTTGACACATTGAATAAAGATCAAACGCCTCTTTTTTTTTTAGTTGAAATTAATTCAATTTTCATAACATCAGAAGAATGCTTGTAGTCCCATAAGTGACGTCACATCTTTCGGTCTACAGAAAAGGTGTGAACAGGCGACCGGAAGCCGGTGTTTGTTGTTATTTGTTTTTATTGTTGTGGGGGGTTTTTTTCGGGTTTTTTTTTGGGGGTGGTGGTTTTTTGCTTTTTTTTTGGGGGGGGGTCTCTTTTACATGGCAAACCTTTTTCGAGAAACGAACCCCGTACTACAGTTACACGACGTACACACCTGTTTTCAACAAATCATGTGCGGCCTTGAGAGAAGACCTTTAACGACAAGACGTCAATATGGATATCTTTTCTAAATCTATTCAGTCAACATTTCTCCATGAGTAATGTCGTCTGGTTGCTAGGAGGATTGCTATGGTCAATTTCGTTCCCATCTTCATCGATTTTTTTTTTTTTTTTTTTTTTGGGGGGGGGGGGGGGGGGGATAGCACGAAGCATCCTCCGTCTTGTAAACAAAAACGATGGGAAACTATTCTGCTGGTAAAAAAAGGTCCTCTTCGCCAGGTGGGGGGTCCAAATAAAAGCAGTCTTCAATCTGTTCTGCCAGGATGACACGCATGCATAGGAGAAGAAGAAGGGCAAGGAGGAGGAGGAGGAGGAGAAGGTGATGATGCTGATGCTGCTGCTGCTGCTGCTGCTGATGATGATGATGATGATGATGATGAAGAGTAAAAAGATTTAAGAAGAAGATGAACAACAACAACAACAACAACAACAACAACAAACAACAACACCACCACCAACAACAACAACAACAACACCAACACCAACAACAACAACAACAACAACAACACCAACAACAACAACAACAACACCAACACCAACAACAACAACAACAACACCAACAACAACAACAACAACACCACCACCACCACCACCACCAACAACAACAACAACAACACCAACAACAACAACAACAACAACAACAACAACCAGAGGAAGAAGAAGATGAAGAAGAAGAAGAATCACCGAGACGTCGGGTTCAAGGCGGTGGGTGCATTTGAGATATTGTGACCCTGGGTCAGATCGGCCTTCCTGTTGATATCGCGGGTGTCGTTGGAAGGGTGGGGGGGAGGCTTAGAGAGAACAGTGTCCGAACAGTCATTAGCTGATAGTGGGATGCGTAAAGGATCTTGTCTGTCCAAAGTTATGGCCCCTGTTTGTTATTCTTCACACCTGCTGTGTAGCTGCCTTATGAAAAGGCGGATGATTTATGGCTGCAATGAAGATGATGGTCATGGTGGATATGATGATGAGCAAGCGGACAGGGAATATTATTTTTGCTGTTGTTGTGGTTGTTGGTATTTGGTTTTGAAATTCAGTGCTCGTTCTCCTCGTCCTTCTCCTTTCCATTCCCCTCCTCTCCCTCCTTCCCTCTCTCTGTCTCTGTCTCTGTCTCTCTCTCTCTCTCTCTCTCTCTCTCTGTCTCTGTCTCTCTCTCTCTCTCTCTCTCTCTGATTGGTCTATGTTTTTGTCACTCTCTTTTCTCTCTCTCTCTCTCTCTCTCTCTCTCTCTCTCTCTCTCTCTCTCTCTCTCTCTCTCTCTCTCTCTCTCTCTCTCTCACTTTTTCTCCCCCCCCCCCACCCACCCCACTCTGTTTGTCTGATGTAGCAGATGTTTAGGGCTCTTGATCGGCTGGCCCCCCTGCCCATCCCCCACCCCCCCCCCCCCCCCCCCCCCCCCCCCCCCCCCCCCACCTCCACCAACGCCTTCCAAAATATGTAGCATCTTCAATTCAGGTTCCAAACGCTGAAATATCATAAATAGACCAAATCACGAAAGTTTTGAACAATGTTTGTCACCGCTCATTTCATTTCGAGTTATTTCTAATTTCTATAAGCAGTAAAGCGAACTAATCGCAGTGTTGTTTTTGTTTTGTTTTTTATTACAGATTTTCATACCTAGCAGCTTATAGCTGGATGGAGTTATGTGTCAAGTTGTTTTGAAAGTACAGATACACACGAAGTTACCTTAAATACAGAGTTATACTGGTTAGTGTCGTCGTGTCTGTTCGTTCTATCGGGAGTACAAACTGTGTTTAAGAATGACCTACAGTTTTGCTCTGGCCTGAGAACTGATTATAAAAACCTTCGTTGTTAAGATACACGAATCCAATCACCGATCTGAAATGTAGGCAGAACGGGGATGCGAGCTGAGTGTTTTGCACCCATCTTGTTTGCTGTTTTTTTTTTTTAGTTAATTCTGTTGATGACCGTAACATCATCATCATCACCATCAGTCGCTTAGCGCTAGGAGCGTTGGGGACATATCTTGAACCAACGATCCTCTTCTATCCTTGTGTGTGCTATTCCGCTCTCTGGAAACCGCCAGAGCTCATCTCCATTCCTCGATGTTGTTCTCCAGCCAGTTCCTCTGTCCGCCCCTTCTGTGTCCTGATACAGTGCCCTGCAAGGTACTTTCTGCAAGGCCAGATGACAGACAGATCTGACGGTACCATTTTCAGTGTTGGTGTCTTGACGGTTGTCAGCAGGTGTTGAATGAGGTCGATGGCTGTCACGGTTCTTTCGCGCACTTGTTTCATTGGTGGTGTGGTTTTTGAAGCAGCTGTGGAGAACAGCCTCTCATTTCTTATGTCTGGATGCTTCTTTGCCGATCAGTTGTCCGGCTTTACGTTTCACGAGCATAGAAGTAGATCAGTATTGACAGAGTAGGCTTCGTTCTCACTTTGGAACCGGTGGAGATGTTGTTGTTGTCGTTCTACTTCATTTTGAGTTTTGAGAGTGTTGCCGGCCTTGGGCTTTTCTAGAGAGGATATTACGCTAATGACTATGTTATAATTTTTTGAAAACATTTGTATTTTAACCGAAATATATGATATATCATATAAATTGTATTGTGTCTATTTTGCAGCGAGCATGCACTCAACACGTGTGTCCTCACGCAAAGCTAGTCACACACATTCACGCACCCACGCACGCGCACACACACACACACGCGCACACACACACACACACACACACACACACACACACACACACACACACACACACACACACACACACACATGCGCGCGCACGCACGCACGCACGCACGCATGCATGCATGCACACACACACACGCACGCACACACACACGCTCTCATTCTCTCTCTCTCTCTCTCTCTCTCTCTCTCTCTCTCTCTCTCTCTCTCTCTCTCTCTCACACTCACACACACACACACACACACACACACACACACAGACAGAGAGAGAGAGAGAGGAGAGAGAGAGAGAGAGAGAGAGAGAGAGAGAGAGAGAGAGAGAGAGAGAGTACAACATGGCAAAAAAAGAGGACGGATGATGTCACCACTTGAACAAAAGCAAAAGATAAATTGCATCTACTTGCCCAACGTCCATTATATGATGATTTACACACACACACACACACACACACGCACACACACACACACACACACACACACACACACACACACACACACACACACACACACACAAAGTGCTGTTCTTGTATTAAAAACAGGACAAAATTTGATAACAAAATGAAAAGTTAGATTACATAGTTAAAACTGGAATTTATCAGATCAACAGGATAGAATTTGTATATGCTTGTTTTGATCGAACATCAAAGGTGAAAATGAACTGCTTACAAGTTTCTAACTACACACTCTTGGGTATGTTACACTGGTAGTTTTTGTTGTACGTTGTGCCAAATATGTCTGTGTGATTGTTAATCCAATAAAACTGGCCTAAATCCTGATTCTGATTCATATCACACACACACACACACATACCACACACACACACACACACACACACACACACACACACACACACACACACACACACACACACACACACACAGAGAGAGAGAGAGAGAGAGAGAGAGAGAGAGAGAGAGAGAGAGGAGAGGGAGGGAGCGAGAGAGGGAGCGAGAGAGAGGGGGGCGAGGGATAAAAAAAGATTAGTGCAATATATAAAATCGGTAACACAATGCGTTTCATCGAATTTGGCTTCAAAAACACAACAACAAAAACTGTTATAGCGGTTATTGCGAAACATAAGCCACACACTGATTTGAAGAGAAAAAAAATCCTCACTGGGATCACAAAAGACTTGTGAATTCCCTGGATCCAATTTTCCACATAAACATAAGATGGAAAAGAATCGCTTCGTCTTGTTCTCGTTCCTTTTTTTTTTTTTCTTTTTTTTTTTTCTTCGTCTTCCTCCCTCTTCTTTCTTTTCTTGTTCTTGTTTTTGTTGTTGTTCTTCTTCTTCTTAGAAGGTGTATTTTACGTGTATATGCTTGTTTTATTAAAAGAGCGCATAAGAAAATGATGTGCATACGTGTTTCTTATCATACATTCTCCAGCAGGTTATAGTTACTGCTGTTATCGCGAGTTGATTCAAGTTGGTCTGTGATATATATTTATAAGGCAATAAAACTGTTGTGATCCTGATTTTAAACCGCTCTCTCTCTCTCTCTCTCTCTCTCTCTCTCTCTCTCTCTCTCTCTCTCTCTCTCTCGTGCGCGCGCGCGCACACACACACATACAGAGAGAGAGAGAGAGAGAGAGAGACATGGCGCCAAAATTACAGTAACGCGGTGCGGCAAAGCTGGAGCACGATCTGCACAGAGACGATATACATACCCACGTGTTTCCGATTCACATTTTCGTACTATCAATGCAGTGTTCACTTCTTTTAAAGGCAGAGACGGGGGAATTTTGCCATAACAACTATTCTAACTTGCAGGTCACTCGTTGATATGCTAATCAATTCAGATTCTTTTTTTTCCTGTTAAACTTTTGCAGTTTTCTGATCTGATTGCACAATGGACGCTTGAACATGAAACGGATTTCGACTTGTTGATTTCAACATACAGAACAAGAAATGGATTTCGACTTGTTGTTGATTTCAACATACAGAACATGAAATGGATTTCGACTTGTTGTTGATTTCAACACAGAGAACATGAAATGGATTTTGACTTCTTGTTGATTTCAACATACAGAACACGCCGTGTTGTCAGTGGAAGGTGGAAAGCGTAACCTGTGTGCATTTAATTGGGCCACACCTATTCCAAACTGTGCTAAAATGTTTCCGTATCTTTCAACAGACGAAACACCAAACCAAAACACTGACATGTTTTTCTCATGAAAGTGTGTTTCAATTTACCGAACAAGGGCAACAGCGGGCTAGCATGCAAATGGTTTTGTCACTGGTGGCAAAATTACAAAATGAGTTGTCCCTTGATTCTTTATGAGGCTTGCTTCATCACCACAACCAACGTCCCGTACTTTTTTCTCATGTGAAGGCACAGCATCGTTGGCTTCACCATTTCTAAGCAGGGTTCGGGGGTTTCTACGGTGTCAAAGCTTGTTGGCCAGGCCGTTGTGCTAGTGGACACCCAGCAGTCTTGTTTTGGTTCGCTAGGGTTTCCATAAACGGTGGTAAGCTTTTGCGACTGAATACGTTGTTATGGTGCATCAGGTGAGGCAAAAGACGGATGTTGTAAGATAGATAGATAGACAGATATATAGATAGACTGATTGATTGATAGACACATAGATAGATAGGTAGGCAGAGAGATAGAACGAACGAACGAACGAAATTTGTTTAATGAGGGAAAAGAATAAGCACATGGCAGGCTTGTTTGCATCTTGCCCTCAAAAATGAAAAAAAAAAAAAAATTTCAAACACAAAAGCCACCCTCCACACCTAACCATTAACCAAATACTTCCTTTTAAAGCACTCTACACACCCAATGATAATGATGACAAATACTCAATAATAATAGCAGTAACAATAGTAATGAATGATAATGATTAAAAGTAATAACATTACAATTTAAATATAACACCATGCGCACATACATACATATGCATTGTCAAACATTACATCTATCGAATAGCATGATCTGAAAAAGATAGAAATACAGAACACAATAATCACCAATTAAAGTCAACATGATAGTAAATCAATATTAAAACCAAGAATCTGTTCCGGAAGGGGGCGTACAGCACACATTTTTGCGCCCTCCAGATATGCACGCAATTCCCATTTCCCCTCTATCCCCTGTTCTCTGCAAACAATTCCATCCTCGCCCCTCGTCACAAACACCCCACCTCACCCCATCTACCCCTCCGTTCACAACCAACCCTTCTCAAACAGAGAGAGAGAGAGAGAGAGAGAGAGAGAGAGAGAGAGAGAGGAGAGAGAGAGAGAGAGAGAGAGAGGCCGGATATAAAGGCAAATATTCACTGATCATAAGGATCAGGAGATGCTGTTCATGTTTTGCGTCGTTTGATATTTGTTTTTAAAGACTCGGAGGCTTGTATTTACATCGAATGAAGTTACAACAGAATTCCATAAGCAGCCACCAGAGTACAACATGCTTGATTTAAACAGATCTATTCTCGGAAGAGGTACTTTTATCTTGTAAACATGACGAACCTTCTTCATTTCGAAACTATTTTTCAAAGCCATAGGGGCACGGTCGGACATTATATTAAACATAAAGATAGCTTTGTTGTAAACTAGTTTCCATTTTAGAGGCAGACTAGAGAGATAGAATGTGTGCGTGAAAGATTACTTTCCTGGTTTGAAGATTAAGAACATGTTTTATCTTTTTAGGTTAATAAATTCTTTTGGATATATGTTTTCCAAGATCAATAATGTGATCACACCATGATAAGTCATTGTCAATAATAACCCCTAATATTTTATGAGATGTTAACACCTCGAACTTTTGGTCTTTGACGTATAATGATGCAAACGGGAAACCCATTTTCTGTCTTTTTGACGTGTGGTCACAAACATGCAATTAGTTTTATCTGCATTGAGGGCCATGTGGTTCATTTCTATCCATATAATTAGTCTATTGACATTGCTCTGAAGGTTATTTACTAGAATGGTAGGATTTACACTATTTGATTGTAGTGAAGTGTCGTCAGCAAACATTTCATAACAGCACTTTATGTATAAAGGCAAATCATTTATGTAGTTGAAAAATAAGGGGTCCTAAAACAGATCCTCGAGGAACACCAAATTTTAAAGAAGATTATACAAGACAACTGTGTAGCGTTCCAGCAATCGAAGTGGTGGCTGTTAGCATCCAGGGCAATGAAGGGATTTTCTGCAATGAACTTGAAGGCCTCCGTCACTGCAGGATGACATTTCCATGCAGCCCATGCAGACAGTTTTCCTTTGCCGAAAAAGGCAGACACTGTTTCACGGCCTGTGAGGCTGTGGAAAGTGGGGAGGGCTGTAGACTTTTCCTCTCCCAGGGCATGAGTGATAGCATTGATGTGAAAGTAGGTGAAATTCTTCCCTGTGCCGAAAGCAACCCAAACGTCTGCTGCTGGACACAACGCCTGAAGCTGGCGGAACCTTCCGGTGATGATGACGATGACATCAGTGTCTACAGTGCGAACTATGCAGGTACAGGAGCCAGTCTGCAGTGCATCTTGCAGGTGTAGCAGTATCTTTGTGTCTGCTTCCTCGTGATCATTGTCTGGCATGCTGTGATCCGCTCCTCTGATCAAAACATTCTGGCCTGATGTAATGACAACTGCTTTTCCAATAGGAAACTGAGCTGTGGCAACTTTCTCTGACAGGAAGGCAAAGAGTTCTTGTTTGTTGTCAGAGTCTCTGAGAAACTCTTGGCACTGTCCAGTGATCTTGTTTGGACCAGCAACTTTCCTCCTGATCCCTTTGCCTCTCTTCTCCCATGCACTCTCTGCAATATGTGTCACGAAATGTAAAATTTCTGGGTTTGACCTTAACTTGTAAATTAAACTGGCGGTTGTACATTGAAAATTGGTCAATGACGCAAGACAAAGGCTAAATCTACTAAAAATAATCAGTGCACACCCATGGGGTCAGGATACCAAAACTCTGTTACATTTAGCTACTAGTTTAGTTCGATCAAAGCTTATTTACGGGCAAGAGGTTTATTTCAATGCCCCAGAAACCCTGTTGAAGAAATTACAGTCAATTGACAGTAAAACTGTTAAGGTAGCACTCGGTGTCCCCGTACACACGAATTCGTTAAATACTTATAAAGAAGCGAACTTATTACCTCTGTCAGATCAACGAAAACTGGCAACGGCTAAATATATTGCCAGAAGCCTACATGTTTCAAATTCTGTCAAACATGATGTATTAGTAATTTCTGAAAAGGACTATCCTAAAAGAGCTCAACACCTTACCTCTCTCCAGCCTGTTAGGGATTATACAAATGAAATATTTGAAAAATGTAACATTGATATTGAAATTATTTCAGATATGCCAATAGTTTCAAGCATACCTCATTGGGAGCATATCCAAGCTAAATTCGATATAGATTACACTGACATGAAGAAGGTTGATAACATTAATATTCTGTCATGTGAAGCAAAAGAACACCTTGAAACCGTTTATCCATATCATCTGAAGATTTTTACAGATGGCTCGATTTTAGACTCGTATGCAGGGTCTGGTT
>CM031620.1:7258349-7273349 GCA_018398815.1 Conus ventricosus | reverse complement strand
GACGTTCATAATGAGTGTATGGTAATGTGTCTGGAAAGAGATACAAGACGTAAATAATGAGTGTATGGTAATGTGTCTGGAAAGAGATACAAGACGTAAATAATGAGTGTATGGTAATGTGTCTGGAAAGAGATACAAGACGTAAATAATGAGTGTATGGTAATGTGTCTGGAAAGTACTGCGGGCTGGTGTTGTGAGGGTGGACAGCTAAATGCTACTTTTGGATGTTGATGCCAAGGGGCCAGACTATCTCAAGTCTGGCAATAGGATTCCTGCTCCAGGTTGTCGCTCTGTGATTGCCAAAGTGCCAGGACTTTGACATGGTTAATGTTGTGTTGGGGGTGGCTGAAGTATAGAATGACTGGTTTGGGCTGATGATGGCAGACATTGGCCACATATTCAGAGATGCGGTCTCAAGCATTTAGGATGTCTCACATACATAGATCTTATCACACAGTTCACAGTGGATAGCATACACAATGTTGTGGCTTTGACAAGAGGATGTGGTTTTTATTTTGTGAGAGGGCAGATTTTGCAGTTGGGTTTTGAGCAGGGAAAAGTACCTGGTGACTTATGTGTTAGGATTTTGTTCAGTTTAAAGTGCACAAGTAGGTCTTTGAGGACTCTGTCACGGCTGAAAGCAGTCATTAGTTTGGCCTCAGACTGTGGGAGGCAGGCTGTGTTTTTCCACTATGTGCTGGTTGGACTTCAGGATCCTGCAGATGGGAAGAGTGTGTGGGTGGAAGAGGAGACAGGTGGTGGGTCTGTCTGTTTCTTTAGGGGGCAGATGCTCTGGACATAGCTGTGGTGCGGCTGAGACCGCCATTAATGCTGGTACTGGGGTATCCACGTGAAGTAGAGGCACACTCAGGTAAAGATTCAAGAGTATTTATTCATCAGCTCAAGCAGTAGAGTTGTTTACAGGTCAGCCATCTTCGATGCGGGGCGCCCCCACCCGGTTGTCGCCCCTGGCATCTACTACATATCCCCCCCGTTAAGACCATAACAGGTCGTACAAATAATATGAACGGAAATGTCTCGGTTGGCTATCTCGATCTCAGTCTTTGAAATCTTCAATTTGAAATAAAAAATAAATCAGTATTTGGACTCTCAAAAGAAACAAACGAAGAAAAAAAAAGAAATATGTTAATTAACATTACTAGTCTGTTCTGCCTTTCCATCTGAAAGGTTGGTATCAATCCTTGAGGTCCGGCTCCATCTCTGTCCAGACATCTCTGAACGTCTTCACAACATAGTCTTTGAAACGTGCTGGTAGTCTCCGTTGACGACTGGGCCAAGAGGCGGGCTTAGGCACCGGACTTGGTGCTGCAGCCCCCTCCAAACTGCGTGGCCTATGGTTCTGCGGCTGTCTTGGTACTGCCATCGTCTCCCCACTGCTGGGTTCCTGGTCCTGCGGCTGTCTTGGTGCTGCTGTCGGCTCTCCACTGCTGGGTCCCGGTCCTGCAGCTGTCTTGGTGCTGCTGTCGCCTCTCCACCGCTGGGTCCCTGGTGTTGTGGCAGCGGCGTGGCAGATTCTGGTTGGTCCACCCCTGGTGACAGCTGCAATGATGTCCTTGGGCTTGATGGTGTCACTGCAGGTAGAATATCAAGCTCAGGCTGACCAAACTGGTTGTCTGGCTCCTGAGACTCCCCTTGGTTGCTGGCCCGAGACAGTACGTGGTCGACATGTCGCTTCAGGTGACGGCCGTCCCCCACGTGAACCAGGTAAGACAGGGGTCCTGTAGCCTGCACCACTACCCCTGGCAACCACTTTCGGCCCACCGAAAAGTTCTTGATGTACACCAGATCCCCCACCACATAGTTTCTCTTGTCAGCATGATCATGGTTCAGTTTCTGTTGCAGCTGCCTCTGGGCGACTCGCTTCTCCACGCTAGGCTGGATTAGGTCCAGCGTGTCCTCACTTTCCTATTGAACAGGAGTTCTGCTGGTGACAGCCCTGTGGTTGTCTGAGGGGTAACCCGATATGCTGACAAAAATCGGGCAACTCGAGTCTCTATCGAACCGCTCGTCATTTTCTTCAGGCCTTGCTTCAATGTCTGAACAGCCCGTTCGGCTAGTCCGTTGGTAGACGGATGATAGGGTGCTGACTTCACATGTCGTACTCCATTCTTGAGCATGAACTCCTTGAATTCCTCACTGGAAAAACAAGTCCCATTGTCTGTGACCAAGGTTTCTGGCAAGCCGTGAGTTGCGAAAGACTGGCGCATTTTTTCAATGGTTGCGCTTGACGTGGATGTGTTCATTGGGTATGTGTCCATCCACTTAGAGTGGGCATCTATGATGACTAAGAACATCTTCCCTAGAAAGGGACCAGCGTAGTCCGCGTGTAGTCGGGTCCATGGGCGGTCCGGCCATTCCCAAGGATGAAGAGGAGCACTGCTGGGTAGGTTTCGAAGACTCTGACAGATCTGACACCCTCTCACAGTAGCTTCGATTTCACTGTCCATGTTCGGCCACCAGATATACGATCTCGCCAAGTTCTTCATTCGAGTCATTCCTGGATGTGCATCATGTAGGTCCTGTAGCAAAATGTGACGCCCTTTCGGTGGTACTACAACCCGAGTTCCCCACAGCAGGCAGCCATCCAGGATGCTCAGTTCCGTTTTCCGGGCCAAGTATGGTCTGAATCTCTGGTCTGGATGGTTTTCAGGCCAACCCTTCAAGACGAAGCGTTTTACTTGTGCAAGCACTGGGTCGATGTCGGTCCACTGACGAATCTGGCTGGCCGTGACCGGCACTGGTCTCCACTTGATCCATTAGGAGAATGATCTCCCCTGGTTCAGGCTCTGTTTCTGCTGTCGTCTCGAGTGGCAATCTGCTGAGGCCATCAGCATTGCTGTGTTTCCAGCCCTCCTTGAACTTCAGGTCGTACTCATATGCCGCCAAGGTTACTGCCCAGCGCTGAATTCGGGCAGCGACCATGCTGGGGATTTGTCTGTTCTGCCCAAAGAGCCCAACAATGGTTTGTGGTCTGTATAAATGTCAAACTTTTGACCATACAAATACTGGTGGAACTTCTTCACTCCGTAAACTATGGCAAGCGCTTCCTTCTCCACCTGACTGTAGTTTTTCTCTGCACTGTTCATCGTCCTTGACGCAAATGCCACTGGTCTCTCGCTGCCATCCTCCATCCGGTGTGATATCATGGCTCCAAGCCCGTAGTTTGAGGCGTCACAGGAGAGAATGATGTCTTTAGTGGAGTCAAATGGACCAGTACTTGGGGTGAACGTAGTAGTTTTTTGGACTCTAACCATGCATTTTCTTTGCAGTTCTTCCAGGACCAAGACACGCCTTTCTGCAGCAGAGAGTACAGGGGGGCCAGCACTGTAGACAGGTTGGGTAGGAATCTGGCGTAATAGTTCACCATGCCCAGATAGGCCTGTAGTTGTTTGACATCTACTGGTCTGGGCATCTCCTCAATAGCACTGACTTTTTCTGGCACGGGGCGGATACCCTTTTGGTCGATCTTGAGACCCAGGTAGATAACCTCACTGGCCATGAAAACACACTTGTTCTTCTTCAGCTTGGCCCCAGCCTCTTTCAGTTTTGTAAACACTGTTCGCAGGCGTCTTCAAGTGTTCTTCTCGCGTGTTTCCTGACACTAAGATGTCGTCAATGCGAACATAGACTCTTGGCAGTCCTCTCAGCAGGTTTTCCATTGTACGCTGAAAAATACCTGGCGCTGATGACACCCCATAAGGCAGTCTGTTGTAGCGGTAAAGGCCCTGGTGAGTATTGATGGTGGTGAATTCTTTGGAGTCCTCCTCCAGTTCCAGCTGCTGGTAGGCCTGTGTCAGTCCAATTTGGAGAAAAACTGTCCTCCACTGAGTTCCGCCAACAGGTCATCTGTTTTGGGGATGGGGTAGTTATCTAACTTGGACGCTGCGTTCACCGTTACCTTATAGTCGCCACAGATGCGGAGACTCTTGTCTGGCTTCACGACTGTAACTATTGGTGCCGCCCAGTCTGAAAATTGCACTTTCTCAATAGTGCCCTCTGCCTCTAACCTATCCAGTTCTTGGCCTACCTTTTCACGTAGAGCATAAGGCACTGGCCGTGGTTTGAAGTAAACGTGGTTGGGCTGCAGGGTCCACAAAAATGTTGGCTTTAACACCTTTGATAGTGCCTCTACTCTCTTCGAAGAGTTCTGATGCCTCATGCAGAATTTTTTCCAGTTCTGGATCAGTAATAGTGCCTTCTGTCACTGTCTGGCACCAATCCTCGGGCCAGTCCAGTTGAATGTGTTTCAGCCAGTCTCGCCCCAGTAAACATGGTCCAGGTCCTTTGACCACAATCACCTCGAGGATCCTTGGGGTACTTCCTTTGTATGTCACTGAGCATTGGGCGGCCCCCAACACCGGAATCTCTTCACCTGTGTACGTTTTCAATCTTCGGTTGGATGCCTTCAGTGGAAAGAACCCCTGTCTCTAATCTTTTTAAATGTCTCTTCATTGATCACCGTCACCGAGGCCCCGTATCAATCTCCATCTCTACGGCGAAGCCATCCAGTTCCACTGTGGCCATGTATGGCTTTTCTTTGCTCCCAACCTTGAAAACTGAAAATAAATCGGCTTCTTCGTCCTCCACTTTTTTGATCGGTCCACGGGATCTTGGGTTGCTCTTCGTGTCCCTCTTGTGTCGTTCTCGTTCAGCACGAAACAATCTGCATTCACGTTGAAGATGACCTTTCTTTTTACAGTACCAACATTCAAGGTCTTTCAATGAACGATCTCTTTTCACTGCTTTGACATCAACTCTATCCCCTTGTCGATCTTCCATCTTGTCGATGCTACCTGTACTTTGACTTTCCCCAGTTTTGGCTCCAAAGCGTTTTCTTGCAGATCTACAGCACTCTTTTCTGCTGACTCCATAGCCATGGCAACATCAAACGCCCTCTCAACAGTCAAGTCTTTCTCAGACAATAAGCGTCTTTGAATGCGGTTATGTTAACGCCACAGACTAATCTGTCCCTCAACATCGAACCAAGTGACTCGCCAAAGTTGCAATCTTGCGACAGATTACGTAACTGCGATACATACTTTGCTATCGACTCCTGCTCGTGACGTGAACGCGTGTGAAACTTGAATCTCTGAACGATTTCAGACGGTTTGGGTTGAAGATGATTTCGAACGACTGTTTTCAGTTCCGCAAATGTCTTGGTGCCTGGTTTGGCTGGAGCGAGCAAATCGCACATGAGTTTGTATGTAGCTCTCCCACACGCACTCAAAAATACTGCTCTTCTTGTTCTCCTCACCAATGTCATTCGCCACGAAATAATATTCTAAACGTTCCGTATACTGACCCCAATCTTCCCCTTCCTCAAGTCCGAACTCTTTGAGTTGTCCGAAAGCAGCCATCCTCGTCGCCAGTGAAGTAGAGGCACACTCAGGTAAAGATTCAAGAGTATTTATTCATCAGCTCAAGCAGTAGAGTTGTTTACAGGTCAGCCATCTTCGATGCGGGGCGCCCCCACCCGTTTGTCGCCCCTGGCATCTACTACACCACGGTTGGTGAAAAATCAAACATTTTGACTGCATGTAGAGTGTAATCTTTTTCATCACAGCAAAGTCTATGTAGGCGGAGGAATCTGGAGTATAGACAGGTGGGGGAAGATGTGTAGTTCAGGTATGAATGTGCATCCATGGGTTTATAGACAATTGAGGATTTGTGCATTCTATCTGTGAGGGAGATGGAGATGTCCAGGAAGTTGACTGACTGGGAAATGGTGTATGGACAATTGATGGATGGATGGAGGGAGGGTCTGAGCAGAGTTGAGGAAGTTCTGGAGGTTCTGTTCTGGCATGGACGTGAGACACATTGCCACACTACTCATCATTTACCTCATGTGTAAGTTACAGCTATCTTCTTTTCTCTCCCTCCCTTCACTCTCTACGTTTGCTGCACCAATGTATTTTTACTTGTATATCTATTCACTCCTTTTCTCACCCTGGTCTTCTTTGAATTATATATACTACATATATTTCCCGTCTTTCTTTTCTCTCTCTCTGTGTGTGTGTGTGTGTGTGTGTGTGTGTGTGTGTGTGCGTGTGTGTGTGTGTGTGTGTGTGTGTGTGTGCACGTGTGTGTGTGTGTGTGTGTGCGTGTGTGTGTGTGTGTGTGCGCGTGCGTGCATGCATGCATGTGTGTGTGGTCTGCCCTCCCGTCTTTTCTTTTTTTTCTTCTTTTTCTTCCCTGTTCAGCAGTACTGTTAGCTTTCCACATATTGATTATTTCTTTTCCTGTCCACCTACTATCATTATTACTTATATACCATTATCATTATTACTACCATTGTTTATTATTGTATTGCTATCGTTATTATCATTACTATCATCATCATCATAATTGTTATTTTTGCTGTTGCTAATTTCATTATTATTTTTTTCGCTATCATTATGATTATAAGTCCTGTTGTCATGTTATCATTAATCTTATTAGTATTATTAGTATTAGTTGTTGTTTTTTCTGTTAGTATTCTTATTAGCATTATCGTTATCAATATCATTATTATTATGATCATCGTTATTGTCATTATTTATGATTACTATTATGATAATCATTATTGATATTTTTAACTATCATTGTCATTATCACTGCTGTTATCATCATCATCATCATCATGATCATGATCATGCAGCACTATATTTCTTAAATTTTTATCTATCTTTCCTACTTCCTACATCACTTCTGTCATTGTTTTATTATTACAATTATTATTATGCCACTGGTAGATTTCATAGTTTTTTGTTTTTCTGTCATCCCCATGATATACATTCTCCTTCTTCTCCTGTTCCTTCATCCTCTCCTCCTCCTTCCCACCTCCTTCATCTTCTCTTCTCTCTGAATAGTATCATTGGTAGTAGTAGTAGTACTACTACCTCTGTCATCATTATTATTATATCATCATCGTCGTCATTATTACAGGTGTTACCCCAACCATATTATTTGACTATCCTCTAAACCCCTCTCCTTTCTCCCCGTCTGTCAGTATGTCTACTATTATTACTACAATTACGATTATCATCTTTGTTGTTATTACTATGTGATTATTTTAGTATTTTTACCATCGTTCTTAATATTAAAATTAGTGGTAAACAATTTTTTCTTGTAATCATTATTCCTATTGTTATTATCACTATTCTTTTAACCTGTATTTCAGCAGCCTTGTTTCCAAACCACATCCATTTTGAGCCCAATTTGAGGAGATACGTGACTGTTTGTCCCTCGTTTTCTTTGCCTTGAAGATTGTTCCTCTTGCCTCAAAAGTTTTTTGAGAGTGTACGCACAGATTTGCTAAATTCTCATCTGATAGATAATGGCTTGCTCTCAGACAGTCAGTATGGTTTTACCACTGGAAGATCCTGTGTTTCACAGCTGCTCTCCACCTTAAATGATTGGATGGTAAAGCTGGATGATAATATACCAGTTGATGCAGTTTATTTAGACTTGCAGAAAGCTTTTGATTCTGTAACACATGAAAGACTAGTATCTAAACTTAAAGGCTATGGAATAGGTGGAGACATACTCTCATGGATTACTGATTTTCTAAGTAACAGACAACAATATGTTGAAGTTAGAAATCAGGTTTCTGATCTTGGGAAAGTTACTAGTGGGGTCCCCAAGGTAGTGTCCTGGGACCCACCCTGTTTATTTACTGCATAAATGATATGCCTGATGTTGTTAGTAGTCTGGTCAAAATCTTGCTGATGATACAAAAGTTTACACCCCCATAGAGACAGTTGAAAAGTCCATTGAATTACAGAAGAGTATTGATGAACTTGTTGCATGGACAAATGACTGACAGATTAAATTTAATGATAAGAAGTGTAAAGTTCTTCATGCAGGTAAAAAATAATCCTAGATATGATTATTATATGGAAGGTGTGTTGCTTGAAGAGACTAATGCAGCAAAAGACCTAGGAGTGATAATAGACCCTGATTTATCATTTGATAAACACGTTAATGAAACACATTAAAAGAGCAAATAGACTAGCTGGGATGATTGTAGGCAATATTCAGTGCAACGATAGCGAAGTAATGGTTCCATTATTCAAAACACTAGTCAGACCGGTTATTGAATATGGCAATGCTGTATGGACAAACAAATTTGGAGAGAGAAAAAAAACCCAGTAATCCCATCGAAGATATTCAGAGAAGATTTGCAAAAAAAGATTAGTGGATTGCAGAAGTATTCATAATGAACAAAGGCTTCAGTTTTTAAAATTATCAAGTTTGGAATACAGGCGCCTACGTGGCGACATGATTGATACTTACAGACTTACACATGGATTTACCACTGGCACAGTATTTCAGTTGAATACAGAATCTACAACTGGAGGGCACCTGTTCAAACTAACAAAAAAGTGTACTAAAACTTCAAAAGCAGCAAACTTTTTCACTAATAGAATTGTTAATACTTGGAATAACTTGCCGGTCAATGTTGTTGGAGCAGAAACTGTTAACACTTTCAAAAATTGTCTTGATAAACACTGGATACACCGTATGTTTCAAACAAATATTGACTTGCATATATTTAGAAACCACGCACGTGCTTTATAAAAGTGCGAGAATAAGACCAAAATATTTCTCGCTAAAACCATAAAGTTATCTACATTGAGCAGGCTAAAGGCTGAAAATGCCTAATATGCCACCGATATGATATGATATGAAGCCTTTGCCTACCTGGGCAGTGTCATCGACAAGCAGGGAGGCACAGACGCCGACGTCAGAGCAAGGATCGGAAAGGCCAGTGCAGCGTTCATACAGCTACGGAGCATCTGGAGCTCCAAGGAGCTGTCAATCAACACCAAAGTCAGGCTCTTTAACACCAACATCAAAGTAGTTCTATTGTACGGAGCGGAAACCTGGAGAACTACAGTTGCCACCACCAAGAAAGTGGCAGGTGTTCATCAGCAACTGCCTGCGCAAGATTCTCTGCATCCGATGGCCAGACCAAATCAACAACAACGAGCTCTGGGAGAGAACAAGCCAGCTGCCCGCAGAACAGGAAATCAAGAAACGACGTTGGGGCTGGATTGGACATACGCTGCAGAAGCCTGCAAGCAACACCACCAGACAAGCCCTAACATGGAACCCCCAAGGAAAACGAAAAAGAGGTCGGCCAAAGAACACCTGGCGCATGGACCTGGAAGCAGACATCAGGAACATGGGGATGACTTGGAACCACCTGGAGAAAAGAGCCCAGGACAGAGATGCCTGGAGGTCCTTAGTTGGCGGCCTGTACCCCAGGAGGGGTAATAGGCGATGATGATGACGATGATATGATATGATATGATATGATAAGAATACCAGAGGTCGAAACGCGTAATTTTTTTTCTTTTGTTCAGCGGTACAGTAATTTTTCTTTTCATGTTGTTTCAAATTTTGCTTGCGGTCACTTCGTTTTGAAATCATCTTAAAATGTAGTGTGACCACAGACAGTTGTAGTGTGACCATAGACAGTTGTAGTGTGACCATAGACAGTTGTAGTGTGACCATGGACAGTTGTAGTGTGACCATAGACAGTTGTAATGTGACCATGGACAGTTGTTAGTGTGACCACAGACAGTTGTAGTGTGACCATAGACAGTTGTAATGTGACCATGGACAGTTGTAGTGTGACCATAGACAGTTGTAGTGTGACCATAGACAGTTGTAGTGTGACCATAGACAGTTGTAGTGTGACCATGGACAGTTGTAGTGTGACCATGGACAGTTGTAATGTGACCATGGACAGTTGTAATGTGACCATAGACAGTTGTAGTGTGACCATAGACAGTTGTAGTGTGACCATAGACAGTTGTAGTGTGACCATGGACAGTTGTAGTGTGACCATAGACAGTTGTAGTGTGACCATAGACAGTTGTAGTGGTGACCATAGACAGTTGTAATGTGACCATAGACAGTTGTAGTGTGACCATAGACAGTTGTAGGCTGTGAATGTAGTGTGACCATAGACAGTTGTAGTGTGACCATAGACAGTTGTAGCTGTGAATGTAATGTGACCATAGGCAGTTGTAGTGTGACCATAGACAGTTGTAATGTGACCATAGACAGTTGTAGTGTGACCATAGACAGTTGTAATGTGACCATAGACAGTTGTAGTGTGACCATAGACAGTTGTAGGCTGTGAATGTAGTGTGACCATAGACAGTTGTAGTGTGACCATAGACAGTTGTAATGTGACCGACAGTTGTAATGTGACCATAGACAGTTGTAATGTGACCATGGACAGTTGTAGTGTGACCATAGACAGTTGTAGTGTGACCATAGACAGTTGTAGGCTGTGAATATAGTGTCGTTGGAACAAGGGGGTACAGGAGGGATAGTCGGGTAGGGAAGGGGATGCAACCTCCTCCATCAAAATATTGGGTAGGGTTGGGGTGGGACAGCTTACCTTCTCGTTCCAACCTCAATATTTGAAACCAAAATATATGGACTACATAATTTATAATGGTGTGCCCCCCCCCCCCCCCACCTCTGTCTGTCTGTCGCTCTCTCTCTCTCTCTCTCTCTCCTCTCTCTCTCTCTCTCCTCTCTCTCTCTCTCTCTCTCTCTCTCTCTCTCTCTCCACCGATATGATGATATCATATGATAAACTTAAGTGTGTGCTGAAAGAGACTTTTTCCGGCTGTCCTATAACTATTTAAGACGAAGATGCCTTTCGTTTGTGGAGTGGGCACACCCCTATACCATAGCTGTGAGGTCGCAGCAACGTCAGTCTTTGCTGGCGTCGTGCTCTGATGCAGGATTTGAACCCCGGACAGCAGGATGACCGCGTTCAAGCCAGTGGTGGTAGACATCAGCGATGACCATTGTGAGTGTCTGTCCACTTGGACCAGATTCCGTATGATGCCTTCGGCGCTAAAGGTTTGTTCCCACTATTCGTCTGGACTGGTTCCTAGTTCACATGCTAATGCATGCATTTGCTGACACATATATAAACAGAGGGCAGGGCATATACAGGTTTATTATGAACGCAAACTCACACACACACGCGCGCACGCACGCACGCACGCACACACACACACACTCACACACAGGCACATGCACACGCACAAATGCACAGACAAATGCACGCACAAATCAGTTCCTAAGAAATAAAGTGTGCTCACAAGACAAATACGCACAATCACAGACACATACACCAAAATACATAGGCCTATAGGCACACGCTCACGCTCTCTGTCTTACTCTCTCACACACACACACACCTCTCTCTCTCTCTCTCTCTTCTCTCTCTCTCTCTCTCTCTCTCTCTCTCTCTTGCTCTACCTTACATTGTTGATACCCTTACGTATGTTTATAATTTGTGTATTGATCAGAATGTCTTCCCATGTGGTCTAAAGGCAGCAAAAGTGATTCCCATACCCAAATCAAGAGATCTCACTGATTTAAACAATTTTAGACCAATATCTCTTTTATCCGTTGTATCGAAACCTCTAGAGATGCATGTTCACAAACACCTAACTAAACATATGGAACATCACAAACTGTTCCACCCATTTCAGTCAGGCTTTCGTCGAAATCACTCATGCCACACGGCCTTAACACGCCTCTGTGATACATGGCTATCAGCCATCAACGAAAAAAACTCACCGGAACTGTTTTCCTCGATTTTAAGAAAGCGTTTGATCTTGTAGACCACAACATATATTTAAAAAAATGACTGCATATGTTCAAAATCCGGCAGTAGTCACCTTCTTTCAGTCATATCTTGAAAGCAGGACCCAGCGTGTTTACTTAAACGGTACTTATTCCTCTGAAGGAATAGTGAGCTGTGGCGTTCCACAAGGCTCTGTCCTTGGACCTCTTCTCTTCTGTATTTTTATAAATGACCTACCGATGCACATATCTCACAATGATGTCAGCTGTGATCTGTTCGCTGACGATAGTTCTCTTCACTGTAGTGATACAAACATCATGTCTGTACAAATATCGTTACAACAAAGTATCACTGATGTCTTAGAATGGTGCAACCAAAACCGAATGGTCCTTAATCCGCACAAAACAAAATGTATGGTCCTAGCATCGAGACAGAAACATCAACGACAGCATCTTATGTTGAGCCTAAAAATGAGTGAAACCTTGATTGAGCAGGTTACCGAACACCGTGTCTTAGGCGTGATCATTGATGAGAACTTTAAATGGCGATCACATATAAATCATGTTTGCAAACAGTTTGGCTCGCAATTTGTTTTTACTCAATAAACTCAGTTATTATGTTGAACCACATATCCGGAAATTATTTTTGAAGCCCATTGCCTTTCTCGCATCAACTATGCGTCCACTGTCTGGAGTGGTGCCGGTGAAAATCACATAAAAAAGATCAACTCTATGCATAACGGGGAATTAAGCTGATTCTTCCCGACAAGTCTCTATCAACCACGGGCAAATTCGCAAAACTAATGATGTTACCACTGCAGAGCCAACTGACCTATAATAAGGCAGTGCTAATGTTTAAAGTCCATGCAAACATGGCGCCAACATATCTTGCTGAGTTTATCCAAATGGCAACAACGCGATATGATTCAAATAATTACATTTTACCACGTGTCCGCATTGATTTGTTCAAATCTAGTTTTGCATATTTTGGTCCATCTGTGTGGAACTCTCTTCCTCCGTCTGCCAAAACATGTCAATCACTGCCGTCCTTCAAATCACAGTACTTAAACATTTATTTGAACAATAAATCTAACCTTTTGATCATAGTCTCAACGCCCTACTTTTATGCTTGCCTCTATATTAGCTAATGAAAATGTGTGTGTGGGGGGGGGGGGGGGTGGGTATGGGTGTGGATGTGGGTATGCGCATGCATGCGTGTATGTGTGGGCGTGTGCATGCATGTGAGCGCGCGCGCGTACGTGTCTGATTGTGTTTGTGTAATTTTGTAATGGATTTTTTTTTTTTTAATAATTATTATTCTTATTACTATTGTTATTGTTAATATTATAATGTTGCTATATTCTTCATTGTTTCTGTCATTATTAATATGTGCAGTCTGTTTAGTTGAATGTTGTAGAATAGCAAGGACAGATTGGAAGAATAGGCACTGCCTAAAATCTCTATCCTTGAGTAATAAAGTTTTTGAGTCTTGAGTCTTGAGTCTTGAGTCTCCTCTCTCTCTCTCTCTCTCTCTCTCTCTCTCTCTCTCTCTCTCTCTCTCTCCTCTCTCCTCTCTCTCTCTCTCTCTCACACACACACACCACACACACGCACACACACACACACACACCACACACACCACACATCACACACACACACACACACACACACACAGTTGCATTGGATAAAAGAAGGGGGGGGGAGGAACTCCTTTATTCTTACCCTAGGGCAATTACTTACCGTAGTGGGGAGAAAATGCTGACTCAAATGACGGTTCAAAGATTCGTTTACCTTTGCAGACGTCTGCGCTCTCTCCTGAACACCAGCCAATCCAAGCTTTATCATTTATTTATCAAATTGTTCCATTGAAAGAAAGAACGAAAAAAGTCTGTTGGAAATTAGCCTGTTGTTACATGTGGACGCGGGTGGCGTGTTACCCAGATACACTGCGTCCGGACAAGGTGTGTCGCCTGTTTGAGGCGGGACGAGTGCTGTGGGGCGTGAGAGCGTTGGCGAAAGAAGTGCCATACGTCATTGGCAAAGACCGCACCCAGTTCCTCCTGTTGATGCACTACACCTTCCGCCCTGCCCTCTGGTCCGTCCGCCAAGGTTACACCTGCCCTTTAACGGTAATGCTGCAGGAGAGGTGGGGGGAGAGGAGATGGAGGAAATGGGGAGGAGAGAGAGAGATAAAGGAGGGGGGGGGGGGGCTGTCGGGAGTTGAGTTTCTTTTTTTCTGGGTTGGATAGTAATGAGGGAGAGGTGGGCGGGTGGAGGTGTTGCTGGATGTGATGATGATGTTGATGTTGCAGTGGAAGGTTGCTTTCTTCTGAGGGTTTTTAGTTCTGCAGTATTAGCTTGTCTGCAGTTGCAGTGGTTGTTACTGTTACGGTTACTGATGATGGGTGTCTCTCTGATGACAATCGTGATACCTGTGTGATCGTCTACCTGTGCTTGTGTGCCTGCATTGTTTTGCCTTACTGCGCCAAAGACAATGTTGTGGCAGCTTTGTCAGAAAAAAGCATTGATCACTTTACACTTACTCCCATGTTTGGCATTGTTGTGTCGAGTGAGGATGTAGGCCTGGGCTCAAATTTTTCGTGTTCATCCAGTTGGCACATAGCCGTGTTAGAAGCAGGCGTGCTGTTGACTGCGCTAGCTGTGACAGTCCCCCGATTCCTGCTATTATTGAAGGCCAGTGACATTTCTTTGAACCCCGGGCCACCAGCAGATGAAACCAGCAACACGGAAATGGCTGAAAAACACGAAAGAAATGGCAAAGAAGGCAAGCAGCATTGAACCTGATGTCGGCAGAGAGATTCTGAACGCCGTGAAACAACAGCAAGAACAGCAAACAAAACAAGCGGAACGGACAGAGAAGATCATGCTTGATCTGGCGCACATCAAACTGAACTGGCCAAGGCCAGCGACGAGTGCACCAAGATTTCTCAACGCTGTGACACTCTGGCACAGGAACACAACAGACTGTCTGCTGAGGTCATTGGTATGGCGAGAGACTTCACTAAAACCAAAAGGAAAACGGATGAAGTGTCTGATGAGGTTGGGGAGATGAGAGAAGAATTAGAGGGCGTGCATCGGTTAGCTGGATCGGTTAGAGAGGTTTTCCAGAAGAGAAAACTTGAGGTTCTTTTTAGTATTCCTCATGATGATGGTAAAGGGAGAAAGGATTATGATGAGTGTGCCAGTATGATTGTGGGTGTGTTGAACAGTATGGATGACAATAAGCAAAGGAGTGTGGAGGACTTTGTGCATGCATATCGTGTGGCGAAAGGGAATCAACGGCCTATGTTCAGGGATTGGGGGGGGGGGGGGGGGGGCGTCAAAGTGAAACTGTTGCGAAATAAAGAGCTTCGC
>CM031620.1:7243895-7253249 GCA_018398815.1 Conus ventricosus | reverse complement strand
GATCTTCACACGGAGACAGATCATCGAGAAGTGTGGAGAGCACCAAGTTCCCCTGGCCATCAGCTTCATTGACTTCACAGAAGCATTTGACAGTGTCCACAGACCATCATTGTGGAAAATCATGAAAACCTACGGCATCCCAGGGAAAGTTGTGTCGGCCATAGAGCAGATACACATAAACTCCAAGTGCAGAGTCAGGACGGAAGATGGCTACAGTGAGTGGTTTGAAGTTGTCACCGGGGTAAGGCAAGGTTGTATCATCCCCCTCTCCTCTTTGCACCTGCCATTGACTGGGTTCTGAAACACGCAACCCAAGGAAAGGGAATCAAGTGGACAGAAGGAAACAGCCTCTCAGATCTGGATTTTGCCGATGACATTGCCGCTCTTGCAAGCACCACACAAGATCTGCAGGTGCTTGTAGACAGTATCAGCAAGTCTGCAGGCAACATTGGCCTCACTATCAGTGCTAAAAAGACTAAAAACATGCTTACCGGTAAACACCAAGGGCCAACAGACGTTCTCATCGACCAGAAACAAGTGGAAGAAGTAGATAATTTCACATACCTAGGCAGCTCCATCAACAGCGCCAGTGACCTCGACCAGGAACTGAAGTGTCGTATTGTGAAGGCAACATTAGCATTCAATCAGCTGAACAAAATATGGAACAGCAAGAAATTCTCCCTTAGAATCAAACTGTAATTTTATAACTCCAGTGTGATTTCAACGCTGTTATATGTCTGTGAAACCTAGCAACTGAAGACCACCTAGGAGAAGAAACTCGACACTTTTGATAGTAAGTGCCTACGTAAGATCTTGGGCAGCAAATGGTCAGACTTTTTACCATATGAAGACGTCAGGAAGAGGTCCAAACAGCTCCCGTGTCAACCATCATCTGCAGACGGCACCTCCACTGGCTGGATCATGTCTTGAGATTACCCTCTTCAAGACCCGCAAACCAGACCATTAAATGGACCCCAGCAGGCCAGAGAAAAAGGGGACGACCCACGATGAGCTGGCGACAGACAGTTGAGAGAGACCTCAGACTCGATGACAGAGGATGGAGTGACACTAGCAAAAAGGCTGAGGACTGTGCACAGCGGAGCGCCTTGAATGCCTCATGCGTCGCAAAACGCGGGAGCATTTAAGTCTTAAGTCCAAGTCTATCTACAATCATTTAGAAAGTAACAGCTGCAGGAAATATCCAGAGTGGTTTTTACAGACTTTGAAAAGACCTTTGATATGTATGCCATGCCATATCTGTGATCGACGGTAAAAGTTTACTCCAGGGAGAGCTTGACAGCAGGTCTTCTGAGAGGGGGGTTCTGCTCTAAAGACTTTCTGCAGTCAAGCCCGCCCTAGAGTTTTTTCTTCCATTGTTTCAAAAAAGACTGACAGTCGTTAATAGGAAATATGAAACGGTTAGGTTTCAGTATGTGCCTGTGACAGAACTCGCATGTATTAGTTTTGTGGTCAGAAAGGTTTAATGCACCTGTCTTTCAAACGAACAGGGTTTGCCTTATAAGTTATATGTTTTCTTTTCGATAGTTGTTAATGTAAGTGGAAATTATTGACGATCATTTTGTGTTGAAGTATCCACGAATCTATATGTCTTTTTTTTAATGTTAAGAACTGTCACTTTCTGTCTGATCTGAAGACAAATGTTTACCAGTTTCTTGTTTGATTTTCAGTTCGTTATTTTCTGTTAAATGATTTAGTGTTGTCAGCCATTGAATATATAACGTACACTTCAAAGCCGTAGCCGGGCTGAAAGGAAACTTGTCATGCAAGGAAAACTATGAGCAGGGTGTAAAATTTTATTCCACCAAAAATCATTGTTTGAATGGATGCTTTGACGCCCTCACTACCGGCGCAACAGCATCGTCAGAAGTGTCAGCCCCTCCCCTGGTGAAATGACCGTATCAAACCTTTTCAGGTACCGACGTCAGCATACACGTATGACGTAACAGTGTCGGAGAGTGACACAGACCGCAACGAGCATACCAACCAAGCCAGCTACGTGCGGTACTGTTTTGACGCCAGCCACGCTGCAGTGAAGGAAGGAAGTCTGACCAGACTGCAGCCCAGTGTGTGGCTGTACCCTCTGCAGGTGCGTGGCAGGCAGGAAGGAAGAAGGAAAGGATGAAAATGGGCGAATGAATGGTTATATGAATGTGAATTTCCGAACGAGCAGTCGAATGAATGGATGTAAGAATAGATAAATGAGTGGAGGAAGAAATGATGTGAATAGATGGATGAATAAATCGTGCATGAATCTGAATAGATGAATGAGTGGATAAAAGAAGGAATAGGTGATTTGATGAATTAACAACTGAATGGATGATGTAGGTGGGTGAATGAATAAACGTGAACGGATGAACGAATTAGTAATTCGATGAATGAATGTAAATGCGTGATTAAATTGATGTGCATAGATGCGTGAATTAATGTCAACTAATGGACGGGGCAAAGGAGTGAATGCGAGTGAATGAATGCTAGTGGATGGATAGATTAATAGGATTTGATTCATGGGAGAATGGCAGTGAATGTATGAGTAAAGTTGAAATATAAATACATGTGAATTGTTGAAGGAATAAATCTATGAATGTGAATGGATGAATGACTAGATAAAGCACTACATTTGAATGATCAAAGGAAAGAGTGAACGTAAATGGATGAGTTAATAAATTAATACATGAATTAATGGATCCATGAATAAAAATGGATGACTGCATGGATAGATAAATCAATATGAATGAATGAGGGGATGTGAACTGATTAATAGATGTAAATGGATGAGTGAGTGTATGTATACACGAACAAGAACGAATGAGTGAATCAGTAAACAGGTGAATGTGAATGGATGAATGACTTTATATTGATGACTGAGTAAATGAATGAATGTACCCAGGTGAATCAATGGATATATAAAGAGGTGTGAATTGATGAGAGAACATGAATAGAAAAAAATGAAGAAGAATGTGAATGGACGAATAAATGGATGTGAGTGGATAAAGAAATGAGTGAATGTGAACGAGTAAGTGAATAGATAAATAACGAATTTGAATGGACGAATGATGGAATCACACACGGGTACTGTTGTGCCTTTCTCTTTGAAAGTACAGGAATAAGGTAGAAAATGTCCGACGCTTCCAGAAAATGTTTCTTGCATGTTCCGAGCATTGGCTGTAACAAATGATGGTTCTCGGTTCATCAAGAAAGTTCTGTGCATTTTGATTGGCTATCCTGACTTGTTAGTCTCGAATATTCTGGAATGCTCCATGATTAGCTATCCTGACTTGTTAGTCTCGAATATTCTGGAATGCTCCATGATTATTGATTGGCTATGCCACATCGTGTTCCTTGAAATTTTGATTTGATTATCTATCATTAATTCAGAGAGTGACAAAGCAAGAATGATTAATGAGAGTGATGGGTAAAGGTGGGACCTGTGGCGTTATGCGTAAGCATGGAACCAATGGCTTTGTATGTAAAGCTGGAACCCAATAGCTTTCTGTGTAAAGATGAAACCCAGTGGGTTTCTGTGTAAAGATGGAACCGAATGGCTTTGTAGAACCCAATGATTTTCTGGGTAAATATGAAGCCCAATATCTTTCTCAGTAGGAGTGGCACCCAGCGTTTTTCAGAGTAAAAATGGCACACAGTGTCTTTGTGAGTATAAATGACACCCAAGGTCTTTCACAGTAAAAATGCAACCAAACACGGAACCCAAATGACTTTCAGCATAAACATGGAACTCAATGCCTACCTGGACAAACGTTGAACCAAATGTCTTTTGAATACACGTGCAAGCAAATGACTCATATAAATGTGGAACTTTATACTTTTGAGTATAATTGGGACAAGATGCCTGAGTGAACGAGGGACCAAAAATGATTGCCATGTGAATTAACGAGGAAACAAATGCCTCTGGAATAAACGAGAAACCCATAATTAATGCCTTTTAGATAAAGGTGGGACTAAATGCCTTGCAAACAAACGCGTAATCAAATGACTTCCGAATTAACGTTGAAACCAAGTGCGTTTTTAAATATACATGGAACTAGATGCTTTTGAATAAACATGGGACCAAATGCTTTTTGAAAAAAAAAACGGAGCAAGATACATTACTAATAAACGTGGAACCAAACACCTTTTGAACAAAATAGAACCAAATGCCTTTTAAATAAAGGTGGAACCCAACATACTGTATAATAAGGGTGAGGCTATATGCCCTTCTCTGTAAATATGGAACATAATGCCTTTTTGAACAGTCATAGAATCCAGTACCTTCTATGCAAAGATGGAGCCTGACAGTTTTCTGTGTGAATATTTGACCTATTACCTTTATGTGTACACATGAAAGCAAGTGGCTTTTTGTGTAAACATGGCACCCTGAATTTTTCTGTGTAAACATAGAATGTAATGCCCAGAGGAACCCAGTGCCTCTCTGAGTTAGCATATAACCTGATGGCTTTCTGAGTTATGAATCCAGTTCGTTTCAACCATTGTCTTTCTGTGACAGCATGGAACCCAATGGTTTTCTGTGTAAGCGTGGAATTATGTATCAGTTATAGACCAAAGTGTGTGAATATGAAACCCAGTGCTTCTGTGTAAACATGCATCCAGGGTCTTCCTGTGTAAATATTGAACCCAGAGCTGTATGAAACCCAATACCTTTCTGTGTAAACATAGAGCCCCATGCTTTTCTGTTTGACAGTTGAACCCAATGATTTTCAGTGTAAACACAGAACTCAGTGCCTTTTTTTTGTAAACATGGAATCCACAGAAAGGCACAGATTTCTGTGTTTACACGGAAAACCATTGGGTTCATGAGAAAATTAGTCAGAATTTATGAATCCGGGCGAAGCTGTTGAGAGCGAGAGAGACGGGGGAACGTCAGATGAAGGGGATTGTGGATAGAGGGGAGTAGAAAAACAGAATGTCAGAGAGGAAAAGAGATGCAGAGAAAGAAACAAAGAAACTTCAACGAAAGACAGAAAGAGAAGAGACAGAGGACAAGGAGCAGAAAGACGAGAGAAAAAAACGAAGAGCAGACGAAGAGACAGGAGAAGAAAGGACAAGAAGAAAACGGAGGAAAAAAGGAGAAAGAGGAGAATGAGAAAAGCAAACAAACAAAACGCATTTGCACAGAAAGACAATGGGTTTCATATTCACACAGAAAGACAATGGGTTTCATATTTACACAGAAAGGCAATGGGTTCCATATTCACACAGAAAGGCAATGGGTTCCATATTCACACAGAAAGGCAATGGGTTCCATATTCACACAGAAAGGCAATGGGTTTCATATTCACACAGAAAGGCAATGGGTTCCATATTCACACAGAAAGGCAATGGGTTCCATATTCACACAGAAAGGCAATGGGTTTCATATTCACACAGAAAGGCAATGGGTTCCATATTCACACAGAAAGGCAATGGGTTTCATATTTACACAGAAAGGCAATGGGTTCCATAATCACACAGAAAAGCAATGGGTTTCATATTTGCACAGAAAAGCAATGGGTTCCATATTTGCACAGAAAAGCCATGGGTTCCATAGTGACACAGAAAGGCAATGGGTTCCATAGTGACACAGAACGGCAATGGGTTCCATAGTGACACAGAAAGGCAATGGGTTTCATATTCACACAGAAAGGCAATGGGTTCCATAGTGACACAGAAAGGCAATGGGCTCCACATTTGCACAGAAAGGCAATGGGTTCCATATTCACAGAGAAAGGCAATGGGTTCCACATTTGCACAGAAAGGCAATGGGTTCCATATTCACACAGAAAGGCAATGGGTTCCATAGTGACACAGTAAGGCAATGGGTTCCATATTCACACAGAAAGGCAATGGGTTCCATAGTGACACAGAAAGCCAATGGGTTCCATAGTGACACAGAAAGGCAATGGGTTCCCTAGTGACACAGAACGGCAATGGGTTCCATAGTGACAGAATAGCAATGGGTTCCCTATTCACACAGAACGGCAATGGGTTCCCTATTCACACAGAACGGCAATGGGTTCCATAATGACACAGAATAGCAATGGGTTCCCTATTCACACAGAAAGGCAATGGGTTCCATAGTGACACAGAAAGGCAATGGGTTCCATAGTGACACAGAAAGGCAATGGGTTCCATAGTGACACAGTAAGGCAATGGGTTCCATAGTGACACAGAAAGGCAATGGGTTCCATAGTGACACAGAAAGGCAATGGGTTCCATGGTGACACAGAAAGGCAATGGGTTCCATAGTGACACAGAAAGGCAGTGGGTTCCATAGTGACACAGAACGGCAGTGGGCTCCATATTTGCACACAAAGGCAGTGGGCTCCATATTTGCACACAAAGGCAGTGGGTGTTCACAAAAGGATTGGGTCCATGTTCACAAAGAAAAGGATTGGGTCCATGTTTACAAAGAAAAGGATTGGGTCCATGTTTACAAAGAAAAGGATTGGGTCCGTGTTTACAAAGAAAGGGATTGGGTCCATGTTTACAAAGAAAAGGGTTGGGTCCGTGTTTACAAAGAAAAGGATTGGGTCCATGCTTACAAAAAAAGAATTGGGTCTGTGCTTCCAAAGAAAAGGGTTGGGTCCATGCTTACTAAAAAAGGATTGGGTCCGTGTTTACAAAGAGAAAGATTGGCTCTATGCTCACAAAAAAGGATTGGGTCCATGTTTACAAAGAGAAGGATTGGGTCCGTGTTTACAAAGAAAAGGATTGGGTTCATGCTTACCAAAAAGAGGATTAGGTCCATGCTTACAAAGAAAAGGATTGGGTCTATGCTTGGAGAGAAAAGGATTGGGTCCATGTTTACAAAGAAAAAGATTGGGTCTATGCTTGGAGAGAAAAGGATTGGGTCCATGTTTACAAAGAGAAGGATGGGTCCATGCTTACAAAGAGAAGGATTGGGTTTATGCTTAAAAAAATGAGGATTGGGTCCATGTTTACAAAGAGAAGGATTGGGTCCACGCTTACAAAGAAGAGGATTGAGTGTATGCTTAGAAAGAAAAGGATTGGGTCCATGCTTACAAAGAAAAGGATTGGGTCCATGCTTACAAAGAAAAGGATTGGGTCCATGATTACAATGGAAAGGATTGGGTCCCGTTTACAAAGAAAAGGATTGGATCTATGCGTACAAAGAAAAGGATTGGGTCCATGTTTACAAAGAAAAGAATTGGGTCCCGTTTACAAAGAAAAGGATTGGATCTGTACATACAAAGAAAAGGATTGGGTCCATGTTCACAAAGAAAAGGATTGGGTCTGTACTTACAAAGAAATGGATTATGTCCATGCTTGCAAAGAAAGGATTGTGCCCATGCTTTCAATGAAAAGGATTATGTCCATACTTACAAAGAAAATGATTGGGTTCACGTTTACATAAAGAAAAGGATTAGGTCCATGCTTACAAAGAAAAGGATTATGTCCATACTTACAAAGAAAAGGATTGGGTTCATGTTTACAGAGTAAAGCAGTGGTCTCCATATTTACTCAACTATGGGGCTCCCTGTTTCCACAGAAATGTATCTTCTTTTTTTTTCACTCACACAGAGAGGCACTGATTCCTCGTTATACACAGAGTATCGGGTTCTAAATTTGCACCGCCGCTCTGGGTTCCATGTTTACACAGAAAGGCACTCTAACAGCTTCGCCCAGATTCACAGATGTTGACTCGTTCCTGGTGATTTCCCTGCCTCCCTCCCCGTCTTGATCATGTTCCAGAAGCTGCAGGCTTTCTACGCAAAAGAGACAGGAATGGGGGACAAGCGCGCGTGTTTCTATGGCAACAGGAGAACTGCCGCGACACGATTCGCTACGTCATCCGGAAGGAGACGGCGGGGCAAGGATGGTGGAGGTGTTCCATGCTGCTATGCTGTTTGGACAGCGGTCACGTTTGTGAGCGCCGTGTGGCGCCCCTTAGGGTGCCTGCGTACAGAGACGCCAGCGTGTAGGTGCACGTAACGCTTTGGAGTAATACGATGAAATGAAAGATGGGATTGCCAATGATTACATCATCATGGCCGAGTCGTATGCGTGATTGTGCTAAATACACATTTTCCGCATTCGTACAACAGTATTTCTTTGTAAAGCAATGACAGCATTTTTTTTTTTTTTTTTTGATGGAGGCAAGGACATTTTGAAATGTGTAATCAACACCATTCTTTTTTTTTAACCTTTTAATTTTGGCTGTCTCATCTGTGCTGCCTGGCGTCATTACCCTCAGTCCTACCTCCCCTCTACAGCCATTCCACAGGGGTTGTCCCACTGCAGCCTCCAGCACCGTAATTCACTAGAAACAGCCGATCTCAAATTGTCATGAGGCAACACGCCAATGGAGACACTGCACCTACAGTCACAGTAAACAGGTGACGGCCATTAGTCTGTCTGTACACCTACAGTCACAGTAAACAGGTTGACGGCCATTAGTCTGTCTGTACACCTACAGTCACAGTAAACAGGTGACGGCCATTAGTGTGTCTGTACACCTACAGTCACAGTAAGCAGGTTGACGGCCATTAGTGTGTCTGTACACCTACAGTCACAGTAAGCAGGTTGACGGCCATTAGGGTGTCTGTACACCTACAGTCACAGTAAACAGGTTGACGGCCATTAGTGTGTCTGTACACCTACAGTCACAGTAAGCAGCTTGACGGCCATTAGGGTGTCTGTACACCTACAGTCACAGTAAGCAGGTTGACGGCCATTAGGGTGTCTGTACACCTACAGTCACAGTAAACAGGTTGACGGCCATTAGTGTGTCTGTACACCTACAGTCAAAGTAAACAGGTTGACGGCCATTAGGGTGTCTGTACACCTACAGTCACAGTAAGCAGGTTGATGGCCATTAGGGTGTCTGTACACCTACAGTCACAGTAAGCAGGTTGACGGCCATTAGGGTGTCTGTACACCTACAGTCACAGTAAACAGGTGACGGCCATTAGTGTATCTGTACACCTACAGTCACAGTAAACAGGTTGACGGCCATTAGGGTGTCTGTACACCTACAGTCACAGTAAGCAGGTTGACGGCCATTAGTGTGTCTGTACACCTACAGTCAAAGTAAACAGGTTGACGGCCATTAGTGTGTCTGTACACCTACAGTCAAAGTAAACAGGTTGACGGCCATTAGGGTGTCTGTACACCTACAGTCAAAGTAAACAGGTTGATGGCCATTAGTGTGTCTGTACACCTACAGTCAAAGTAAACAGGTGACGGCTATTAGTGTGTCTGTACACCTACAGTCACAGTAAATAGGTTTGACGGCCATTAGTGTATCTGTACACCTACAGTCAAAGTAAACAGGTTGATGGCCATTAGTGTGTCTGTACACCTACAGTCACTGTAAGC
>CM031620.1:7223895-7238895 GCA_018398815.1 Conus ventricosus | reverse complement strand
CTGAGAACACGAAATACATTTCTATGCTTAACTTATAATTAATCATGAACAATCAATAACCCACCCCCCCATGCAATAACAAAACATAAGATCAATACTTCATAATCCCGAGTTATAACTAAATGACTTATTACCTGGCCAGGTTTTCACACACTAAACCACGCTTTCACACCAACACTCAGTTCTTGAAAAAAAGGGTCTCTTCACGTCTGCTTCAGCACTGCTTGATGGTGATGCCCCTGGTTGACTGGCTCCAGGCTTCAGGATGGGTCTTCGTGGTCGTCTCTGGGATCTCGACGTAGAACTATTCTTCTTCGTCTCTTTCACCACCTCTGGGTTTCATTGTTCAGTTTGTCTGTCTTCACCCACTCTGGGCTTCAATTAGTTTTCTTCTCTTCAGTTGGTCTTAAACCCTAAAGACTTAGCGTATCTTCTATCTCCCAGACCACGTTTCTCTCGACCCTTTCTCTGTTCCTGCTCACTCTCTCCTCTCTCTCTCTCCTCTGCTTCTCTCTCTCTCTCTGGTGGTGTTCTTCTTCACGTTGTTCATCACTAAGGTTATATAGGGATGGAAACAAAGGAATTCCCCTTGGGCCATGCCTTTGTCCACGCTGCTTCTCAAACCCCTAGTTCCAAGTACCTGATTTCTCATTCGACTACATTCTCTCCCACACATTCAGCTTTTACACTCACCCCTACTATAGTGAGTTAGCAAACACACACTTAGCTCCAGATGGACTCGAACATTTCCCGCGACTTCGGTGGTCACTTAACACAGTAATTATCTTAGGAGGGCTACTACACCTCCACACGCTCTTCAGCCAAGCCTGACAATAGAAATCCAAACCACCCAGTGACCCACGGCAATACCATCTGAACGTATCCAAGACTCTGTCTTCACAGACTGTTTACAAAGTCCTCAGCTGACTGAGCATTTAGCGCTCACTTGGAGTGACGAGGTCGTTGTGGTTACATCCCTTCCCCTTTCGCACGGGCAGGTCTGAACTCTCTCCTAGGTGTATCTGTCATATGTCACTGAGGCCTCCTTCTCAACAGTTCGGCCGTGTTGCGGATGGGTTAGGTACCCTGGTTAATTGGTCTATTACCTTGTTGTATACTAAGTACAACGTCCCTTTGCTCCAATGGTATATTGCCTTTTGTGGAGGTTTCACGCCCTTGACATAATTCCCCCACTCGAAGACATGCCTGCTTTGGCCTAATTATCTTTCACATTCAAGGAGATGAAAACTCTATAATTTTCCCATTTAAAACCAGTGCTAACATCGGCATCTCATAAGCTACTTTCACCTAGAGAACGCACGCAAGATTTGTCTTGCAACAAAATTAGAGAAAAATCAATACATACACACTATCCAAGCAAATATCAACATAAAATCTGAAATCTCCACCAGCTCAAAGTCGTTTGGCCATATAACCAGATGTTTCTACGGAAATTCCTCTACCCTTCTCTTCATACACGTGGCCCAGCAGCCAGCCACGTTCCGCATACACGACACTGCAAATGAAGCAACGCAATCCACCTACCTGACTCTCGACCGACACCATTTTATTGTGGCAAAACTTTTTTGGTTAAGTCCTGTCTGATACCCTTTCTGTACACACACCTTGTATTGCCTACCCCACAGGCATGTGCTGCATTGTGCACAGAAACGCCTGATATCGCCAAGGAGGATACCGGGCAGTAGTTCGCTCGCGTCACCATTCTTCTGTGTGGCCGTCTTACCGAGATGGCCCGAAGGATGTCGTCACATGTTTCTCGGACATTCACCGACTTTTGCGTTGACTTCGGTACGTCAACCTTCTTCTTCGTTTTTTCCAGAACGCGAATGAGTAAATGTTCGGTACAATATGCCGTTGAATTCGAACCCAGATGCAACCTCTTAACATTTTTTTCTGCTCTCTGTGGAGCAAAACCAACATACAGTTTCTGAGCGAGTAGTCGCACTTTTGTTCTGCTTGTAAGTGAGTGGGGTTAGTCTCACCGGACACGCTCCAGTGCTTTCTGGAGTGATTTGACTGGCTGGGCATTTTTCTCACGTGTGTCCCTTTTCTCTGATCGTAAACAGAAGTCAGCGTCTGGGTTTTAGTACCCACATGCTCCTGGACTGTTCCCAATTACCAAACATCATACGGCGGCTTCTGAACAGCCAAACCTGTACACCTCTCGATAAATGGTGTAGCAATAAAAACCTGGGCCGTTTTGAATTCCGCTACTGTTACTTCTATTTGTCTCACTCTGTGTGTTACGTGGGAATTGGTCCTCCTTAACCAGGGATTCTTTCCATTATACCTGTGCACCCTGAGTCTTAATTAACATTAAACCACATTGTCCCTACTATGACTTTGTGACTCCATGTTATCGCCTGAATCTGTGAACTCACTTCACTTCTGTCAAAATTAAAACTGCCATCTTGTTCATCTTTTTCTACCTGCCTCTCTTTGGCCTGCCCCTCATTGCTGCTGGCTTTCTGATGTCTAAATCGGCAGTCTCATAGCAAGTGTCCTGTCTTATCACACAGGAAAAACAGGTTACGCTCATTCCTAGCCCAACGTGGCTATTGGTTTCACCCATGTTTGCTCACGTGACGCAACGTGGGACTCACGGTGTGTACTCCTGACTCATTTATGTGAGTCGTGGCTGGCCTTCCGTCCTCTGGATATGCCTCACAGGCCCTTTTTGTTGAGGCAAGTCGCGCCTGGCTTCTCGGTAACCTCTGCCTGCTTCAAGGACTTCAGCTATTGTCACTGACACCCCTATCCTTGTGGTGTATTGTGAGGCCCGCGCCACAACCATCAAAGTTTCTGTTCCTTCATCACCAGAGTCTTGTGGCCTTCTAAATCATGTCTACTCACTAAGTTCTACCCATTTTGATTTAGTGTTCCAGTCTAACACCGAACTGTGTGGATGTCTCCCCTTTCGATTCTCGCCTCGCGAAACTTACGCCTAAACCTTCTTCAGTAAATCATTGCCTTTCGTACTGCTCGTTTCACCTTGTCAAAATCTCTCTTTGTTCACCTTTGGGTAAGGTGGAAACCGTGTGTAACGCCACCGAACTGTCAACAGGCTGAAAGTTTTATTGACAGTATCTTATGGCCAGCCCTCGTGTCGGCAACGATTTCAAAACCGACTGATATAGGCTTCGATCGAATCAGTTTCTCTCTGAATCAAGTGGAGTTTAAGTCTAGGTGTGCAACTTAGTCTGCGCCTACTGACTCAGATCTGGTATCTATTTCACTACGATTTTTCCGACTTTATTCTTTCCAACTCAATTTGTTTGGCTAAAATCTCTGATTACGCTTCTGCTCTCTCCTCTTGCATGGCCTCTTTTTGCTCTGGCAGCTGCAATATCTGCATCTGCTCTTGCTTGGTAGCTGTACTCTCTGCATCTGCTTTAGCTTTGACCGCAGTGGTTTCTGCCTCTATACGTTTCCTTTGATTTTACCTTCTTTCAGACCTTTCATCCCTCTCAGTCTTTGCTGAGATTCAATATACATGCGGAGTTTCATTCATGTATATCACTTTTCTTTTCCCCATACTTCTTGTTCTCTATGGGGGTAAACTTTCTTCAGCCATTCTTTTTCTGATATGTTTTTGCACCTCAAAAACAGTTACTATTATAGACGAAGTTGGTACCACGGTTTATCTACTATCGTACGAGTACACCAACAGTGGTAATGTTCCTAACACAATGGTGCCAGAATCTTAAAACCACAGGCTTCTGTGAGAGTGAAAGACTAAGAACCTCGTTCTTCGTTTCTCTGATACGGACCTTTGATTAATACAACCACCCCCCTACCCCCACCCAACTATGTTTTTTTTTTTCAATACTCAAACTCAAAGAACTAATTAGGAAAATTAGAAGAGATAATTAAAATTGCCTTTAGTGACGCTTCGCCCAGTACTACTCTAGTACTCACTTTGTTTCCCTCCCATGAAACAAGTGATGTATTATTAGTCAGGCTTAACCACGCCAGGGTATCTTTGCACTCATACACGATATGCTCACTCATGCGCCCACCAAACATTCACTCTCTCTGGGAATGGGGGATTTGGGGGGGGGGTCCCCCCCCCAAACCCCCCCCACCCAACAATTTGTTTCGATTCTTTCCTAACACGACTGAGAACAAGAAATACAATTTCTATGCTACTATATTAATCATGAACAATCAATCACACACAATGAAATATCATAACATAAAGATCAATACTTCCCTATCCAGGGTTATACTTAAATGAACTTCGTACCTGGCCAGGTTTTCTCACACACAAACCACGCTTTCACAACCCACCACAGTTCTTGAAAAAAGTTCTCTTCACGTCTTCTCAGCACTGCTTGATGGTGATGCCCTTGGTTGATGGCTCCAGCTTCAGGGACTGGTCTTCGTGGTCGTCTCTGGGGAATCTCGACGTAGAACTCTTCTTCTTCGTCTCTTCACCCACCTCTGGGTTCAATTGTCGTTTGTCTGTCTCACCCACCTCTGGGTTCAAACTTAGTTTCTTCTCTACAGCTTGTCTTCAACCCTAAGACTTAGCCTGTCTCTTCTATATCCCAGACCACGTTTTACTCTCGACCCTTTCTCTGTCTGCTCACTCTCTCCTCTCTCTCTCTCCTCTGCCTTCTCATCCCTCCCTCTCTCTGGTGTTCTCCTTCACGTTGTTCTCCCTCCGTTTATATAGGGATGGAATACAAAGGATATTCCCCTTCAGGGCCTTGCCTTTGTCACTTCTGCTTCTCAAACCTAGTTCACAAGTACCCTTGGGAATTCTCAATTCGTAATCTCTACCAAAATCAGCATTTTACACACAACCCCTACCTAATTGATTAGCAAACCCACACTTAGCACCCAGATGGACATCGAAATTCCCTCCGACTTCCCGGTGGTCACTTAACACTGTAATTTTCTTAAGGAGGGCTATACACTCCACACGCATTCAGCCAGCCTGGACAATAGAACCACACCCCCCCCTTTGCCCACGGCAAATCCCATTCCCCCTGAAATGATCAAGACCGCTGCTCTTCACTGACTGTTGACAAAGAACCTCAGCTGACTGAGCATTTAAGGCGCTCACTTGGTGCGCGAGGTCGTAGTGGTTACATCCTTCCCTTTAGCACCGGGCGGTGACCGCCACTCTCTCTAGTTGTCATCTGGTCATCTGACCACTTCGGCCTCCTTCACTACAGTTCGGCCGTGTGCGATGGGTAAGGTTACACCTGGTTAATTGGTCTTTACCTATTTGAATAATACGTACAACGTCCCTTTGCCTCCAAGCGTAATAGCCTTTTGTGAGAGGGTTTCCATGCTCCTTGACAGTGTGTGTGGTGTGTGTGTGTGTTGTGTGTGTGTGTGTGTGTGTGCTGATGTGTGTTCTATGAATTTGCTCTAGAATTTTAGGGTGTGCATTTAAGCTCCCCTACGCGTTTGGGTGTTCATCTAATAGTGTGTCCCCCTACGATTTTTAGTGATCTAACACCATCAGATTTTGTGTTACGAAGAAAGTTTTTTAACGAAATCTACAGTTGTTTCTTACGGTTTGTTCACATTTGGTCTACTCACATTTGGTCTACTCCCATTTGGTCTACTCCTTTCGACTACTAGAAATTCCCTTTCGTAGCAAGTAAAATCCCATTTGTCTAACCCTAAACCCTAACCTAACCCTTTGTTCTAACCTAACCCTAACCCTAACCCTCCTAAATGGGAGTTGACGATAATGGAGTTGGCCAAATGGGATGTTACCATTCTTACAAGGTGTTTTTTAAAGGGTTGTGTGAATGGTTTTGTTGTGTTGTTGTTGACTAGTGAGTTGACCTATGACGTGGTGACAGCCTGACGTGGCCCTTCGTGATCGGCTGGGTATAGATGCATGACCTTACCTTACTTATGTAGAGTTGTGGCAGGTCCACGCCAGTGCAGGCGAGTAAGGAGCCAGTTCAGACTTAAAGACAGCACTACCCAAGACTATGTGTCAGCTGCCAAACTAGCTGTGGTTGCTTATTTCCATGTCAAAGTTCGGTTCCAACAGTGTGTCCCCTTCGTAACCCCCAGCCCCCCCCCCCCCACCCCCCCTCCCCTCTCACGCCCAGCCCTCCCCTCGGCCTAAACTTCCTTCCCTTCCGAATTGCTTTTCTTTCTTTCTTTTTTTCATTCATTCATTTATTTTAATCATTCCTTTGAATATTTCATATAAATTATTATTTGTTTAAGTCTTTTTATCATTTATTTCTATTCATGTTTTCGTGAAGGTGGGAGGGGGTAGGTGGACCGGGTGATGATGTGTGTGTTTGGTGTGTAAGTTTCTTGATTTTATATTCTTCCTTGTTTCTTTTTTTCTCTGCTTTACTGCGCGTCCTTATTTATTTTTCTTCCTATGTATTCCATCTGTCCTTTTCTAATCTGGACAGTTGGTTAACCTATTTTGCTCTCCTGGTTTATTACATCTTATCATTTTACACGCCATTTTCATCCATTGTAGTCTGTGTGAGTGGGGAATGGTGGTGGGATGTGAATGAATTTTTCTACTGAATTGGATATAATGCATTTTGTGCAAAGCTGCTGGTCTGTGTATCTTTGTCTTCTTGATTTGTGTTGTTGTTGTAAACGCTCAGTGGTTATGCAAAGATTAACGCCAAATAAAATGTCCGTTATAATATAATGATAATAGTTATATTAATGATAATAATAAAATGTAGACTATTGTTGTAGAAGTAGTAGCATTAGTGTCAATATTTGGTAGCATCACACTGTCACGGTCACAAAAATAGAACAAGCAAGTCGTGGTCCAGGTTGTTTGGACATAAGCTCTAACTCAAATATTCTGGGGCGCCAGTCGACGGGCCCATGGTTGGATCAGCCAATTAAGCATTGGGGAGAGGCTCCACAGAGGACGGTCGTCGGTAGACGGACTAAGCAGCTTTGACCGACGCCTTCGATGTCTGGCAGACGAGTGCTTCCCTCGTTTCCCCAGAGTGTGTGTCCCCCTTCCATTACATGACGTCTAGTGACAGACCTTCCTTTAGTCTCCACACCACATAACCCATTATTCACCTCCCCCCCATAGCGCCTGGATAACTCTGTGGCTATGTATAGAGCCCTAACTCTCTCTCGCGCGACTGACAGAGTATACTCACAGACGCCATGCGTAGTCGCGACCCCCGCTCGAGGTAAATCAGTCGGAAAGGAAGGGGGGCAAGGTATTAGTGTGTGGTGGGGGTGAATGAATCTAGCTAATCAATTAATGACAATTGACCACCACCAGAGAGTAAGGCGTGTATGGATGAAATGGCATGATTTGAAAAACATCCATTGGAATTAGAGGGAGTAACTTCGGGTATCAGGAGCGGTAAAAATACTGACCAATGGTTCTCGCCCTGAATGAACAGATCGGAACGAGGATAAGTAGGATAGTGAGAGGTGTGAGAGAACGAGGGATGAGGAGAGAACGAACAGAGGAGACCGAGAGAGAAGAGGTCTGAGTGTAATCTCTGAGGAGAAGAAAAGCTGAGAGATGAGGGGAGGAGAGAAGAGAACCAAGTTGAGAGATTAGATGAGATAGTCTGAGAGGAAGGACTGAGGAGAGATGTTGGTGTGAGAGAGCTGCTAACTAATGAGGAGGAAAAGAAAAGAAAAAGAAAAAAAGAAAAAGAAAAGCAACCATGTCCCTTTGATAAGAGCAGACTAGTAGATGAGAGCGTGAGAAAGGAGTGCAATGCGTTAATGCAGGAAGAAAGTAAGGAGATCAGATCGTAGGTTGATAGTCACTGTTCTATCTGAACGAGGGGGTTCGAACCGAATTTTGGCCAGCGCCTCTTTCATCGGCTGTCCAAACCTGACCAACGCCAGCAGTCCAGCCTGACCGGTAGCAGGCAGTCCTGCTTTGACCGGTTGTCAAGCAGACCTACACCAGGCCAGCAGTTGTGTGTGTTGTGAAAGTGTCAGTGAGAAAAAAAAAGGAAAAGAAAAAGACAGTGATTAGTGAATAGTTAAGAGACCTGGGCAAGGTAAAGTAGAAATTACAAATTTATACCAGGGTTAGTTATGATGTTTTAGACAAATGATTTTGTGAAGTTCAGGGAAAGAGGAGGAATGTTTTATTTTTGTTTGATTTCCATATGCATTGATGGTTCGTTATTTGATTCTTGTGAGTAAAGTTATAGACTTTAATAGTGGTTTGATGTGACGAATGCTTGTTATATGAATGAGGATGTAATAAGCAAGCTTGTGAGTGTGTTTGAGGCTAGTGCGCTTGTCTCTTCTCCATTCGACATCACCCGAGGTTGACAATTTATGGCGAGGCATGCTGGATTTTCTGGCCCATTTATTATAATTGTTCAACTTCTCAGTGAGGTAGTGGGTGGGATTCAAGTATTGGAATCTTAAGACATGGGGTTTTGTCTTATGTATGTTCCCAAGTTAGTTTTAAATTACTAGGCACTTGGCATTGCTTCCAAGTTAGTTCATACTAGGCTTTGGCTTCAGCCCCAGAGTAACTTTATTTCGCACAGATTACATTTAATTCGCTATCATAGTTGGGTTCAGGCGCTGGGCGTCTTATAAAAACTTACTTCGGTTTTCCAAAGCTAATATTATCATTCATTGGATTGTGCTTTACGTCACTCGTGTCGGTAACCACAGTTTGCTGTGTAGTAATAAAATTCTTGTCAAAAAAAAAAAAGAAATGAGTTATTATGCGGAAGAAAAGAACACCCTATTGAACAACTTGTGAGCGTCGCTGTGATCTAGGTTACTCAGGGAGAAGAGTTGCGAGCGTTCGTTGAAAAACAGCAAAAGATGGAAAGGGTTGTAACGCGTGGAAGACGCGTATCGCTGTAGAAGCGCAGGGTAACGAAAGAATGATAAGCAGGAACAGAAAGGGACAAGGGAGCGCAGGAAACAGAAAGTTTTAGGATTCAGGCTAATGATATTCAGGTTGGGAACGCAGGAAACAGAAAGAATTGAAGCAGGAAACGAAAGATTAATGGTTCAATTAGAGTTAGAGATAGTGAGGATACAAAGGGAGACCCCGAGGATGGTGAGTTCTGTTTCCATCGACTCTAGTGCGCTGTTACGCCCCCCAACCCAAGTTGCCAAATTTTCTTCTGAAGGTACCGATTCGATTGATGCTTACTCAGTCGTTTCGAAACGTTTGCGACCAGTCAGGGTTGGCATTCAGAAGAGTGGGCAGTCCATTTGTCAGCGTTACTGACGGGTATAAGGCATTACAGATTTTTACTGCCGTTTCCAGCAGAAACAATAGTCTGATTTCGGCGCTGTGAAGGAATCGTTGATGAAAAGGAATTTGACCTACAGTGGAGAGGGTTCAGGAAAGAAATTTCGTTCAGCTAAATTAAAACTGGTGTGACGTACACTCAGTTTGGTGCCAGTCTAGATCACTATTTTGAGAAGGTGGTTAGGTTTGAGTGGTACGAATAAGGAGTTCGCTGAATTGAAAGAGCTTGTTAATGAAGGAACAGATTTCTGTCAGGTTGCGGACCCTGTGTTAACCATACATTTTGAATGAAAGACAGCCAGAGACAGCAGGGGAGTGTTGAAGTTCGCAGAGGTGTATAGAGAGGCACGTGTTGGGCACTAAGGTGCAGGAGAAGAAACAGGTGCTAGGCACAGGTAGAAGAGTGCAAGGAGGACTGGGGAGTTTTCCTGACATAGTCTGCAACCAGTGGTGGGGAGAGAAAGGGCAAGGGGACTTAGGTGTTTCATTTTGTCACATGAAGGGACTTGTGGCGAGGGATTGTTCGCATGAGGTTCCAAGAAGGCAGCTGCCTTGCCAAGAGGTGGATTGGGTCGTCAAGGGAACGACCTGCAGTGGAACCTATGGGATTCAGTCTGAAAAGAGGGGGTGGAGTGCAGCCTATGGCTATGCACATGGACAAGCAGTCAGTGTCAGGGATGGGGGCACTAGGCTGAGGTGGTTCGTTACCGTGGAAGAAGGGTGGGATTGGCCAGCTGAGGTGTGAATGTGTTACGTGACAATGGTTGTTCTTGCGGTGTGTAGTACGAACAACGCGGGTCGAGTAAGGGGATGTGTCAGGGCTAATCCAGACCTGTACTCTAATCGATGGCACTTTGAGGGAGTTTACAGTTGCTAAGATAGAAGTTCGTACCCCTTACTTCCAGGGCGAGTTGTCTGCGTTGGTGATGGAGAAACCCTCATGATTTGATCTGTGGTATTATTCAAGGGGCATAAGGGATCCAGGGGATCCTGTGTTGTTGACTGCTACAGGGGCAGCGTTCAACACGGAGCAAGAAGAGGAAAGGTTGATAAACCGGTAGTCGTTCCGGCAAGGAAGTCAGGCATTGATGTGTAGCCGGATGAGTTTAGCGGCAGCGCAGAACTAGAACCTTCCTAGTGAAGGCTTGGGAGTTGGCAAGAGGTGGAGGAAACAGGAGGTTTGAGGAGGTGTGAGGACAGAAATTTTCTTGTGAAAGGCGGGCTGTTGTTCCGAGTGTTCCTCCAAAGGGGAAGACAGGTAAGGTGACAACCTCAGTTAGAGGTACCAGCTGGTTTATCGTGACACTGTCATGTCTGTGGGTCTCGAGGCGTCATGCGGGTCATTCGGCACCAGCAAAACAGCTGACCGAATCTTTGATGACTTTCACTGGGCCAGGAGCAATGGCAGACCCCGACTATAAACGTTTCTGCATGTCATGTGATGTGTGTCAAGATCAGCACAAGAGGGCCGTGAAGAGGAAAGGCACCTCTTAAACAATCCCCTTTAAATTGACACACCATTCAGGAGGGTGGATGTTGATCTGATTGGCCCAATCGTCGCCATGGTGTTCAAAGGCGGGGGCCTTGTATGTAGTTGTCACTCGTGGACTACGCGACAGATACCAGAAGCAGTGGGTTTGAAAGGCGTAGATACGCAACAGGTCGCTGATGGGCTGGTAGACATCTTTTCTCGCGTGGGTTTGCCAGCAACATATTCGAAGTGACAGGGGGTCACAGTTCACCTCAGGCGTGATGAGGGTGGTCAACAGGCTGCTAGGGATCACCACAGCTGCTCACTACACCATACAATCACATTGCCAATGGCTTGGTGGAAAGATTCAATCAGGGTGCGTGCTCGTAGTGAATCTTAAAGAAGCTCTGATGAGGGAAAAGGCCAGCAGGATTGGGACGCAACATTCCAGCGGCACTGTTTGCCTACAGGAAGCCTCAGGAAAGCATCTGGGCTTTTCGCCATTTGAGCTGGCTGTATGGGCGGAAAGATCGAGGGACCAGTGTGCATTCTCAAAGAGCTGTGCTGTCCGGTGACAGAGTCGAAGAGGTCAAAAACCACTATCAGTATGTGGTGTGGACCTACGCAATAGGCTCGAGGAGACATGTAAGGTCGCAAGGGAGAGTTTGCAGGAGGCTAGGTCGTCGAAGAGCAGTAGACAGGTAAGGTGAGGTAAGCAATTCCTCAAGGTGGGAGATACAAGTCCTGTTACTGCTTCCCACGGATCACAACAAAGCTGCTGTTGCATTGGATGGAAGATTCACTATCATTGAAAAAGGTTAGATCAGGACTACCGTATCGATGTGATTGGGAAAATCAAAACTTTTCATGCATATTTGCCTTCCGCAAATATATTCGCGTGAGACCAGACATAGGCGCCAGCAGCAATCATTGATGGAGGTGAAGGAGACCCAGCAGAAGAAGGGGAGATTTGTTGCCTGTGTTTTCCAGGAGAAGAGTCATACAGGGATGTGTCACTGTATGAAGGGCTAGACTGATAGGAGACATGGAGGAAGTTAGGGGGCTCCTTGAACGTATAAAGGGTCCCTGACTGATAAACCAGGCAGGACAACTCTAGTGATAATGTCGGTGGAGTTAACATCGCAAAAAACCCGTTAATGTGAAAGCCTACAAGATCCCTTATGCCACCAAGGCAAGTGATCGAGGAGGAGGTAGAAAGATGTTGGACCTTGGGTAGTGATTGAAACGTCCAAATCATCGTATAGTGCACCGTCGTCTTGAGAGGAAAAAGTCAGTGAGAGATTCGATTCTGTGTGACTATAGACCGTCTGACAGTGTTCACAGGTCGATGCAGTGGTCATACCGAAACATGGAAGACCTGTTCGCTCAGATCGCCACAAGCAAGAGCAGTATTTCCACCAGGATAGATCTGGCATGGTTACTGGCAAATAGCATTGAGTGAGGACTCAAGTGAAGTCACAGACATTCTCCATCCTAGGGGCTATACCAGTGGAGAGTTACTTCCTTTTGGGATGGTCAAACGCACCTGCTGTCTTCTCTCGGATGATGAGGAAGTTATTGAAAGGGATTGGAAGGGCCGTTGTGAATTTCCATTTTGGTTGACATTCTGATAGCGTCACGAGGACATGGGAGGAGTATGAGGCAAGCTGGAGCAGTTTTAAGAGTTGAGCAAGCCAATCTCACAGCCAGGACCAACAAAAGTGCCAGGTTGGTTTTCCAAGCCTGGAGTTCTAGGTTTTGTTGTCGGAAGTCGACAAACAAAGCAGCCAGAAAGGCGGGGAAAGGTGGTGAAGATGATGAATTTGAGGAGACCAAAAGACCAAAACAGAAGTCAGGAGTCTGCTTGGTTTTTTTGGGTTCTTTTGGGAGTTGTTCCAAAACTTCGCAGCTAATCACGAGTCCTCTCAGTTGTGATTTGGGTCAAGGCTGGGGAAACCGGACAGTGGTCGACGTGGTCAGACGCTGCAGAGCCGCACTGCCAGACGGTGTTGGAAAGACTAGGTTCCCGTCATCTTGAAGATACCGGCTATGTCCAAACCATTTTTGTTGCGGGACAGATGCATCAGGCGGTGGGTAGGTGCAGTATTGAGTTGCAGGTGCATGAAGGAGTCGAGTTTCCTGTGAGGTAGGCTAGCAGGACTGTGCCCCCCGGGTCCAGAAAAGGGTACGCAACAGTAGAGAAGGAGTGTTTTAGACTGTTGTGTGGGCCGGTGCAGAAGTTCCACAAATACTTGTGTGGGAAAGAGTTCGTGATAGAGACCAGATCATCAACCACTCAAATTCCTGCAGGAGGCGCAGTTGAAAAACGCAAACAGAGTGCTGCGTTGGGCATGCAATGGCACTGCAGCCCTACAGGTACCGAGTGCATGTACATTCCAGGTCGACAGAATGTCGGAGCTGACTATTTAGTCGCGTAGTCTAGGCAACATGCAAACTCAGAGGAATGTCAGTCACATCCGGGGGGCTTTGTTGATAATTTGTGTGATTACAGTTATGTTGATTGGAATGGGTTCAGTTCCAGTTGGGCTATGGTTCATATTTTTTTGTGTGAGTACTTGTTCATATGATATTTGTGAGATTTGATTCATGTGAATGTATTGTTGTGCTTGGAGCATACAGTCGTTGTTGTTGTGATGCATTATTTGCATGAAGTGAGGATGGAGATTCTCGTAGAAGTGTAATGGATAGTGATCATATTATATTGTGCTTTTCTAGAATTTGTGAAGAGAAGATATGGCCAATCCGCAGGTAGGGGGATTGCATAAGGGCGCACAGAGGTCGTTATAAAATGAATTGAAATAACGCAAGAGCGCACGTCAATGATAACTCATTGGAGTGGTATTCACTAATGATATATTTTATAATTTATAAACCGTTGGTTGTAAAGTATTTTTTTAAACTTTGCACGTGTAGCTGTGTGTCAGCAAATTCGGTTGTTGTTTTTTTTGTACCGTGGTTTTGAGACGATGCGGTGCATAGTCTTTTGCAAGGGGGAAATTGTCACGGTCAAAAATAGAACAACCAAGTCGTGGTCCAGGTTGTTTGGACTAAGCTCTAACTCAAATATTCTGGGCGCCACATAGACGGGCCCATGGTTCGGATCCAGCCAATTAAGCATAGGGGAGAGGCTCCACAGAGACGGTCTGTCCGGCTAGACGGACTAAGCAGCTTTGACCGACACCTCGATGTCTAGCGAGACAAGTCGTAGCGCCTGGCTCAGGCTCATCTAGCCAATTTGTGGAACCAGCGCCATTGTTAGTCGGACGTCGCAGGTTAAAGCAGGAAAGGGAGAGGGAGAAGGTAGTGTGTGGTGGGGGTGAAATCTAGCTAATCAATTAAATGACCAATTGACCACCACAGAGAGTAAGGCGTGTAGGCGTGACTGTCATGATTTGAATATCCAATGGAATTAGAGGGAGATAACTTCGGGTATCAGGGGTAAAAATACTGACCAATGGTACTCGCCCTTTTGGACAGATCGGAACGGAATAAGAAGGATGTGAGAGTGAGAGAACGGCAGAACGAGGGGGAGAACGAACAGAGAGACAGGGAGAGAGAGAGAGGTTCTGGGGTGTAGTCTCTGCAGGAGAAAGGCAGAGAGATGAGAGGAGTGAAGTTTGAGCATTAGCACCAGATATAGTCTGCAAAGGGAGGACTAAAGAGAGATGTGGAAAGAGAGAGTTGCTAACTAATGAAGAGAAAAAGAAGAAAAGAAAAGGAAAAGAAAAGCAACCATGTCCATTTAATAGAGCAGACTAGAGAGAGAGAGAGAGAGTGCAATGCGTTAATGCAGGAAGAAAGAAAGGAGAACAGATCGATGTTGATAGTCACTGTTCTATCTGAACGGGGGTTCGACCTCATACTTGGCCAGCGCCACTTTCATCGGCAGTCCAACCTGACCAACGCCAGCAGTCCAGCCTGACCGGTGCCAGCAGTCCAGCTTGACCGGTGCAAGCAGACCAACACCAGTGCCAGCAGTTGTGTCGTGTTGTGAAAGTGACAGTGAGAAAAAAAAAAGGAAAAGAAAAGACAGTGATTCGTGAATAGTTAAGATCACTGCAGGTAAGTAGAAATCTATTTATACCCGGTTAGTTAATGATGTTTTAGATAAATGATTTTGTGAAGTTCAGAAAGAGAATGTTTTATTTCACTTGATTCCATATGCATGATGTTCGTCTATGATCATGTTAGTAAGTATAGATTACTAGGGTTTGATGTGACGGATGCATGATATATGAATGAGATTGTAAGCAAGCTGTGA
>CM031620.1:7201511-7223795 GCA_018398815.1 Conus ventricosus | reverse complement strand
ATAGCATGCTCCTCCGAAGTTGAAGTAGTGGCTGCCTTAATGGCGGGATAAAAGAAATAACAAACAAGCACACACACATAAATCCACTCCCTTGGTTGGGTTAGATGGAATTAATCCTTACCTATGTTTACAGGGGTGTTCGCAGGAGTATCCGCCTGCTTAGGCCAGCAAAGAAAAAAAAACCACTCTGTTTCACCGTGCTCACGTTCAGTGTTCCAGGCAGTCTGTAGCTGTGGAAGACTAGTGCAGAAAGATCATGTGTGGCAGTCTGTAGCTGTCGGAAGACTAGTGCAGAAAGATCATGTGTGGCAGGTCTGTAGCTTGGAAGAATAGTGCAGTAAGCTCATGTGTGGCAGGTGACTGGATTGAACATCGCGGGTGTCCCCCTTAGCGTGAAGACTGCTGGGCAAGAGGCTATGGAAAAAGCAGGTAGTTTTGAGGGACAGAGGGAAGAGAAAATTAGGGTGGAGGGTGGGGGGTAGGCTGATGTACTAGAGAAATAAGATAAGATAAGATAGATAAGATAAGATAAGATAGATAGATAAGATAAGATAAGAAACAGATAAGATAAGATAGAACACTGTATTATTCATCATGAGAAATTTGGTCATAAATGAGGTGGTTGTGATGTCTTTGAGGGGAGTGGGGGGGGGGGAGATAACGAGGGTCATGTGTGTGGATAGCAAAGGGACCAGTGGTCCAGGGAGAGGAATAATGGCGGCCCCAGGTGCGAACTGGGCAAACGTGAACAATGGGGCACTGAGAAAGGACAATGTGAACAAAGGGGACCGAGACAGGAAATGTAAACAAAGGAGTATTTTAAAGAGGAAAGTGAACAATGGGGCGCCAAAGAGGCGAAATAGTAGCAAAGGAGCACTTGAGAGAGAATTGTGAACAATGGGCACCTGAGAGAGGAAATGTGAACAATGGGCACCTGAGAGGGGAAATGAGAACAATGGTGTCTGAGAGGGAAATGTGAAAATGGGGCACCTGAGAGAGGAAATGTGAACATGGGGCACCTGAGAGCGGAAATGATGAACAATGTGGGCACCTGAGAGGGGAATGTGAACAATGGGGGGCACCTGAGAGGGGAATGTGAACAATGGGGGCACCTGTGAGGGAACATGTGAAATCAATGGGGCACTGAGAAGGAATGTGAACAATGGGGCCACCTGAGAGGGGTAAATGTGAACACTGGTGCACCTGAAGAGAGGAATGTGACAATGAGCCACCGGGAGAGGAAAATGTGAACATGGGGCACCTGAGAGAGGAAATGTGAACAATGGGGACCTGAGAGAGGAAATGTTGAACAATGGGCAGGCACCTGTGAGAGGAAATAATGTGAACAATGGGGCATTTAGATTAGAGCTCTGCCTTCTTTAATGAAGACAAGCTGAAGATAGCTAGTTCATCTGACATTGCTTCCAATGATTGTTTTGTTGTGTTTTTTTTTTTCTTTTTTTTTTCTTTCGAATACGTTACTCGCTTCATCTCGATGTGGGATTAAATGGTTCGTCTAGTTGGATATCTCTGAGGCTCTCAGTCCTCGATCTTACATACGCGACTTTGGAAGGTGGGAGATCAAAACCACGTAAAAGCTTCTTGCGAAAGGTTGTTGCGTTGTGATCACACTGTCACCTTAGAAATATCGCCTTTGAGTCAATTCTCTTCGAGTTTAATTTCGTTCATTGAGAATATGACTGCTCTGAAAGATATCAGTTTGTAACCTCAGAATCTAGATGCGGCATAAGGAGGCGGGGGGGGGGGGGGGGGATTTAATGCACATATTTTAGTAATTTGAGCCATCGGGTAAATTGTGGTTCAGCTATGGGGGTCGCTATTCGAATGTTTAAAGACTGTCTTTTATGGCTTTCCTCTTGGTGTGTGTTGTGTTGTGTGTGTGTGTGTGTGTGTGGTGTGTGTGTGTGTGTGTGTGTGGTGTGTGTGTGTGATGTGTCGTGCGCGGCCGTGCAGTGTGCTGGGGTGTTAGTGTGATGGGATGTTGTGTGTGTGTGTTGTGTGTTTGTGTGTGTGTTGTGTGTGTGTGTGTGTTGTGTGTGTGTGTGTGTGTGTGTGTGTGTGTGTGTAGGAAGTGGTGGGGGGGGGTTTAGAGCTGATTATGTCCGATTCGAGGAATCTAGGATGCGACAGGACGTCACACTGCCCTTCCCTTTCACTCCCAACTTCATTACCCTGTGTCTCTTTTCCCTGCATTCCCCCCACCACCCCCACCCGCCTCTCCCGAATTGAGACAGTTGAGTAAGAGTGAAAGTGAGAGGCAGAGAAAGAAAGACCAGACAATAACGGACAGAGGAGGAGAGAGAGAGAGAGAGAGCGAGATGTGAAGAGAGAGATGAGGCGAGAGAGAGAGAGAGAGAGAGAGGGATTTGTTACTATTTATTGTTAACTACCACAAGTTTAGGATGCTGCGGCCTGACTGCTATTTTAACTGTTGTTTCCTGACGGGCCGGGCAGAGCATTCCAGCATGTCAGGATGGTTACTAGCAGCGGCAGGAGTGAACTCAATTCTATCAGAACAAAGAAACAGACCACAAAGAAGCTGGAGTCAGGCAGCGACAACGTGTGGTTGCTGTTGCTGTTGTTGCTTCTGCTGCTGCTGCTGCTTGGTTAATTGACTGCAGGCACATGTACTGATGTGCCAACATCGAGTTGGAGGACACATGATGCCAAATCATAATGAATGAGAATAGTGCTGATGGTGGTGGTGGTGGTGCTGGTGGTGGTGGTGGTGGTGGTGGTGGTGATGGTGGTGAGTGGAATGGGAAGGTCTGCCTGCTTGGAATGAACTAATGTGCAACTTTCCTTTGGAAAGACTTACTAAGATGTGACCTACTGCCATGGACATGGGGGGGGGGGGGGGCAGCCGAGTTAATGGAAACGAGAGAGCAGACACTTGCTGGCAAGCAACGATAAAGTACTAGATTACAGCTTGGGCGATCTGATGTGATAAGAAATCTGAAGAATCACCTAAACAAAACTAAGAGACCGCTATACCATAGACATCGTTTAAATCTGAACATCAAGAGAGGAAGTGGTCGCACATCCAGACTTAAAGAAAGAGCAAGAAAGCATCACCAACCAACAAATATTTTGACAAATTTCAAGGCTACACTGCGAAAATTCCTAAAGATTGGAACAGAACTCAATACTGGATAGCAGGAAATGATCAAACCATGTCAACCGAGAAAAGACTTTGAATATCTCAGGGACGCAGTGTATACTGTAAATGTCGTGTGTATGGGTGGGTGGCATCGGGGGCCGATGACGGTTCTGTAATTGGAGAGGATGCAGATGTCAGGGTGTTGTTCTTCACCGTTATCGTCCTTCCACTAAAAGTGTTTTCAGACAAGATGTCAGTGTGTATGCGTTGGTTGTGTGGTGTGTGTGTGTTGTGTGTTGTGTGTGTGTGTTTGTGTGTGTGTGTGTTGTGTGTGTGTGTGTGTGTGTGTGTGTGTGTGTGTGTGTGTATGAAGTGTGCGTGAGCGTGGTGTGTGTGTTTTTGGCGTTGCCGTGCGATGCGTCCACATTGGCTCTTTCTGATTTTCTTTTGCTTCTTAGATGGCACCTTTGTTGTTTTTTGAAAAAACTCAACATACCATTATACATTATTGCAACAGCCTTTTCTGGGATTGCATTCTTCTTAAAAACTGAAATAGGCAGAGGAGTCTCAAAATTACACCACTTCCGCGGTCACTGAGGAGAAACCACCAAGTTTCGTAAAATATCGTATATGACCAGAGTTATATGTTAGTGAGTTTCCCTCCTATTGGAGGATGTCTCTCCACTTGGTAATTCAAGTTGATGAGGGCTCATTTTGGAGAAGCATGTATGTTATTTTCTCCATCCACCCACTCAAAGCACATACTGTTCGTTAGGCAGAAATATCTGCCACTGCAGTATGATGCGTTCTCCCCCTAATTTCTTCAATTATGACATATGAGCAAGCTTTGGTTATATTTCAATATATATTATGCCATATTATACATAAATTTATGCCATACCATGGCATAAACAAGAGATATCAAAACTTTCATGCAATGAGAGAGTGTTCAAACAATGCAGCAGTGGAATACCTGGAAGGCACTCAAAACCAGTGGATACAATTACAAACTAAATACAACCCGGACAAAAACACAATTAAAGCAAGAAAAATAGGAAAAGAAAAATCATATGGTATAACCCCCCATACGACGGGAAACTCAAAACAAACATAGGGAAAGAATTCTTCAAAATCCTAACAACTTCATTTCCAAAAGAGCACAAACTGTCCAAAATATTTAACAAAAACACTGTCAAACTATCGTACTCATGTATGCCCAACCTCAAAAACCTGATTGACGCATCCAACAAAATGAAAATCAACACAGCAAAGAAGGGTGAAGAAAGGAAATCTTGCAATTGCACGAGAAAGGAGCAGTGCCCACTAAACAATAAATGTCTCCACAACAACATTGTATACCAGGCTACTGTAACATCAGAAAATGAAAAAGAAACATACATAGGGATCACTGAAAACCACTTCAAAACCAGATATGCAAACCACAAACAGTCATTCAATAAAGAAAAATATAAAAACCAAACAGAACTGAGCAAATATATCTGGAAACTTAAAGACGCAAAAACAAGCTACAATATATCCTGGAAAATCATAAAAAGAGCATCACCATACAGCAATGTTTCAAAAAGGTGCAACCTATGTTTAACTGAAAAATGGTTAATACTATGCAAACCACACTTAGCAACTTTAAACACCAAAACAGAAATAGTAAACAACTGCAGGCATAAATGGAAATCGTTGTTAGTGAACACATCCAAAACAAAAACCTGAAAGCCCCAAAAAAACACGTGCAGCCAACCCGCACGTGCAAACAACCGCAAACGTGAGCCCACACGCTATATAACATCGGCGGTGGGCAAACAAAAACCATCCTGACGACAGCGCAACGCCGCTAGAAACAAATTTGTCGATAGTTTTAAGACTCCTCTTTTAACTTTTTTTAATGTTGCTCCCCAGAGGGTTGAGCACTCAAAAATTATTTTAGGCATTTTAAATTTACTGATCTATTATATATATATATATATATATATACATTATATATATATATTTATATAGCTGAACAATTAAATAGTGGGAGAAAACAAGTGCAGGTTAACAATTCTTCAGTCATTATAGTAATGACTTGGCAAAGATTTGAATTATAAAAAAAAAAAAAAAAAAAAAAAATTAAAGATGAAAAAAAATAGGGGGAATTATATTATAAATATGAGTTCACTAGCAGCCTGAGGGAACCATCGTACTCCCCCTCGAAGGCAGATCTATTTGTATTGCCTGCTCCTAGGCCTTTCGTCATCAGGGAGAGAGAACAGGGAAACCTTCATTCTGGGACACTTCGCCCTCACCAGTTTTCGGGCGAAAGTGACCTAGAATCAGCATATTACTGTTCTCTGACAAGTAAGACTTCAATAACTAAAAAATAACGATTATCTACAAACAAACATACTGTGCAGGGTTATCCGTTTTTAATACTAATTTACTAAAGTTTTCAGAGAGTAGCGTAGGGGAAAGTAGCCAGGACTGAACACGCCCCATAGAGTAACGCAGGAGAAAAGCAGTTGTGGCTGAACGCGCCCATATACACGGTGGGTGCACCAGGCTATCCGATTACTTCGCGGTATGTTAATTACAGCGTGGGGAGAGAGAGAGAGAAACCCTGACAAAAGCCCGTTAAGGTTAAGTTGCCCTCAGAACAGACAGACAGACAGACAGACAGAGAAGAGAGACAGAGAGACAGACAGACAGACATAGAGGCGGGCACACACACACACACACACACACACACACACACACACACACACACACACACACACACCACACACACACACACACACATAGGCCTACACACACACACACACACACACACACACACACACACACACACACACACACACACACACACACACTGGCGCGCGCGCGTCCGCGCACGCAGCATGCATACAAACACAAATACACAGGCCAAAAAATCAATACTGCCGCACCTCCTCTACCCCTCTTCCCCCCTCCTCTTCACCCCTTCCTTCCCTGCCTATCATTACATCAGCTTTCTAGAACGTTCTGTCCTACGCTAACACTCCGTGCGGCGGCGCTGTTCTAGCTGGCCAATCAGCGAGTTAAGCGTAGCCTTACGGCCGCTCACGACTAGGGTAAACCACACATTCTTTCACTGACTGCTGGACAATCACGGCGCGTTTTTACTGCGCTCTGGGTGTGTAACCGGTTTACCGAAGAACAGAATTGTGTATCTTAAAGGTTTGTTGGCTCGTTGAAGACAATATTGTTGACAAAGATACAGCCAGTTTTAATACGTGTTTGGCTATCGATGAGAAAAATGGCGCTGCATTGTTGAAAGTCGGCTGAAGCAAAACAATTCATCACGCGATACTGGGACTGTGGTGGAAAGACGCGGTGTTTTTCAGTGAAAAAAGGTGTTTGTAAAAAGATTTTATGTCGGGTGATAGTGTTTCTTCAGAAGAAGAACTATTTTAGTACTTCTTCGCAAAAATTTAAAATCAGGAAATTTCTGAAGCGCTAGCAGCTAATCAAAAACTGTTAGATTTTTCTAAACAAAAAACTTCTTTAATTCTTCCTGAAGGTATGGATCAACAAGAGCAAGCTACTCCGTTATGGACAGAAGAAGAACAGCATGTACTAGAAGAGAATAGAATATATTTTGAGCAGATGGCCTCAATAGCAGTTAAGGCTAAAACAGAAGGAGCAATGAGGCTGCCCAAAAAACCAAAAAGGAAGATGGAAGATTTGTTTAAAGAAAAAGGCGGAAAGAAAAAGAGAGTAGAACCAACAACGCCAAGTGATTTACATCAGTATCTTGTTTCAAACCAAGCTGATGTTAGTCATGCTATATCAACAGAAGCTTATACAGATGTTATTTAGCTCAAACAGCAACTGAACAAGACATTGTAGAAAGACTGCAAAAAGGGGTGAGAAATCTTAAAGGCAGCGCGCTCAACAAATCTTGATTTACATTCAGTTTGGGAAGTTTTTGATTTGGTGCAAACAATGGCAGGAGAGACAAAGAAAAGAAGGAAAGATGACAAAAACGTGGGCTCAGTGGCTTGAAGAAAAAAGTGGCTATTCTGATGTTCATGCGCGTAGACTGCGTGCTGTTGCCAAATCGCTTCAAGCATTTCCCCGATTTTACACCGTTGGTTTGCCAATCAGTTATATTATGAGCAAACTGAAGCAAATTGAAGAGATGCTTCAGATCGAAGAGTACAAAAGTACTGGTCAGAAGCGCAGGATATTCCTATCACATCAGAGCGCCAACAGTCCCGTCTTAGACATACAGTGCTTGTTTGTGCGTAACAACAGAAGTATCACACTGTGTGTGTACTGTTAGACAAGTGTTTAAATATAGTAACGATCATGCATGTACGGTTTCAAAAATAGTAAATGACGTGGCTCTAAATATAGTAACGATCATGCATGTACGGTTTCAAAATAGTAAATGACGTGGCTCTAAATATAGTAACGATCATGCATGTACGGTTTCAAAAATAGTAAATGACGTGGCTCTAAATATAGTAACGATCATGCATGTACGGTTTCAAAAATAGTAAATGACGTGGCTCTAAATATAGTAACGATCATGCATGTACGGTTTCAAAAATAGTAAATGACGTGGCTCTAAATATAGTAACGATCATGCATGTACGGTTTCAAAAATAGTAAATGACGTGGCTCTAAATATAGTAACGATCATGCATGTACGGTTTCAAAAATAGTAAATGACGTGGCTCTAAATATAGTAACGATCATGCATGTACGGTTTCAAAAATAGTAAATGACGTGGCTCAAAAATATAGTAACGATCATGCATGTACGGTTTCAAAAATAGTAAATGATGTGGCTCTAAATATAGTAACGATCATGCATGTACGGTTTGCTGCTATATGACATTTGCGCCTGCTCTGCTTCGGCTGTTTGTTTGTTTAAAAAACGCAGTGTGCCCTTATGCAACTGGATAACTAGATAGGGTTAGGCAGACCTTAGTACATCTACCAGTATGGAGAGGAGTAGTGTGTGGCCAGCACTATCTTCATATAAATGCTCCAAATATACAATGACGGATGTACTAACTACTGGCGATTAGAGCCGCCATAAAAGCTTGGCTACAGCAATTACTGCTGTAACTCTGCCAAACCCAGTTGCAAGCCTGGTTGAGAAAAGAGGAGCACAGCAAACTAGGCCAAGTCTTACAAGCAATGTCCTGTCTATTGTGTGTTTGTTTGTTTGTGTTTGTTGTTTGTTTGTGTGTGTGTGTGTGTTTTGTCCTACCCCACGCACGCACGTCCCCCACCCCCGCCCCCACCCACGCATGCACACTCAAGTCATCCACAAGTTCTTAACTGAAGTTACCCCAAGCCACTTCTAAGTCATCCTCAAGTTCTTACTTAAGTCATTCTCAAGTTGTCCTTAAGTCATCCCCAAGTCACCCCAAGTTACTTCAAGTTCTTAATAAGTTCTTGATTAAGTTCTTGATTAAGTCACCTCAAGATCATAACTAAGTCATCCTTTAAGTACAACCAAGTTCTTATTAAGTTATCTTATAATTATCAAAAAAATACAATCTATGTTTTTATCTTAAATAGCAGATGTCTAATATAGTACACACACGCCTCAAAAAACGCGTCATCGTTGAGGATGTCTTGCTCAGCGTTCTTTGCATAGATCTTAATGAAGTTCATACATCCTAAGCAACCACATTGATTACAATTCTGGTCTATGGAAATGTCTTTTATAGACTCCATGTCTTTATTCATTGACTTTATCATTTATAATACGCCATGATCTATTTTTATTAAAAATTTAAAATTAAGTTCTTAAATATTATTCCATTATAAATGGATCAAAATGATGCTTTGTTATTGGCGGTTTTGGCGTGCTGGTCTCTTTTTCTGCATTTAGTGGTTCAGATTTTTTGATTGCTTTTCTTTCTGTTGCCATTGTGTATATATTTTATAGCCGCAATAACTGCCCCAACAGCAGCAATGGCGCCAAAATGGCAACAGTTTTAAGTTCAATATTCCCTGAAGACTTTGGGGCCCTTGTATCCATGGAGTTTTTATAGCTGGCATTGAATCAACTTGTTCTGGCGTTGGCGGTGTTATGTTTTCATGATGAGTCATATTCTGTAACATTAATTTTTTTTGTCTGTTCCACTCTGCTAATTTTTTTCCTGCTTCAACACGCCCAGGATTTTTAATGGCCTCCACCTGATTCAGCGTTTTCTGCTGATTTTCTGGCTTGGTTACTTTCTCCACCTGATTCAGTGTTTTCTGGTTCTGCTGATTTTCCAGATTGTTCATTTTGAAGGGAAATAAAATCCATATGATTAAAAGTTATTAATCCCATGATTAATGGCGATAACAATGTTTCCAAATTTGTAGTATAGATCACATCCTAGAGACTCTAATGACTTTGTTAAAACTGGATCTTGCGTTAAATCATACGTAAGATCTTGTTCAGAATCAATGGGAGCAAATCTACTGACTAGTTTAGTGTACAAACTAAGAACCGTTTGCCCCACACTTTTCACCATTTTTAGACCCCAGCTGCGCTTCATACCTGTTATGATACTTTATAATGTCTTGTGAAGACATCTGTTGAATCTGTTCTATGCTGAATTCAGTTCTGAGGAACTGTTTTGTTTTCCCACATGCTGCCAAAGAATACAACCTCTCTTTTTGGGGCATAACAGCTTGGCTATCAGCTTGGTCATTCATAAGTTCAGGAAGGTTTAGGCCGCCTTGTAGCTGTAGTAGATCATCGCTGTTCATGTTTTTTATTAAATTATAATTATTTTATTTTATAAAAATGAGCACTGAAAAACTGTTGCTAACCTTGTATACCATTCTGCTGTTATTGGAGGCCTAAGTGTAGGATACTCAATGCTTGGTAAAGCTTGTTAAGAATTAAACCAGCAGATCTTGGCAAACTAGACTTTGAGGATTCAGCAAAGCTAATTGCTATCATTGCAGCTTCGTTTGCCACGAAAGATTTTCTAGTTAAGCAAGGAATAATTCCAGACAATATAATATATGTAAGAAAAAAATACATTTATAAAAAATGGCTTCACTCGTAATGATGATAGGTGGCGCTGTGGTGAATGCGCTTGCTTTTAGCGGTAGTAATTACGCATTTAGTAAACTACGGGATGAAGGCGAGAGAAAAAGACATAACAAAGCTGTGGAGCAACTAGCTGCAGCACAAGACGCCTATGAAAAGCATAGAATTGAGCAGTTAGATTTTATTAATAACACACTGAAAAAACAGGGGCATGCAGCTTACACATTTAAAGATGTTGACCAGGCAATAAAACAATATTATCTTGTAACAGGCAAACCAATCGAGACATTGCCCCCGCCAAAATTCAGTGACTTTTATCAACCATCAGAAAAACAAAAGATGCAAGAAATCGCGTTTATTGCCTTTGGTATGACCGTCGTGTATTTTGTTGCACATAATATTGGCTGAATAAAAAATGAACAAAATCTATTATTCGCCCAAAAAGGGTATTGGAAGGGTATCACAGCAATACAAAAGCTAAGCCAAGCGGCGGGAGTCAGTGAACAAACAGCGAAGGAATGGTTATCTAAACAAGCAATCTGGCAAATTTATTTACCTGCCCCTAGACGAATACAGAGACCACACTTTGTCAATACAACTCCAAACGACACCCATCAAATGGATCTTCTATATTTACCCTCTGATAGGATTAGACGAAAAAGATTTAAGTACGCACTCACAGTCATTGACATGGCTTCAAGATACAAAGATGCGGAACCATTAACACAAAAGAGCGCTTCTGCTGTTGCTGTCGCTATACAACTGATATACCAACGAGGGCCACTAACTTATCCTCGCATGATTCAAGTTGACGATGGAAAAGAATTTAAAGGCCAAGTGAATCAATTATTGTTAAAACATAGAGTTACCATTAGAAGAGGCATTCCAGGAGTTCACAGATCACAGGCTTTAGTTGAAAACTTTAACAAACAGTTAGCCCAAAGACTTTTCTCCTACCAGTATCACAGAGAGCTGATTGACAATTCTCGCAACACAGAATGGGTTAGAAGACTGCCCTCAGTTTTGCGCGCAATGAATAATGAAGAATTTAAAGGACTAAAACCAGTACAAGCAATCAAAAGAAAAACAATAAATGTTGTTGAAGGAGAGTCTTCATCCGGCAAACTATTACCATTTGGATTGAAAGTAAGGTACCTTTATTTACGGGGGAAGCAGAAGGGGACACTCGCATCAGGGCAACCGATCCAGTTTGGAGTGTTGACCCGTATGAAATAAAAAGAATTGTAAAGATGAATCCGCCGTGTATTATTTACGAGAAACTGACACAACAAAACAACCAGCTCCTCAAAGATCTTTTGTGAAAGAAGAACTGCAGATAATTCCGCCAGACACAGTTCCGCTTTAATTAATTTACGTAAACATATTTTGGTTTAAAATGGAAGGCCAGAAGGAAGCGCAGAACGAAACAAGAATGGTAAAGGAAGATACCTTGAAAATGATACGGGAATCATTTCAGGCGTGTAATGCTATTAAGGAAACATTTTCGAGGATTAATCAATGCATGCTAAATCATCCAGGTCACCTACAACTCAAACCCCCAAATTGGGAAAAAGAATATCTTGAAATAATAAAAAAAATTCGAACTCGTCAAGCAAACATGAGAAAAGATTTAAATGAATTGGATGAAGCTATGATTGATCTTATAATAAAAGTTGATGAAAAATATAAAACCCCCTGTTTATGCGGTCCTCCAGTGCCCGATTGCATATGAAAACTCTGGATTAACAAACACCCGTTTTGTGTTTGTTCTATCTAATGACTTCTTTGTTACAACTGTTGTGTTGATCTCATGTAGATTAGATCGCAGTTTTACGTTGTCATGATGAAAAGTCTTATTGCCAAACAATGCTTCTTTGTAGTTGCCATGTGATATGTTTGACTGCACAACGCTGCGGGATATTCCTTTTGCTTTCTTAATGATTTTCTCCTGGCTCGAAATACTGTACATTTTTTACCTTAAACCAACAAACTCCTTGATCACCTTTCCAGATAATTCATCCTTCATCTTTCCTAAAACCTTCTTGTTAGTAATTGAATGCAAAGGCGAATCTTTAGGGTAATCAGACGTGTCATACCATCCCGCATGTCCTTTAGCTACTTCTAATTCCATGTCTTTATAGATGTCTTCAGTAGGGATATCTATAACAAAACTGTCTGTATCTGTGTAAAGTACTCTGGACTCTGGATACGTGGGTTTAAAGTAGTCATAAAGAAATTCTAACATCAAAAGCTTTGATAATTCTAAAACGGTAAACCCAATAAATACGGGCTTGTCTAATTTGACTTTCTTTTTTTCATCATTATGCCAAAAAGCTAATCATGAAATCTTTTAAAGTCCTGATAATTTGGTTTTGAAGTCAGCTTAATTGCCTCGTTCTCTTTGGTGACCAATCTGACATCTTTACGCTTGTGCGGATTCTCCATAGTCTTTCCGAAACAGCTGTTGTTCATCAGCTTGAAAAAGTCTTTTTCTGAAGCATCTGTGGATTTAGTTCTAAGATCAGTGTTCTTCATGATGTATGGTTTCATGAACTGTTCTTGATCAAAAGCAATTATACGATGAACTGCTGTCAACTTTAAACCATGTCTTAAATAAAATTGTAGAAGTCTGTAATGGCAGACATAATTTTTTTTGCCGCGAAGATTAGGCACAAGTTTAGGCGGCTCTCTTGGGTCCATCTTTAGACTTTCTGCTGCTAATGGGTAGTCATTATGCAGGTCATGGAGTTCCTGAGGATATTCTAAGTCAACTTCTAGAATGTATCCACGCTGCTGATCGGGCGTTAAACTGTTCAACCACTTTAATGCCTTTTGAATATTTTTTGGATTGTCTTCTGTGTACATTTTAAAGTTACGTAATGGAAGTGATTGCGCCATAGCCCAACCATACAGATTGTTTGCATCTAAATACATGAGATAGTTAGACCTTTACTCGGATCATAGTCGTCCAAGTATTTGTTGTTTGCTTTACAGTAATGATGCGACGCCATATAATTCCTCCACGCAATCCGTTTTCAATCATCTGAATCATTGGTAAATCTGACAATAAATCAATCTTTACTCCAGTAAACTTTAAGAAAGCGTCCCAGCTCATCCCAGGCGCAGAAATGTAATGCGCAGGATCCAAACTGTAATGTTTCATGCAGGTCTTTCTATAATTTTCAAAGACGTCCGCCAACAAACATACATCAGCCATTAAGTAGGAGTCATGATAGTCTCCCATCGTTTTACACTCTAACTTCTGCCATGCTTCTTGAGCATGCTGGTAATCAGAATCACTGATGCCCTTTCCTCTGAGACTAGAAAAGAAGGGCGCCTTTAGGAGGAAGTGTGTCTTCATCAAACCTTTCCCAACTGTTCATGTATTCATAAGGGTAAACGCCCTTTCTAACGAGAGTTGGGTCAAAATATTCTTCCGTTATCGGGCAGGACTTTAAGGACATAGCTAGTGACTCTAATGATCCCATCATGTGTTGCTAGAGTCATAAAAGACATGTTATTTAGATTAAAGCACATGTACTTTCTGATGACTGTGCAATGCATGCTACCCTGAAGGCGTTGGTTACTGCTTGCAATATAAGATGAGAGTCGTAACCTCGCAAGTTATGAAAGAAGATGGGCAGCTTCCATGTCTTTGGTTCAAACTTTAGTTGAAGATTGCATTTGTTATGCGCCTCCTCTGAACTTTCCGCTATGTGATCATGGTCTCTTACTTTTGGATTGGCTTCGTCTGATGAGAGGCCTAAACCGCAAATCCAACAATGTGTGGCTGAGCCATACTGTTCTTGGTCTTCAGGCGTCATTATGATTTCAGATAAATTCAGATTATTAGAACAGTCATTACGCACTTGCTGCATGCGTTTTAAGAAGTATTCTGCAGCATTAGGCCCTCTATATAATTCTGGCGTTGAATGAGCGCCATCCGACCTAACAATAATGAAGGCAAATGAACAAATCTGATGATTACTCATTAAGACTGTTTTTCGAAGTTTTTGTGGCGCTGGCCCTTCATAAGGAACAATGAGTGATTCAAAGTCTGCGTAAACAACATATGGAAATGTTGCAGCCGTTTCCAGTTCTTAAAACTAACTTTAGATCCAGGTGGGGGCGTAATTAGTTCTGTATTACAGTCTACAGAACTTTTACAATGTTTTTATGTTCGCTTGCGGCTTGAAAAAGATGGCATTCTTGTTAAAACATTTTCTACAGAATTCTTGTTTGCCATGATCTTTTGAAGTATGCTGCATTAGTCTACTCATTGTTCGTATCAATGTGTAATGGGGCAGCCCTGCTGGCGAAAACATTAGGAGTAAGTCCACATGACTTTTGGCTGGTTCGCCTATTGTTGGACTGTTCTTGGACACTTTAATTGGCACCAAATTTGTTTCCTCATCCCATGTGTATACATTAACAGTTATTGGTTTGTTTTGTTCTTCAAACTGATCAATTTGGTCTACACTAACAGGAAAGGATATTCCATTGAAGTTAAGATCTTTGGTGTATTGCCGATAGTTAGTCACTCTCTCTGCGTGTTCGCGGACATGATGCAGCCTTGCAAGAACACACCACATGAAACATTTGTTGTCTGAATTTTTTATGTTTACAACTGCTCTCTTTAAAGCCAACTCCCGAGGTAGCGGAATGTAAGCCTTGCCTACAATCGGTGCATACTTAGCCTGTTTTAATCTAATCTCTAAGACTTCGCCCTCTGACCAACCAGAGCCTCTCATTTTAGCTTCTTCAGCGGCAGCGTCAAACTGTGTAAGCAGTTCGTCTGCCCAACCCGGTGTTAAGTCATTATGAGAAAGAATAGTCTGCTGTTTAGTTGAGACCCAGACTTCTAGATTTTCTTCATTTATTGTTACATAGTCGATTAAAACAGCTAACATTACTTTAACTGGCGGGTCTATTGTTAGTTTGCCCGGAACTTGAGAAATAGCATGAACAACACTTGCCTGTACGTTTGTTGGGTCAATAACTTCTAAATCAATATCATTCAGTGCTCTTGATAAAACGCTCTCTCTCGAGCATTCCTTCAAACAATTCGTCTTGTCCTTCATATATCTTAGCCATGCTGTCTTTCTTTTCTAAGCCAAAATATTTATTTAAATTAAAAAAAATACTTAATCAGAATCAATATCGACGGTCTTTTTGCGCTTAGAATCATAAACTAAAGTATAAACACCTTTTGGCGTTGTTAATGTGAGCTGTTTAGAACAGAGTTTAATGTCTCGTTTACTTTTTTTAAGCATTCCTTTTTTATCTGCTCGGGGTCTGGCTGTTGAGAAAAACTTGTCCCCGCCTTTCTTTGAAGATCAAACTTTTGTCTTTTGTAGTCATCAAAATCGGCCTGTAAACGATTAAATTCTTCATCCGTGATGTTTGAGTCAACAAGCGCTTTATTTATTATCAGCTTGAACGAGCTAAGTTTAGCTGTTATTAGTTGAACCATAGCTGTGTGCTTTTGGAGTTTAGTTTTTAATTTTTTGCCAGCCGCACTTACAGCTAATGAACACAGGCCAAGAGCTAAAGACAAACCGCCTAGAGGTAAAGCTGCGGGTGCGCCTATGCCCGTTGCTAAGAGACCAACACTCGTTCCTGCTGATTAGAGCGCTTATAGTAGATGCTCCAGTATTAACATATGTAACAGCATTAAAGGCAGCAGAATACCTTCGTTTGGTTTTGCTGTATTTTGAAAGGTTTTGCTCTAGTACTTGCTGCATTTGCGTAATGTTGGTTAATCTGAAGGTTTTTATGTTAGGGCTTTCTATAACAGCAGAATTGCCTGCTATCTCTTCTTTTGGCGGCGCTGTAGGCACATTTGGATAAACCTGAACAGACATGCTTTTTATAAAATGAAAAAAAATTTAGTATAGTACATCTTTTAATCTGTTAGCTTCAATATTTAGCTGCGCATCATATAATAAAAACAAATGTACATTAAGCGGTTTATCGGCTTCTTCTTCTTTATCAATTTGAATGTTTATTACGTCTCTCACAGTTCTCCCGCTTCCATGCAACTGATTACCTCTGTTGACCTTAGGTCAATCCATAAACCGTATTTTGTTGTTAAATAATCATCAAGCCTAACATTGTGAAGATGTAAATCTTTAGACACAAGGTCAACTGTTGGACTTCTACACCTCCCGCCCCCAAACAGTTTTCTTATTTCATCAAAATGCTGATAAGGTTTAAGCCCGCTAGCGTAGATTTGGTTAGGACTACCCTCAATCGAACATTGTACTTTCGTTATTTTTGGATTAAAAAACTTTTCACTTCCTCTTTTGAACGGTTCTTCATCTTCGCACAGCAATAAAATGCCTTTAAGTGAATATGCTGCAACACTAAAACTAAAATTCCATATAGTGTCTGCCCTGCTTTTGGGATATGTTGAATGATGACGCACGTTTTCGTAATATATTACTAATTTTGACTGATATTGGTGCTCAATCAGACTTGCTAAATAATGGTTGCTAACAACGTCAAACTCTAACGAGATGTCAGAAATGCTGTACTTTGCTTCGGTGTCTGATGATTTGATAACCCGTTGTATTCATTAAAAGTTAGTTCATATGACAATCTGTCTTTTAATGCTCCTTGAAAGTATGGTGCATGCGCTTTAACAACTCAAAATCTAAGGGAATGGAAAAACGATTTCCATACGCAAAATTTACAGCTACAGCCTTTTTGCTGCTTTTAGCATCTGCGGCGAGTGCGGCGCCTATTCTAAGTTTTAGTGCTTCTTCATTTTCGATTCCTTGAAACGCAAGATCATCCCTTTCATTCCCGGTTAGCCATAGATCAGAATAGGTTAAAAATATGTCTGCATTATGTAAAGAAAATATTTCTTGCCCCTCAAGTTTTATAGAAATTTTCTTAACGATTGCCCGCCCCAGATTCTGGACAACTGTCCTGTTGGGGTCTGTTGCTGCTTCGAGTTCTATTTTAAAAGTAAGTCGCGCAGAGCCTGGCACAATCAATTCATCTGCTCCTAGGTCTGGAAATTTGACAGTAAGAATTTGATCTGCATCAATAGTAGATGGATTATTTGGAACAATAATATTCCGTTTATTTCCCTTCACGCCATGGGGCTCTTTTAGTTTTCTATGCGGGTTAAGAATCGAGCCATATGGCTGTGACATTTTTTATAAAACAAAATAAAAAAGTTAATTATTTAAAAACATGGCAGGCATTGAGGATGAAGATTATGATGTTTTAGATTCTGGAGACGACATGAGTGAAATGACTCCTTTGGTACAACATCGCTCGGGGCTCTCTTTGCGGCGTGAATTAACAGAAAGTAAGGTCAGATCATTATACCAAAGTTTAGGCCAAGAACCTCCCGAATTTATAGACCCTAATGATTTTGAAGTAAAAGATGACCATTTGTTTGTGAGGAGCGACCAAGGACAACTTGTTCAGCTTACAACTAAAAAAGACCCATCAAAGTTTTTAGCCGTGGGTTCAATTAGAAATAGACTCCCTGCGAGCGTACAAAATCGCCTTGGCCTTGTTAGGCCAAAATTAAGGGCGGAGGCAGTTTCTAAACTTCAAAACACACTGCAAGAACTCCCAACAAATAACCAAATGCAAAACATGGAACTTAAAGAATTAAATCAATCAGCAGGTGAATTAATAAAATGTAATAGAAGCAGAATCCAGTTTTTTCAGAAGAAACAGCGTTAAAGACTATACACGACTCACCGCTACCCATGCGTGAACTAACGGCCCTTGATCATGCTTTAAGAACCATCAGAGGCGAATTAACAAACACAATTTAGCAAAACTAGGTGAACTAGATGGGCATATAAAAAGAGAAAAAGAAAAACTCGTTGAGGCTGATGACGCCAACTTAGGGCGTGAGATTAAAGAAAGAATAGCCCAAAGACTAAAAGATCTTGAACAAGAAAGATCAGCAAGACTAGAAGTGACGACTACTAACCGGGACCAATTACGAACTCAAGTGAATAGAATAAGAAAACTATCGAAAAAATTTTATATGAAGACACGACACTAGCAGAACGAATACGAACACGTGTTAGAGAGCAAGGTGTCACATTAGCAAGCGTTATAACAGCCTTAGGATTTGCAATAAGCACACTGGTGTTGGCTATTACAGGCGGCGGCGGAGGTCAAAGTCCAGTGCCTCCGCCGCCATCGCCTCCATCTCCGCCTGATAAATCATGGGTAAAAAAACAGCTTGATCATCTTGCAAGTTTATTAAAAAAAATTAGCTGGTAAAGCCGTGGACGCTTTACCAGGAATATTGGGGAGTATTGTCAGCTGGCTTTTGTCTACTGCAAGCAAAGTAGTTGGCTTTATGGCCGAGCACTTATGGACATTAGTTCTCGTAATAGTTGGTTACTATTTAGTAAGATAAAGGCCAAGTAATCCTATGCCAGTTAATCCAAGAACAAGCGCTGTCTTTTCATATTCATGGTCATCGCGAACAGAGTCCGCGAGCTTTGCTGAGTCTTCAATGGCCTTTGGGCTTTGGACTTCGGGGATTAGATGACTTATTCTTGGGTGTTCTTTTACTGCTTGCAATATTACTGGCTCAGAATTTATGTCGTTTTGTCCGACCTTCTGTTCATTTCCTGCAACGAGAATTTCATTATTATAGTTTATTATTGTTCCTATCTGGAGCCTGAGGTCAGAAGGCAGCATGTATAAACCAGTGCCAACAGCAAAGTCTACTTTTGATCTTGCGTATTGTAAAACATCTTGGTACCTTTTTAATACTTGAAGGTAAATCAACTGTAGAATTAATGGCGTCCTCTAAATTTGCTAAGTATTGTTTTTGTGCATCAAAACCAGTAGAAGGATCAGTTATGCTCGATCTTGCCTGTGCTTGCGAACCTAGCAAACACCAAACGTAAGTACGAATAGAGTCGTTTATTCGTTCTATTCTCGCTCTAGTTAGGCCCTTAGAAGTGTCTAAGATAAATGTTGTCCATGCTGTTTTATGCTCTTGCTCTATGGACCCGAGGTGAACAGTTGTGCCTGAAGAGAAAGATGTGTAAGGAGGATTCCAGTCATACTTATACTTTCTGTGCACGCCCCAATAATAAGGGGTGCCTAAGCCATGATTAAGATCCAACTTTTGTCTAAAGTCTGTCTTGATGTTAATATGAATTCGTTACAAATTCTTTCAAAAGCCTTCATGTCTATTCGGTTGCTAAATGGATTAAACGGTTTGTCATTTGGTAATGGTGCTTGCAGTTCAGTCAAAATACGTCTGAAGGTGTAATAGAAATGAAATCTGTACACTGACCTAACCAAAGGATTAGGATAATTTAAGTGATCAGCATACGACACTCCACACCCAGTTGATGCACAAAACACAGCAAAGTTTAACTGGTTCTGGTAAAACTGCATCGGATGACTAAACCACACTTTTGGGATGTGGTCGTTTTTAATAGGAGGGTTAAGATATCTGCTTAATGGAGTACTTACCTTTTTATGAAAGGTGTCAGTCTGGGTCACAGAAATGTCGAGGGTGTCAGTTGTTATATTTTTAAGATTGTAGTGCGGCCCAACAGAATATTTTGCATCAGTATATTTGAATGCACTCATTTTTATTTCGTTTAAAAAAATGTTTGTAACAATAACAACCCAAGACCGTCCTTCGTTTTTAGAACATGCTATTGATAACGAATGCGGAGCCAAAATGGTTGCACTTCATGAAATATTTTACAAAGTCGTATGGTTTAATATAAGTGAATCGAAGAAGAATAATAAGATTCAAAAAATTAACAAAACAGGGTCAAAGTTAGCGAGTTAACAATACCTGATGGTTATTACGGGTTTTGCTCACTAAAAGAAGCAATGAGTAACTTTGACATTACTCTCAAACTTAACAATGCAAATCTAAAAACAATGTTAACATTCAAGCCTGAAGAAGAAGGAGATTACTATTTTGATAAAGAGCTAGCTAAAATGTTAGGCTTTACAGCTAACAATTATAGATTTAGAGTTACACCAACCAAACTACTTATGAGGGGAAAAGTCCGCTCGATCTTGCATTACATTCATTACTCTATGTTCATTTGGATGAGCTGAGCACTGATGAAAACTTATATGATGGAAGGCCCTCAACTGTTTTAAGAGCTCTGCCGTCAGGGAAAGCTGCATATTGCGATTATGAAATTATACAATTCCCTAATTTACAGTTTAAAAGATTAGTTTGTGGGAGGGTCGGATCATTTAATATAAAGATCAAAGACAAAACGGGAAAGTCGTAAAATGTGATAACCTGCACATTGTTTTGGAAATAAAATAATAAACTGTACTAAAAAAATGTCGCGGGGGCCAGAAGAACCAGGAGTTACATTGGCGCCTGTAAGGTGTATAACTTTAGAATTAAAAGACCTTGCAGACGTTGCGGACTTTGAACAGAATGGCGAAATAGGCACTTTGTATGGTTTTGAGTACACTAAAGATGGTGATTATAAACGTAAAGAGGTTGGCGACAACAAAAAGTTTCCTAAACTAGAACAACTGCGCAATCTAGAGGCAAATAATGTTGGCCAGTATGAATATAAAATAGTTCGAAAACCTGACCTCAAATGGCACTTAGAACCATATTTAGAATGGGACATAAAATTTGAATTCATAAGCCCATTTACATTTTTTGGCCGTCAAAAAAGTTTCAGAAAAGCATTCAACTCTGGCCCTTTACATGTAAGTCTTATGCCAGATGACAATAGTCGGAAAGAGATTGAAATAAAGCCGTATGGGAAAAACAGTACATCCTCCACAGAAGAGAAGCGGTTTTAAAAGATGCTTCTACAAAATTACAGTTCATGCCGCAAATGAAATTAGGGGACACGTTCACAATAATATTTGAAATTTCTGTCTTAAAAGATAAGGAGAGGGATGGGGTTGTGGGCGTTAGTGACGTCCTTTTTAAAGGAATTCTAATTAGCTGGCAAAACTTAGACGTTGACAGTCTTAAAGTTACTGTTGTCATTCTTCACAATGGTGAGGATATTAAGATCATAACAACAAGCAACAAAATCAATATTAGTCTAAATAGAAACAATCTTACAGCACTGAATTGGATTAATCTTACACATTTAGACCTTATAGGATTTTATTATACTGAACAAGTTTTAACAGAGGGCATGATAAAAACAATAACCGGATTAGATTAAGTTCTGTTATAAAAACTATGGAGCAGTTAAACTTTATGACAAAAACTCCTCATTGCTCATTGATTTGTGGGCAGACTGGTTGTGGAAAAACAATATTTATCCTCAACCTGTTACAAACAGTTTATCGTTATAATTTTAATCATATTGTAGTTTTCTGCCCAACACTTAAATGGAACAAAGCATATCATAATAGAAGGTTTATATGGACAGATGATGACATATATTTAGTTGATCCTAGCAATAAACTGAGTGAGTGTTTAGAACAGTTTTATAGACTGTTTGAAGGAACGCAGACACTATTTATTATAGATGACTGTTCGGCAGAAAGAGACATTGTTAAAAAGAGAAACGCTTTGTCAAAACTAGCTTTCAGTGGAAGACATGCTGGGATAAGTGTGTGGATTTTATGCCAAAAATATAACTCAGTTTTAAAAGACTTTAGAGAACAGTTAAAGACTGTAGTGTTATTTCACATGAAAGACAGAGACTCATTTGAAGAATGTTTGCGTGAAAATGATGTTATTGAAAACGATCAGGAAAAACACAGGATTAAGCAAAAACTGAAATCTGAAAAGTTTAGTAAATTAGTATTGAAAACGGATAATCCTACACAGTATGTTTGTTTGTAAATAATCGTTATTTTTTGGTTATTGAAGTCTTACTTGTCAGAGAACAGTAATATGCTGATTCTAGGTCACTTTCGTCCGAAAACTGATTGAGGGCGAAAGTGTCCCAGAATGAAGGTTTTCCTGTTCTCTGGGAGACACGGCTGATTGTGTCTGTGCTCTTGGTGTCAAATAGAGACACACCAAAGTCCATAATTCTGTGGTGTTCTCATCACCAAGGGTGATATATATATATATATATATATGAACGCGCGCTTGCGTGCCATATACAAATGTGCACGCAAGCACAACCACTAATTGAAGACAGACACAGAGA
>CM031620.1:7191511-7196511 GCA_018398815.1 Conus ventricosus | reverse complement strand
GTGAAATAGATATGAACATGTACATGGAATCTCTCTCTCTCTCTCTCTCTCTCTCTCTCTCTCTCTCTCTCTCTCCTCTCTCTCTCTGTGTGTGTGTGTGTGTGTGTGTGTGTGTGTGTGTGTGTGTGTGTGTGTGTGTGTGTGTGTGTGTGCGCGTGTGTGTGTGTGTGTGTGTGTGACTCTCTCTGTGTCTATCTCTCTCTGTCTCTGTCTCCCTCTGTCTGTCAGTCTGTCAGTCTGTCTGTCTGTCTGTCTGTGTGTCTGTCTGTCTGTCTGTCTCCTCTCTCTCTCTCTCCTCTCTCTCTCTCTCTCTCTCTCTCTCTCTCCAGAAAAAAAAAGACACACGAGAAGATGAATAAGAACGCACAGTGGCTACATTTTGGTGTCAGGTGTATCGGCTGTCTGTGGTGTCAGATGCACGGTAAGTATATGGTGTCATGTGTATGGGGTGTACGCGATGTCAAATGTGTATGTCGTGTCAGTGGTGTGGATTGTAAGTGGTGTCAGGTGTATGGGCTGTAAGTGGTGTCAGGTGTATAGAGTGTAAGTGGTGTCAGGTGTATGGGCTGTAAGTGGTGTCAGGTGTATAGAGTGTAAGTGGTGTCAGGTGTATAGAGTGTAAGTGGTGTCAGTGGTATGGGCTGTAAGTGGTGTCAGGTGTATAGAGTGTAAGTGGTGTCAGGTGTATAGAGTGTAAGTGGTGTCAGGTGTATAGAGTGTAAGTGGTGTCAGGTGTATAGAGTGTAAGTGGTGTCAGTGGTATGGGCTGTAAGTGGTGTCAGGTGTATGGGCTGTAAGTGGTGTCAGGTGTATGGGCTGTAAGTGGTGTCAGGTGAATGGGCTGTAAGTGGTGTCAGGTGTATGGGCTGTAAGTGGTGTCAGGTGTATGGGCTGTAAGTGGTGTCAGGTGTATGGGCTGTAAGTGGTGTCAGGTGTATAGAGTGTAAGTGGTGTCAGGTGTATAGAGTGTAAGTGGTGTCAGGTGTATAGAGTGTAAGTGGTGTCAGGTGTATGGGCTGTAAGTGGTGTCAGGTGTATGGGCTGTAAGTGGTGTCAGGTGTATGGGCTGTAAGTGGTGTCAGGTGTATAGAGTGTAAGTGGTGTCAGTGGTATGGACTGTAAGTGGTGTCAAGTATATAGAGTGTAAGTGGTGTCAAGGGTATGGGATGTCTGTGGTGTCAGATGCACGGGATGTCTGTGGTGTCAGATGCACGTGATGTATGTGGTATCAGATACATAGGATGTCTGTGGTGTCAGATGCACGGGATGTCTGTGGTGTCAGATGCACGGGATGTCTGTTGTGTCAGATGCACAGGATGTCTGTGATGTCAGATGCACAGGGTGTCTGTTGTGTCAGATGCACGGGATGTATGTGGTGTCAGATGCACGGGGTGTCTGTGGTGTCAGATGCACGGGGTTTCTGTGATGTCAGATGCACGGGGTGTCTGTGGTGTCAGATGCACGGGATGTCTGTGGTGTCAGATGCACGGGGTGTCTGTGGTGTCAGATGCACGGGATGTATGTGGTGTCAGATGCACGGGATGTATGTGGTGTCAGATGCACGGGATGTATGTGGTGTCAGATGCACGGGATGTATGTGGTGTCAGATGCACGGGATGTATGTGGTGTCAGATGCATGGGGTGTCTGTGATTTCAGATGCATGGGATGTATGTGTGTCAGATGCACGGGATGTATGTGGTGTCAGATGCACGGGATGTATGTGGTGTCAGATGCACGGGATGTATGTGGTGTCAGATGCATGGGGTGTCTGTGATTTCAGATGCATGGGATGTATGTGGTGTCAGATGCACGGGATGTTTGTCGTGTCAGATGCACGGGATGTCTGTGATGTCAGATGTACGTGATGTCTGTGGTGTCAGATGCACGGGTATGTGTGATGTCAGATGCACAGGGTGTCTGTGATGTCAGATTCCCGGGGGGTTTCTGGTGTCAGTTAGGGGTGTCGGTTGTAACGGGGGAGGAATGGTGGGATGCCGTGCTCTTCCAAGCAGTTCATCCACTGTGGACCCCACCTGGACCCCACCTGGACCCCACCTGGACCCCACCCGAGCGCCACCCGGAATCCACCTGGAGCCCACCTGGAGCCCAGCTGGATCCCACCTGGAGCCCACCTGGACCCCACCCAAGCCCACCCGTAATCCACCCGGAGCCCACCTGGAGCCCACCTGGATCCCACCTGGAGCCCACCTGGACCCCCACCCGAGCCAACCTGAAGCCCTGCTCTCACCAGTCACTCCCCGCAGCTGGGCGTGAAGGACGAGGAGGGTCTGGGTAAAATAAGGGTACGCTGGGAAATCCAATGGGGTAGTCCAGGGGCAATTCATGGAGAGGCGGGTATGTGTGTGTATGTGTGTGTGTGGGGGGGTGGGGGGTGGGGGGGATGCAGGGAAAAGGAGACACAGGGTAATGAAGTTGAGAGTGAAGGGAAGGGGAAGGTGTGAAGTCCTGTCGCCATGGCCTAGATGTCCCTCGTAGTCGGACATAATCAGCTCTAACCCCCCCCCCCCACTTCCTACACACACACACACACACACACACACACACACACACACGCACGCACACACACACACACACACAAACACACACACGCACACACACACACACACACACACACCACACACACGCACACACGCACGCACGCACGCACACACACACACACACACACACACACACACACACACACACACACACACACACACACACACACACACCAAAAAGAAGCCAGAAAAGACAGATATCTAACATCGAATAGAAACCCCCTGGCTGCACCACAATTACCCGATGGCTCAAATCACTAAAATTTGGTGCATCTCCTCATAAGCCGCATCTCGATTCTAAGGGTCAGCAGTCATATTCTCATGAATGATTTTAAACCGAAGAGAATTGACTGAAAAGGTGGCATTTCTAAGTGACGGTGTGTCAACAACCTGTCGCAAGAGAGAAGCTTTACATGTTTGACATCCCACCTTCAAAGTCACATTGTGTTAGATCGATATCTGAGAGCCTCAGAGATATCCAAATTGACCAACCGTTTAAGTACATCGAGATGAAGCGAGTAAGTTATCCGAAATGAAAAAAAAAAAAGAACAATAATTGCAAGACACTTTCACATGAACTCGCTATTAATTAGTTCGTCTTAAATTAAAGAACACAGAGCTCTCATCTGACTAAAGTCGGAAGATGACGGTAGGGTCATACAGGGAATGCACACCACGAAGCTGAAGTCGGAACATCTTCCAGTGTCTGAGACATGGTCATGGTCGTTACTCCGCCATGACAACACAGTGTGAAAGGCAGTGGGACATCTTCCAGTGTCTGAGACATGGTCATGGTCGTTACTCCGCCATGACAACACAGTGTGAAAGGCAGTGGGACATCTTCCAGTGTCTGAGACATGGTCATGGTCGTTACTCCGCCATGACAACACAGTGTGAAAGGCAGTGGGAGGAGATCATGAAACCAACACACCAACAATCTCCTAGTAGTTGATGCTGAAACTCTGGAGTTGTCTGTGTGGCAGACAGCTTTGAGATTTTGTCTTAAAAACTCAACAACGAAAAGGGGAAAAAAAAAACAAACATGGCTTGGAACATAGACTGTTTGAATTGAAAGCATAGGGTCAGTGCTTGATGCTAGTCGGATTTTCCTGCTTACATGTGCCTCTTTGTTCAATGCCCATCACAAGTGCCCCTTTGTTCACATTTCCCTCTTAAGCGCCCCATTGTTCACATTTCCCCTTTCAGGTGGCCCATTCTTCACATTTCCTGTCTCAGGTGGCCGATTGTTCACATTTCCCCTCTCAGGTGCCCCCTTGTTCACATTTCCCCTCTCAGGTACCATTGCCTCTCTCAGGTGCCCCATTGTTCACATTGCCCCTCTCAGGTGCCCCCTTGTTCACATTTCCCCTCTCAGGTACCATTGCCTCTCTCAGGTGCCCCATTGTTCACATTGCCTCTCTCAGGTGCCCCATTCTTCACATTTCCCCTCTCAGGTACCATTGCCTCTCTCAGGTGCCCCATTGTTCACATTGCCTCTCTCAGGTGCCCCATTCTTCACATTTCCCCTCTCAGGTGGCCGATTGTTCACATTTCCCCTCTCAGGTACCATTGCCTCTCTCAGGTGCCCCATTGTTCACATTGCCCCTCTCAGGTGCCCCATTGTTCACATTTCCCCTCTTAAGCGCCCCATTGTTCACATTTCCCCTTTCAGGTGCCCCATTCTTCACATTTCCTGTCTCAGGTGGCCGATTGTTCACATTTCCCCTCTCAGGTACCATTGCCTCTCTCAGGTGCCCCATTGTTCACATTTTCCCTCTCAGGTGCCCCATTGTTCACATTGCCCCTCTCAGGTGCCCCATTGTTCACATTGCCCCTCTCAGGTGCCCCATTGTTCACATTGCCCCTCTCAGGTGCCATTGCACCTCTCAGGTGCCCCATTGTTCACATTTTCCCTCTCAGGTGCCCCATTGTTCACATTTCCCCTCTCAGGTGCCCCATTGTTCACATTTCCCCTCTCAGGTGCCCCATTGTTCACATTTCCCCTCTCAGGTGCCATTGCCCCTCTCAGGTGCCCCATTGTTCACATTTCCCCTCTCAGGTGCCCCATTGTTCACATTTCCCCTCTCAGGTGCCCCCTTGTTCATATTTCCCCTCTCAGGTGCCCCATTGTTCACATTTCCCCTCTCAGGTGCCCCATTGTTCACATTTCCCCTCTGAAGTTCCCGATTGTTCATCTTTCCTCTCTCTCAAGTGCCAAATTGGTCATCGTTCCTCTGTCAAGTGCCCCATTGTTCACATTATCTCTCTCAGGTGCCCCATTGTTCACATTTCCTCTCTCAAGTGCCCCATTGTTCACATTTCCTTTCTCAAGTGCCCCATTGTTCACATTGCCCCTTTCTGCACCTGGCCGCCATTATTCCTCATCCCTGGTCCACTGGCTGCTGCTTACTTGGTTCTTTGCTCTCCACACACCTGCCCCT
>CM031620.1:7164011-7189011 GCA_018398815.1 Conus ventricosus | reverse complement strand
CAAACATTCTGAGAGGTTTCCAAACCATAACCTTTCCCTGTCCCTTTTTTTCCCCAAGGGCATTTCTTACCGGGCAGCTGTGTTTCGACCCTTGGTCCTGAGACAGCCAAGCAGAGTATCCAAGAGGAGGCCACTGCAGGACACGATACTCGCTCTTGGATACACCATTTGCCCTTGGCCATGTATCTTCTCACTGGATCCAACACAACACAGGTGAGACAATATCAAGTAAGGAAAGCTGGTAAGTTTTTCAACGTATCAAAACAAAGATGACATTACAACGCTGGTCATGACAAAGTCCAGGCGTTTTGATGAGGACCAAACACAGACTGATCACCGTGGACAGTGTGTACCCCATCGATCCTTCTGCAAGGATATGACAAAGTAGGGGCTGTCACTGGGAAGCAGCAGCAGTATTAGTAGTACCAGTAGCGAAGTAACAGTAATAGTAGTAGCAGCTAGTAGTACTAGTAACAGTAGTAGTAGTAGTAGCAGCAGCAGTAGTAGTAGCAGTAGCGTAGTAACAATAGTAGTAGTAGTTCGACTGGTAGTTGCAGTAGTAGTAGTAGTAGCAGCAGCAGCAGTAATAGTAGTAGTAGCAGCAGCAGCAGCAGTAGTGGTAGTAGTTGTTGTAACAGTAGCAGCAACAGCAGTTGTAGTAGTAGTTGTTGTAACAGTAGCAGCAGCAGTAGTAGTTGCTGTTCTGAAGAAACAAATCCCTCTGTTCTCAGCTAGGTTATTACAAAAAGAATTAAACTAAGTTGAAACTCACTCACTGGCACATCCACACCTTGCTCCGTGTTGACGGTTGTACTGCCCCCAGTGCTGTCAGACATCGAAGGTTGGCCGCTTTGCAGCTGCTTCTGATATCGCCCTTCCAGTTCTGGTCTTCTTTCCGGAAATCAAGAGCTTTTCTGATGAGATCAGACGCTGGTTGGTCTGTGTCAGACGGATCACGGACCTAAACTGGATCCGCGACGATTTACTTTCGCGTCGCCGTGGACTGGCCTAATCTACGAAGAGAGTAAATTGCCGTAGATCGATGATGATCCGGACTGATAAGAAAATTCATATTTTCTCAAGGTTACATGTGGGTCTAATCCGATTAGTTAAGTGGAAATGCGATAGAATCAGAAGAATGTTAGCTAGAAAAAGACAGACTAAAGAAAGATGGTTATAAACATTCATTGACAACAACGAAACGAGACAAACAATAATAAATGACTTTCCTTTATATTCGGAGTCCTTCACGGTTGTGAACGATGGCTTAGGGTTGATGAAGATTCAACGGACAAATCGACAATTTGCTGGATAGTTGACGTAAATATTCAATCAATGTAGGTTAACTTCCTTCAGCTCAACAATACAATTTCATTGATATAATCCGCACAACACCCTTTCTCAATAACAACTAGCTGTTCATCAGCACAATACACAGACTCGGCACCATAAATCCTCAACGAAACCACAATGCTCTTGTAAAAAAACACAATCAGAAACCGTTCTTACAAAATCAAACCGTCCTTGGAATGAACACAATCGATCACCTGTCCATCAGGTGAAAATGATAATATCCACAACTCATCGTCTTTTATATTTATTAAATCCACCACGCAGGGCCACTCTGGGGTGACGACACAATAAACTGAGCACAAAGATGATCTCCAGCACACATAAACAACATAGGTCGTAGGAAATAATAATATCTTTCAGATGAACCATAATCACGTAGTACATAGGCAAAGTTGTTGATATGATGACAATATGAAAATTTTAAAAAACGATCGTAACGATGAAGATCTAAATGTAAAGAGGGGAAAAACTCTAATCCGTGGAACAACAATGCTTAGCCACCATTAACGAGTGCCGTTGTTTCCGGTTAGCCTTGGATTTGTTTATGTAGCTAGGTAACGATCCCTAGCAACAGATTATTATAATTTAATATTTTCATAAGTCAACAGATTAATATAAGTTAATATTTCCATAACTTGAATGTAGACTGAATGCCTAGACTCTATAATATTTCAATAGAAAAAAACAGTAAACTATTTTTGTTCCCTAATTTCTATGTCTGGCATCAATGCGATGATGCAAAATTTTCCCACGCTTGGTGATGGCGTCATATCAACACACATACGTAAACTTGCTTACGCAGCCATACAAATAATTCAAACTGGACACGTACAATAGACTTTCGAACATTTACTTGTTTTTCCAGGTTAGGATTAGTAGTACTTCAGGTGACCACAAACGAGTGATGACCGAGTGTCACACTATGCGCCTGTCTACCAGTAAGAAGATTGCACCTTTACACAGAACTGTTGACAACAGATCCTTCAGTGTCAAACCCTTCCTCTTGAACACCATCACAAAGGTTCACAAGTTCAAAGTGATGTTCTCCTCCTCAGGAGTTGGCTGGTCACAGAGGATACCAACAAGTTCACATGGAAGTATATCCTCCTGACACCAGTCGATCTCCACACCACTGTCTGTTGTCTTCCAGCCTCTGCCTGACGGCCCATCAATGGCTGGTTGAGCACAAAGGACATGCTTCCAAACCTCCACGTTAGAACAGAAGATAAGAGGGTAAAGATGATCAAATCTCATAGCCGTTTTATGGCCTTGGCAATGACTAACTTAGGCTTCGGTCTCAGGACTCTATTCTATTTATGTTCAAAATGTCATATTTAGGCTATTGTGTTACCCTTGGCCAGGTCAAATAGCATTTGTTTAACTATAGTTATCAACAACAACACTACTGTAGGTCTCCGTCAGTTGTAGCTGACCATGGATAGAGTACATCCAACCTAAGATATAGCTATCTGACTTGGCGGTCTGCTCAGCCCAAGCAGTGTGACCTGTGGCTGTAGAGTTTGATGAGAGAGTGGCAGTCTCTGTCACAGCGGTCACATCTGCATGTTGACAATGGTTTGTTTCCTGCCATCCTCTTTCTGCATGTTTGCTTTTCTGCTGCAGCAGCTGTCAGTTTATCTTCACTGATCTGCACAACAGCATGAGGTCTGGAGGAATGGCAGCATTCCTCCAGACCTTATCAAACACTGCAAGGCTACCCTGCAACAACAATAACTATCATGTTAAAAACAGTAAGATATAATACCTGGCAGTTGACTCGCTCTGTGTACATCCGTAGGGAGGACTGACAGGGAGGTAGGAGGCTCAGGTCAGTTCTGGTGTAGCTGGCCAACACTGCATGTCCCCGACTGGCGTCAAACTTTTCTCTGAGAAGGTCAAAGCAGACCTGGTTGATGTTCCTGCTTTTGAGTCTGCCATACAGACAACAGACATAGTGTTCAAGGTTGTCCACTGAATCAGAAGACAGTTCTGGGCTTCCCAGTGCTCGGAAGGCATCATGAAGGAAAGGCTCTTTGTGAACGCATTGAACCCCCTGACCTTCCTTTTGCTCACAAAAGAATTGACGAAATCACATCCGGAAAAAGCATGTAGGCCAAGGAGTGCTTCACAGTATTCCTGTCCATATTTGGCAGCAAGGTCTGTGGTGGAAAGCAGCCTCCTGTGGTTTCCAGTCCCAATGTCCAAGTATACCGCTGTATGGAGCTGGGAACTGAAGTGTAGTGAGAGTAGAAACACATCAGTGTCTAAAGTCAGAGCGCACAATTATGCCCTCGGAGTCAGAAGCATTCTTGTTCTGGTGAAAACAGTGAAGGATGATCCTCGTGTCCACTTCTTCCTGAGTGGAAAACAGCTCTTGAACTGGTGAGGCTTCAACAGTCTTGCCATCCGTGGAGAAGAGCTTGAAGCAATCGGGCCCCATGTCACAAATAGCTCTCTGTTCAGGAGTGTGGCAGCATGGGAATCTTTTCTCCATTCAGAAAGCAGGAATTTGATGAGCTGGTTCTTGTCACCATTTTTCATAAACCCCTTTCCAGTCTCTGGGGACCTTAGTGTTGGGACCCTTCAGAAGGAATGCTTCACCTTCTCCCTGACGAGAACGTTCCATTGATTTGATGGAGTTGTGATTGTACACATCTGCCACATAATCATTCTGTCTGTGGATGGTACCATTTTCAGGATTCTGTCTGCCAGATCTCCAAATGTTGGGGGAAGAGAGGTAAGTGACTGCAGATGGAACATTGCGTCAATTATGTGATGGCATTTCCTCCAATCTGGTTGCTCCTTCAACTCTGTCTCCTCCAAGAGATGCACGGGCTTTGCTTTCTCTGTCTTTGCAGGCAAACCATCAGGAGTTACTAGGGCCTAAGGCACTGGACCCAAAGGATAGCTCATGACCTTCTGCAAACTGATGTTATATTCCTGCGAGATCATGATAAGTTATCCGAACATGTCTCTCTGCGCTGCCACTTGCACCAGTGCAGTTCGTTCGAAGACGATCGCAGAGTCTTTGTCTTCTGCAGTTTCAGCTCCACTTTTTTTCAGAGGAGCATGGAAACTCAAGAGTTTTCTCAACCAGTCGTTCTGTCACGAATTGGTGAAAGGATTCATTGCCTCGTGCATCTGCTGATAGACGTTTTTCTTGAATGCTGTCTGGTGCTTGCATTCATGATGAGAGACAGAAGAGACCCCTCTCTTCCACTGAAAAGGGAACCATGAAGCTGCAGAAGGAATCCGTCATGTTTTTCACACACTCCTCACTGACTCTAGTCTCTGCACATGTCAGGTCAGTGTGAACTTTGACATCATCCTCAGTCATGCCAGCCATCTCAAGTGTTGCAGCAAGAAAAGAAGCTCTGACATGACGTGTCATGCACCAGCGAAGGTAGGCAGCGATGTTTCTGCTGAATCCTATGACCCCACCCGCAGATTTTGCATGGCAGTTGATCGTTTGCTCAATAGTTTGGTCAACTGGTACTCCGCATGAAGGAACTGTTGATCTCGACACACTGAGTCCTCCATGTCGCAGGAGTTCTTTTGCTGAGGGATGGTTTTGCTTGAGATTCAGAATGCTCAGGAAATAGACTGTGGCGTATCTTGAGTAGTTCTGGTGATCCATCACAAAGAGCAGAGGACACATTTTCTCTATGCATGACAAGTGCAAGTCCAAGTCATTTTCTTTTGTAGCCCGGAGGAGATGCAGAATCAGCCACACTCTCTCGGCATACTGCAACCAGAACTTGCTGTCTTCCCTTTCTTCCCTGTAATAACGTTCTTCTTGAAGTTCGAGTGCAGTCTGAAGAGGAGAACAACAGATGGCTTCTCAAGAGTGTCTTGAAGCTGATGTCTGTTTGTGCATCCTGGCAGTTCTTCAGACAGCTGGTTCAGAAGATCTGAAGCTTCTGTTGATTCCTTCAAGAATGTCTGAAGAAGCAACCGCTCAAGAGCCCCCAGAACAACCTTTTGGACACTTAGTGCTTTCCTGCCAATACAGCATCAATCGCCCCACTTCAGCAGACTCCTGACTGCACATGATCTTTACAAGACCAGACCCCCTTATGAGTTTTCCAAATGTTGCCATGTATAAACACAGAAAATGGGATATGCCAAGGCGAACAACAACGTTCTTGAACCGGTCATTCTGCCAAAAATCATGTATGCCTTTCTTGCAACAGCCAGGTCACAGGTGAGCAGAGTGTGTTTCTGGCCCACTTCCCTTGTTGAAGCATCAACAAAACTTGGAGGATATGTTGAACAGTAACGTTCTCAGTGACGGGATGTAGAACTGGCTACATGTAATCAACCGTTGACTGGTCATGCACCATACCCAGATTCCTCCCAATGAGTGATACCCAGCCTGCCTAGCTGGAAAAAAGCACTGATCACTTGAAACTTTGCACCTTGGCAAGACCCACATGAAGTCAGCTATTGATGCCTCCTGTAGTGCAGTCCGCATGTGATCAGAGACGCTGGTGTCCACAATGTTCAGGTTTGGCTCTGCTTTCTGGTTTGCAAAGCAAGGAGCAAGTGTCAGTGGTTGGTAATTCACAGCCCTTCGCTGTGTTTGTTGCTGTTGCTGCTGCTGCTGCTGCTGCTGCTGCTGCTGCTGCTGCTGCTGCTGCTGCTGCTACTACTACTACTACTACTACTACTACCACCACTACCACCACCACCACCACCACTACTACTACTACTACTCTTCTACCACTGCTACTACTGCATGCGGTTAAACGTTAGATACCTTTCAGACTGCTGACGGCGATGATCATACTAGAGAATGACAGTAAGCCAGTTTGTTTTACGTTTTTTTTTCTTCTAAATACCAGAAGTTGGCGCCAAATACTGTCAAATGGGCACTGTTTCTGAAAACAAGATGACTATCTGTAAATGGAACAGTCATTCTTCTATCAGGAACTGCAAGCCATATGACGATAAGTGGATTAGTTCAATATGGACAGGTCTTTAACTAAGCATATCCTCTAATCGCAAATATAGAGCGCAAAGAAGGAAAATTCGCTAAAAAAAAAAAAAAAAAAAAGGAAAAAAAAAGAAATAAATAAATAAAAACATGGTTATATCTCCCAACAAATCAATTGTTGACATATGCATTTCAGTTTATGATCTGAAAAGACACAAGAAAATCATAGTGGCAAATCCCCCCTCCTCCGGGGTCACCTTTCCATTCTGCCACCTGAAGCACTATAGTTGGTCCATCTACTGAAATAATAATAATAATGAATACTTATATAGCGCCTATTCTCGGCTAAAGACCAGGCTCTAAGCGCTTTACAATCAACACTCGTTTACACAACGGGCTGCCTACCTGGGTAGTGCCGACTGAAGAACTGCCAGCCGGCGCTTCATTCAGTCGTTTCCCGTGTCATCCAGTCAGTATCGTTCAATATCGATCACTCATTTTCCTTACTTCCTTCATTCTTTCCATTTCTCACGCAGGGTGCATGCTATGTGTAATGTGTCGTCCATACCAACGGCCAAACTGGCCTACTCTTCCGAAAGTTGGTGATGGGATTTTACGTGTGTGCAAGATGTTATGCGTGCGTTCACACACGGAACCTCGGTTTATAGTCTCATTCGAAGGACTGTATGGGAAATGGAGTCAGAACCAATGTTAACTCCGAGGGAAAAATCCCCCTGTACCGAAACGCCCCAGCGGAGGTTCGAACCCGCAACCCCAGGATCACCAAGATTACGAGTCCGGCGCTCTACCAACTGAGCTATTCCGGCTCCCTGACCGCTACAGTCTATATCCCCCCTCCCTTCCTCTCCCGCGATCCCCACTCCCACCTCGATTGCGAGGACACTGGCGTGAAAGCTAGATCTCCTCAGGCTGAAGGTTAGACAGGCCTACTTCTGTGTTGTAGATGTAAGATCGCTCCATTCCGCTGCCATCGGACACGGCGAGTTCCATCAGAAGTATTTCTATGGATTAACCTGCGTTACAAGTTCTCATATCCAGTCTCCTTGCACTCTTCCTGATTATTGGTAGACGCCCGTCCCTTCTAGATGTGCACTCCCAGTCATCCAGTCTATCCAGTAAATCCTCGCCTCCCTGACGCCACAGCTCTTCCAAACCATGATCTGTGGCTTCCTGCCGTGTAGAACGTCGTTGCTGGTGTTTCTGCTGGTAGAGTGTCTCCTCTGGCAGTGGTACCCCAATGTATCGGCACCACAGGGGTGTGTCTTCTATCGGCACCTTGACCACTGGGGTGTGTCTTCTTTCTGCACCTTGACCACTGGGGTGTGCCTTCTATCGGCACCTTAACCACTGGGGTGTGTCTTCTTTCTGCACCTTAACCACTGGCTTGTGTCTTCTATCGGCACCTTAACCACTGGCTTGTGTCTTCTATCGGCACCTTAACCACTGGGATGTGTCTTCTTTCTGCACCTTAACCACTGGGATGTGTCTTCTATCGGCACCTTAACCACTGGGATGTGTCTTCTTTCTGCACCTTAACCACTGGGATGTGTCTTCTTTCTGCACCTTAACCACTGGGATGTGTCTTCTTTCTGCACCTTAACCACTGGGATGTGTCTTCTTTCTGCACCTTAACCACTGGGATGTGTCTTCTTTCTGCACCTTAACCACTGGGATGTGTCTTCTATCGGCACCTTAACCACTGGGATGTGTCTTCTTTCTGCACCTTAACCACTGGGATGTGTCTTCTATCGGCACCTTAACCACTGGGATGTGTCTTCTATCGGCACCTTAACCACTGGGATGTGTCTTCTATCGGCACCTTAACCACTGGGATGTGTCTTCTATCGGCACCTTAACCACTGGGATGTGTCTTCTATCGGCACCTTAACCACTGGGGTGTGTCTTCTATCGGCACCTTAACCACTGGGGTGTGTCTTTTATCGGCACCTTGACCACTGGGTTGTGTCTTCTATCGGCACCTTGACCACTAGGTTGTGTCTTCTTTCTGCAACTTAACCGCTGGCTTGTGTCTTCCTATGCTCCTCCCCTGGGGTAGCGCTGCTGTGCATGAAGTTAGGACATGCTCTGACATTTTGCTTGCGTGGACAGAGTGGAGGCTCCGGATCGGCTGATTTAGACCATGTCAGGTGTACATTCAGGGACAAGAGGTCATAGACAGATCTAAGAAAGAAGCTGGTATTAATAGAAGCCATGTGCTGTATGTAGGCCTATTGCATTCCAGCAGAGACGTCTATGCAGTGCGTTTTCCTACCTAGTCCACTGGCCGTGTTGGACAGCCGTGTTGGACAGCCGTGTTGGACAGCCGTGTTGGACAGCCGTGTTGGACAGCCTTGTGGACTCTCTTGGCATCCTCTTCTTTCTTCACCTCCTGTATTACCACGTCTCGTCTCTGTTGGCCTTTCCCTTTTACCTCTGACCACCACTTCCTGTCTCTTGACCCCAGCCCTGCCTGTTGCTGTGTGTGTGTGTGTTCCAGTCCCTGCCTGTTGCTGTGTGTGTGTTCCTGTTGTTACCCTGATTTTGAGGAGGTCCTTTCCCGGTTCCACTGCCTCCTGATCTTTCCATGTCCTGCCAGTCCCTTAAAATCTGGGACGTGTCGGACACGATGTATTCATCTTTGTCTTGGAATCCCTTAAACCTGGGACGTATTGGACCTGGAATGAATTAAATCAAGATGTGTTTTAAACACTGGTGACTAGTCATTATAACTATGCTGTGGAATGGTATAGGTGTTTATTGGCCAGTCTTTCATTAATCCAGTCTTTCAACAAGACTGGTCCTCACAGATACATTTCCATCGTCGAGACGTTGCGGTTAGTCACAAACCACTCGAACGTTCTGGCCAGCGGTTTTGGACCTACTGACTGCTGACGTCTTGGTGCTTGAGGAGGCTTTGCTGTCATATGTTGCCTTCAGGCGTGCCAACAGTTTTTCCTCCACAGCTTTCTGGCGTTTCTCCATCACTGTGTTGAAGGTATACAGAAAGGGGTTGAGCGCTGAGTTCAAAGGCAGCACGAAAATGATGACACCAACGTTGATCTCGGCAGGCACTGGCGTGCCCGTAGAGTGCATCAGGCCTAGTACACCGATGGGAAACCAGCACAGGAAGTCAGACACAACAATGGTGGTCAGACGGCGGGCGATGACGGCGTTCCTGGATGTGCCGCTTCTGGACGAAGCTATGGAGTTTCTACGAACTGACCAAAAGATGAGAATCTGGTCCACAGCGATCAGAATAAAGACCACAGTGTTGAGCACGATCATGACAGAGAAGGAGTAAGCGTGACCTCGGAAGGCACTCCTAGTGCTGAATGGCAATGGAATGCAGACGGCAGTCTGACGGTAGTAGCGCCAGTGGGACGTGAAAGGCATCAAGGGAACGCCCGCCAAGACAATGCCCACAGCCCATGCCACACAACACGCAACCAGTGCTGACACTTTCCTGAAATGAAATGTGCTGAAGGGGAAGCAAAGAACAAGGAAGCGGTCAAGCGTGATAATGCAAATCGTGAAGGCCGAAACTTCACCAGAAATAAATGACAAGAAACCTGCAAGACTGCACATGTCGCTGTTTGTCCACTGTTCGCCGTGCAAAAAGTATTCACCCAGGTAGACCTGATCAGCCACACCGATGACTGTGAGGTACATTCCCATCAGAAAGTCAGCCAGAACAAGTTGGAAACGAACATGCTGAAGCTGCCTAATTTCTTTTCTGTCTTGGTCAGGTATATTCTGGCAATGAAACCACCGGCGTTGCCAACAACAGCGAGTGAAGCAAAAACCCACAGGAAAGCACGGTACGTGTTTGAGCGTAGCAGGTCTTCACATGACGTCAGCAAGTCTTGTTCAGCGTGGCAGTGGGTGGGGTCAAATCTCTCTGGCAACATCGCCTCACAACACAGAATGAAACTATCAGCGTAAACAGTCTCCAGTTCGGTTAAATTCTTGAGAAGATCGTTGGGAAATATCTTCAACCGAGAACTGCTCAAATCAACAGTTTTCAGTTTTGGGGTGGACAAGAAACCTCTGTCAGATATTGTGTGAAGCTCGCTGTAGGAAACATTCAGCACCTGCAGCTGTGAATACATGCTGAAAGCGCTGCCGTTATAAGTTTCCAGTTTTGAATGAGACAAGTCCATCATTTTCATGGGTAGAGCTGTATCACCATCTTCGCTTCCATCTGTTAATTGACTGATACTGTTTGCCGGTGCAAAACCTTCCTCCCTCATATAGCTGACGATAATCTTCACTGGGTTTCCACGCAAAATAAGACGTTTCAGATTTTTCAGCTTTATAAGCGACTGTATGTTGATCAACGCAATTTTGTTATGACTAAGATCAAAGTGTTGGAGATTTGGCAGAAACAGGTTTGAAATTTCTGTTATTCCAATATTTGATAGACGAACACCAATGAGATACCAATTCTGTGAAATGAAACTTGTTGAGAGTGACGTGTTTATCACGTCAAGATACCGTAAGTTTGGATACGAACTGATGAGGAACACGTCGGTGCAAGCAAACTCCAAACCCCGGCAGGAACATTGTTGAGGGCAGTCTGGTTCCTGACAAAGCAGCTCATCGTCATATTGAGGACAATGGAACAAACCATCACACATGTACTGTGGATGCAAACACACGGCAGAGCCTCTGCAGCGATAAAAACCGGGACACGTGTAGCTGTGGCACTCAGCCTCATCCTCTCCACCCACGCAATCAGCAACGCCATTACAACGTAAAAACACAGGAAGACAGTACTCATCTAAGCACGTGAAATGTGTATCGGGACAGGCGGACGACGGGGTCATGGTGTAGCTGCCATTGCCAATGAAATTAACAACTGCTGGAGGATCAATGGTGGACACACCGGGGTCCAGCTGAAGTTGACATATTTCATCAGACTGGTCAATACAGTCTTGTTCACCGTCACACACACTGCTGAGGTCAATGCATTGCTGGTTCCGACACTGAAAAAGATTAAGAATACAGGACCTAAAGGAACAAAAATTCTCATCTGAGCCATCGGTGCACTGCGACACATGGTCACAGACCAGAGTGTGTGGTATCTGTTCTGCACTGTCACACTGGAACATAGGAGTTGGCATTGATGCTGCCTTACAAGACGTCTGTGTGTCGGCACTACACCGGCTCTGGCTGTCACACCGCAGAAAGTCTCTTGTCACGTGACCTTCAGGACATGGAACCATCGTCAGCTTCTGAAAAATAACATTCCTGTTCCCAACTAATGGCGTCTTGGACACCTGTGGTTGTGGGTGAATCAATACAGGCTTGTCAAACTCACAAAGAACATCAACGTTCCGTGTAACAAAACAGTTCTGAGACAAGATGTCGCCAATGCCATCTACATAGATTGTGCACAAAGGAAATGGTATTGTAAGATTCAAGTTCCATCCATCAGTCACCGTTACATTAACAGTCAAAGCCGATCGATCATCCACCCATTGCCACACGGCTCTGTACAGAGATGACAAGGGAGCCGGCAAGATGGGTTTATTCAGTTGAAGTCCAACGTAGACAAAAAACATATCAAAAGTAAAAATGATGTCCTTTAGTTTGTCCTTGGCCTGGCGATTGACAATTGTGATCAGACGCTGTTGTCGGTTTTTGCACATAGTGTTTGCAGTGTACCACGTAATATTTCCATCTGGCCGTTGAAAAGAGTAGCATTTATCTCCCATATCCAGTGCACCATGTCCACATGCCGCGCTGGAATAGCCACACCCGGTTTCATCTTCCATATTGCCACATTCTACTATCAAATTGCACTTAACAACGGGTTGAAAAAGATGGAAATACGGCACTGTACAATCAAACAATTTGTTGTTTAAGAACTGAGGCTGAAACTGTATCGGAAGGATAGCGTATATTATTTCAAAGCCTTTCCCAGAGTTCCAACTCCCTGAATTAAACTGGATACGGACACTGCTGTTCAACACTGACACCTGCTTTCTCAAGTGATAGCCACACATCTTTTTGCTTTGACCAGTCATGTTTTCTTGATGTGTTTCATAGATCATGAGAAACACATTTTCACATCCAGGGCTGGTCGGAATGGACAGATAAGCAATTTTAATCAAGACAAAGGAGTTTTCTGGCACATTAATATCAAAAGTGCCGTGGTAGTTTTCGGGATACGTTGTATCCTTTGAAAAATTAGGGGATGTGACAGCACCTGAAGTCTCAGAGATTTTCTGCGTTGGCAAAATGTTGGGTCTGGCATGAAAATCAAACGTCATAACTGCAGAGGAGTACGGCCTGTAACTCATGTATTCAACGATTAGATTCAGCAGAGATGTGACATTCACACTGCCTTCCTGCAGATCGGTAGAATTAACATGTAAGTGCTGGCTGCAAAAGATTCCATGCTCATGACAGTTCTTTACATGTACTGTAGTGTCCGCGAGATCAGAAGAAAGATGATGGAAGGTGATGAACAGTCGATGTTGATCAGGGACAACAATGTCCCACGTGCAGTACGTACTGGACTCGTCTCTCTGTGGGTTCACCATGACGGCCACAGTAGTGCGCTCTGTGGAAGCGCGGAGCGTCATCCAGGACCAGCAAGACGAAGCGTAAATGACAAAAAAACCTGGTTCAGTTTGACAAAGACCTCCCTCACAGCCATTAATAGGCGAATACTGATACTCACAGTTCTCTTCATCTTCTCCCCTGTCACATTCTCTGATGAAATTGCAGCGAAACAAATCGCTGAACTTGTCAAAATGGGACGCTGAGCAGTCGTACTTGCCTTCAGTGAGCAACACTGGTTCTTGGTGTGTTGGCAATATTGAGTAAAGCATTTTAAACCCGAAATAAACAGCATTATAGCTGTCAGAAACGAAACGAAGTTGAATAGAGGATCTGAATATTTTGATAGGGATATATGGACGTCCACACTTTTTCCAAACACTGTTGTTAGAGTTAGTGCTATTGCTCAGTTCATAGATCATCACGTAATCTGTGTCACATTGACCCGGAGTGTACCCAGGTTCTATATCAAAGTGTGAGAACTTGATGATGACAGAAAAATTGTCAGAGATGTAAATTTCATAGATACCGTCATAGTCGAACGGATAAGAACCATCATAGTTAAATCCAGGTGACGTCACATAGCCTGTCCAGTTAGACAACTGAACTGCTGGTAGAATGATTGGGATCAACACATAATGAAACGTTACATTGACATTCATGTAAGGGAAATAGTGTATGTACTCAATCTTAATGTCTGATTTCAACGTCACGTTTACCACTGCCCTCGAAAGCTCACTCACGCCATATGATTCCATTTCATGAGGCGCGTGTTCGAAATAAATGGTAAAATGGCCCTCAGAAGGGGGCAGCTGATCGAATGTTATGAGAACACGATGCTGTTTGGGCACAAGCAGATTCCATGTGCAAGCCACCGTATACGGACCTGCGTTTGTCCATATTTGAACTGTGGAAGGTGTATAGGTGGCACTCATGTTGAAAGCTGGGATGAAGTCCGGACATAGTGACGTATTGATCATAAACAATCCATCACCCATCTCACAAAACGCTTCACTGCAAATGATACCTTCTGCTGGATGGTCATCCCTAGCTGTGGAAATATTTAGCACAGATTCCGGGGCTGTGGTCTCTTTTTCTTCATGTGGATTCACTGACGAATTTTGTAGAACTGTATCGGTGGGCACTATGTATGTTTGTGTAGAAGGTGATGATGTGTCACATCTGCTGAGACCACAGTAAATAAACGGACAGATGAACACGATGAAAACTGCACAGCCGTTCATCGTTGTTGATAGGCTGTTTCAGTCATACAATGGGTGTGATGTTGCCCCAGTAGTCACATTGAAGCAAAAGTAGAGTCTACTTTTGAAGTCATACTGGCAAATATTGATCGGTAACCCTGCAGGTTCCCTCTGTTATAAAATCCCATTTTTGTCTCTGCATTCCCAGACTGCAAACGCTGCATGAAACAATCTTTAAAATTTTTCATTCTCTGGTAATTTACAACACTGATTATGGCTAGCGGGTTTTGTTGATGCTCACTTGAATAAATTAACTGCACCAAATAAAAAAGGCGATTCAGCCAACCGTAGGCATGGATGTCTCTGATTCACCAAATTCAAAACCCAGTCTGCCTTCTGCCATCACTGCACGATGTGGGTGACATGCACGCAGTCATGTTGCTTGACACGTTGCCGGGAGATATATGGACACATTGCTAGAAATGCTGAGGTATTACATTCGGCGCCATTGCCCGCCACCTTCGCCCGTCCCTTTCTTTCTCTCTCATCCCTACCCTCTGCACACACAACCCACACAGATGATGAGCAGGAGCGGTGCCTTTGTGAACTTGCAAGGACAACACTGGTGCTTCATTTGTGAGAGTGAGCGGCGTCAATAACAGACGACGATAAATGATACTGCTGTGGAGAAACGGGACAAATCGGCGTGCCAGTAACAGAGAAAGCCCCGCCTTCTGTTTTTGTAATCTTCCTCTGCAAACTCACCCTTTCCGTTGACTTTTAAACGGATGCTGCAAAGCAAAGCAAAACAAAACAAAACAAAACGCGAGCTCTTACAAAAACGAAAGAAAGAAATGCCATCAACAAATAAACATCTTAACGTATCTGATTGGTTTGCGGCGCGATCAGAGACACTGGCCTGGACATGCGAAACGTAACTGCAAAAGATGGGAAATGCACGAGACCTTTCAAAATCAATGGTGGTGTCGATATATGAAACTAATCACAGTCAGAGATGGAGACCTATGTGACCAGTCAGACAACTGTGACGTGACGTATGAAACTAATCACAGTCACAGATAGAGACGTATGCAACTGGTGAGACAAATGGGACGTGACGTAAGAAAGTAATCACAGTGAGAGATGAAGTATGCAACTGGTGAGACAACTGTAACGTGACGTAAGAAAGTAATCACAGTGAGAGATGAAGTATGCAACTGGTGAGACAACTGTAACGTGACTTAAGAAAGTAATCACAGTGAGAGAAGAAGTATGAGACTAGTGAAACAACTGTAACGTGACGTAAGAAAGTAATCACAGTGAGAGATGAAGTATGCAACTGGTGAGACAACTGTAACGTGACGTAAGAAAGTAATCACAGTGAGAGAAGAAGTATGTGGCTAGTGAGACAACTGTGACATCACGTAAACTAATGACTGTCAAGAGACGGAGAAGTATGTGACCGGTTGGAAATAACTGTCACGTGACGTATGACACTGATACTATCGATGGACGGTCAAAGTCAACTGCAACGTGACATATAAAACTAATTACAACTGCAACGTGACATATAAAACTAATTACAACTGCAACGTGACATATAAAACTAATTACTTTTGGAGATGGAAAAGCATTGACTGGTAACATATAAAACCAAAAAAACATTCATAACAGTCAGTGATAGTGAAGTACATGACAGATCAGACTCAACTGTTACGTGACATATGAACTAATAAATTCCATGAATTGAAAAGTGTGTTGTCAGAGACAACCGTGACGTGACAATGAAACTAAGGACTTTCAGAGACTGGATCTAATTGCAAAGTGAGACGACTGCAGGCGGAAATCTAAACAAATCTTAAATAAATGTTAGCGAACCGCCCAGAGAAACGTGGACAAACGAGTCACAAGACAAAACACAACGCGTTTCGACCTCTTAGGTCTTCTTCAGGTGAGACACAAACGAATAAAAATAACGAAAATTCACTTAGCTTTGATCGCTTCAGATCGCTTCAGAATTCAGCGCAAGGAAGAAGGAGTTGAATGAGAACGAGACTGATTAATGGGTGGGTACCTTTACTTGTTTGCGTGCCGTCAAGGGAATAACTCCCAGAGACACCTTTGTGTGGCTGATTATGTTATAGTAGTTAATGAAACCACCTAAGCATATGTTTAAGAAAAAGGCATTTCCCTTCAACTGGTTGGCTTATTTCACATCGTGTACTCTACCGTTTTAAATCCACTCACTCCTGTTTAATGAATTCACGTGGAGAGAGTCAAATCACTTGTGATACGTTAAATCTAAGATTCATTCTACCAGCTGGGACTTCATGTGTGAGGGTCCTTCCGGCTGGAGCCCAGTGTACTCGTAGTTCCAATCAGGTTCTGTCCATGCCACTTGGGTCCCTGTCCACAAGACGAAGGCTACTGAGTGAGAATGCACGTCACACGTGTCCCGGCGGATGGCTGACCAGACCAGCTGGACAGTCACTGGACAATGGTTCCAGCTGGAGAGAGATCCCTCCACCTCCGAACCCTTCAACACTATTTCAAGATCAGCACTGATGCGATCTACTGGCACTGCTTCTAAAGTCTTCAAAGACAGTGAATGCTTTGGACCTTAGTGATGAAAATAACCGTGCGGGACACGGCTGGAGCGAGTCCAGACTGATGCTTTGGTTTATCTGTTAAGTCTTGCCTAGTTTCATTTTCTATCCAAAGTAAAGTTTTGTGAATGAAAATTCACTTCGCTTGTGTCAGTGTATAAACAAAGCCGACGTGATCTCACACCTGTCCCTATCCCGTCTCTCACTGAGGTGTACGAGCACTCTGAGGTGCAAAGGCCAAGGGATAATCACACTGAGCCATTCACCAGTACTTTTAGCAATCCAGATGGGAAAAAGTACACTTTTATTTTCGTTGTACTAGTATATAAAAGTTGCTCCTTTCACCACTAGTAGGAGACAGTGTGGAAGACTACACACACATACAAAAAAAAACAATGTTAGGTAGGCACTCGAGGTCTGACCAGCGCGCGCATTAGACTAATGCGTACGTCAGGCATCTGCTACGTCGTAGCTATGAGACCCTCTTCCTCAATTCTTTCATCTTAGTTGTTAATTCATTTATCCATCAGCTTCAAATCATGCATAGTGTGATCTCAAAACTTAGCGGATGTTGTGTAGCGTATATGGCCTAGTCCGCACACAGTGACGCCTCCTTGATGAAACTGAAACTGAAACTGTGGGGAAAAAAGTTTTAAGTTTGTTGTGTTGCTTTTGAATGGGGTCTCTCCCTGAGTCCTGCCCCTTGAGGATCATACCTTCCTTCCTCGTCACAACCGTCCTGCCCCTTGAGGATCTTACCTTCCAACCCTACTCGTCACAACCGTCCTGCCCCTTGAGGATCTTACCTTCCAACCCTCCTCGTCACAACCGTCCTGCCCCTTGAGGATCTTACCTTCCAACCCTACTCGTCACAACCGTCCTGCCCCTTGAGGATCTTACCTTCCAGCCCTCCTCGTCACAACCGTCCTGCCCCTTGAGGATCTTACCTTCCAACCCTCCTCGTCACAACCGTCCTGCCCCTTGAGGATCTTATCTTCCAACCCTCCTCGTCACAACCGTCCTGCCCCTTGAGGATCTTACCTTCCAACCCTACTCGTCACAACCGTCCTGCCCCTTGAGGATCTTACCTTCCAGCCCTCCTCGTCACAACCGTCCTGCCCCTTGAGGATCTTACCTTCCAGCCCTCCTCGTCACAACCGTCCTGCCCCTTGAGGATCTTACCTTCCAACCCTCCTCGTCACAACCGTCCTGCCCCTTGAGGATCTTACCTTCCAGCCCTCCTCGTCACAACCGTCCTGCCCCTTGAGGATCTTACCTTCCAGCCCTATTCGTCACAACCGTCCTGCCCCTTGAGGATCTTACCTTCCAACCCTACTCGTCACAACCGTCCTGCCCCTTGAGGATCTTACCTTCCAGCCCTATTCGTCACAACCGTCCTGCCCCTTGAGGATCTTACCTTCCAACCCTACTCGTCACAACCGTCCTGCCCCTTGAGGATCTTACCTTCCAGCCCTACTCGTCACAACCGTCCTGCCCCTTGAGGATCTTACCTTCCAACCCTCCTCGTCACAACCGTCCTGCCCCTTGAGGATCTTACCTTCCAGCCCTCCCCGTCACAACCGTCCTGCCCTTGAGGATCTTACCTTCCAACCCTACTCGTCACAACCGCCACTGACCTAGCATTCAACGCGGTGTCACCAAAGATGATCATGATCGTGAAAAGTCCCTGTCACAGAGTGGAATGAGGGGTGCTAGCAAATGGATCTGTCAAATCTGTCTCATGGATGTAAGAAGGCGTGTATCTTGTTTGTGTGTTCTATCAATTCTTTCTTTCACTCACTCGCACCACCCTACGACATAACAGCATGAACAGGAATTTAGTGAGGAGTGTATATCTAATAAACAATGAAAAGGTGGGATGACACTTTAGCACATGAACAACATCCATATATGAACTAATGTGTTTCTGTCCACATGTGTTCACACTCACGCTCCCTGTTAGGCTGGAAAAGAATTCATTATACTATTCTTGACACAAAACCACAACAAAAGGATATCAAACATTTTTCAAAGGAAATTGAGGACGAGTCCTGAATATGAATTAAATCCCATCGAGATTCCAGTCACTGGTCAGGTGTGTTGCTGTCCAAACTGGAGTAGACTCACACACACACACACACACACACACACACACACACACACACACACACACACACACACACACACACACACACACACACACACACACACACACACACACACACACACGAAACCACTCCTTGTGGTGATGACCATCAATCCCTTCAAGGCGAAGCGACCTCAACTGCAGATGCGTTGATGGCAGTCCACACGAAAAACACTTCTGAGACTGGACGCAGAAGAGCATGATCCAAAACAACTGGTACCACTTCTGCGACTGGGTACAGGGAAGCAAGGTCCATAATGAAGAGCACCAGTCAGCTGTCTGGAGGGAAGACACCAGGGAAGACACCAGGGAAGACACCAGCTGCTCTGAAGGTAGACAGGCCTACTGGCTGTCGAAAAGGAAGGCACTGGGAGAGTAAAGGCGAATCCTGGCCTCAGAGAAGACTGCGATGTCACAGCAGGGAGAAGAGGCCTGGAGGTCTGGAACTGAAAGTCTTGTCAGCCTACTCCAGGTAGCTGTCCATCTCTGCTCAGCATATTGCCAGCTTACAATCTTTCTGTCTGTCACTTTAGTCTGTCTGTTCAGTGCCAGCTTACAATCTCTCTGTCTCTCACTTTAGTCTGTCTGTTCAGTTGTAAGACCTTAGCACTACATCTGTACGGTCAGGGCCCAGTCGCTAAATGCTTGCCTCTGTTCCCGCCTCTGCTTCCAGTGCCAGCAGTGGGTTCTCTTTCCACCAATCAGACCACCACAGATGGTGAACCTCAGTGGACAGTGCTGGACACAGATGACGGTGGCAGGCAGAGTGAACCAATCATAGAAACCCATGCCAATGGTAGGGTGTTATTTAAAACACAGAAAGAGGTCATTTACAGTTACGGCACTTGAGCAGTTTCTGCCAGGTAGGCCTCATACTTAATCTGGCCCCGCCAGTCCATGACTCCTTTTCATTGTACAGACTCCTGCAGCTGAAGAATATCGGAAGGTCAGGCGGCGGTGGACGTGGCCAAAGAAAACTTTGTTATCAGGTTAATAGCACAAATGGCGGAACTGAGATCAAGAATGGATTAAGTAGTAGTCAACAGCAAAAAGGAAAGCAAAGAGAGACATGCTGACACAGAAGATTTAGAAAGGAGATGATGTCAAGAGAATCCAGAACGCTGTCCCTCCTGGCCCTTAGGGGCAATGGACTGCGCGTGAAAACGCACTCCAAAGAAGTTTCAGCTAGAAAGGAACATAGCAAAGTCTCCTTTCAGGATCAATTTCATCCTTAGGTCCGAACACGAATTCCAAGGCTGGTGAAATGGGACATATCAGATGACCTCTGTGTCCACTCTGTCAGGTCCAACACACAGAGGAACAACTCCGTTATTCATGCAAAGCAGCACTGGCCCAGAGGAGGTGCCCATGGAGACACAGCCAGGTGCTTTCAGGCACCATGCATGCCATCAGCATTGCCAGAGGAAACTCTGCACCCCCCAGAAGCTCCGGCCATGACCTTCCACATAGCGAGCAGAAATCATTATCTTGAACAATTGTGACATCAAGGGCATGGAGTCAGGATTTATGGCATGGAAGAGATGATTGGGAATGCTTACCAGGCCTTCCAGAAAGGGAAAGAACAAAGAAAGACCATCAGGAAGAGTGGTAGGATTACAGAAATACCGCTGCATTCAGATCATCAAAACAAATTATTTCTGGTTGACATCACTATGCCATATGAAAGCAGAACTGAAGGTGGTCACATCTACAAGACTGAGAAGTGTGCTTGTCTAGCCAGAACCTTGAGGAAATCCGGCGTCTAAGCCAGTCTTTATGCATGGGATGGGGCAAAGGGATTGTAGGCTCGTCAGCCTGGGATCCCATGAAACAGTCCTCGATTTCTGGTAAGAAGAAGACCAGAATTCTAAAAGCAATGGAAAAGGCAGGTGAAACGATGGTCTAGCTGTTAATGTAGTGAAGTTCATGAGGCTTCAATTTCTGTACTGAGAACAGGTGTCTGGTGGCTGTGTGGATGAGACATCTGTCAAAAAGGCCAGGCCTTGAAACTCCCACCCATCCAGGAGCTGACGGCTTGAATCCTAGCGGCACCAAACATTGCTGATAGATGAAAGACTTCTTGGAGTCATGACCTTAATGCTGCCCGGACTTCCTATAGTGTAAGCAGTTCAGAGCCAAAGCGCTTGCCGGATGGGAAAGGGTGGAGGAGGGCAGCAGGTTCTACTTTGAAGACTTGGTATCACGCTCTCGCTCCTACTATATTTCGCTCCTTGCGTATTTGTCCAGTCTGATTGTGAGCATCTAAGTTGTGTCTTCACGTTTCGTGTGAAAGAGTTTATTATCTTTATTTGACTGAATATGAAACAATTCATTTGGATTTTTTCTAATGACCCGTATATTCAGCGTCGTGTTACCAAAACATTCTTTTGATCACGCACACTCATCTGACAGTTTCTGTATCTTACTAAAAGCTTTTAGACTACTTATGTAATGTAATGTGTGGAGGTGGAAGGTAGGGAGAGGGGGTGGTCTCCTAGCTTTCTGTCTTTCTGTCTCTACACTCAAACCTCAACAGACAGCAGAGACCTCGGTAATAAGCTGGTGGTTTATGGTTGTGCTGAGGTGCTGTTGAAGTGTAGCCCTTGATAGGAGCTGCTGGCTGATCCTTGTCTGGATATCCCCGAACTCCTGGAAAGGCAATACTGGACCTGATCCTTGTCTGGATATCCCTGGACTCCATAAAAGGCAATGCTGGACCTCATCCCGTCTGGATATCCCTGGACTCCATGAAAGGCAATACTGGACCTGATCCTTCTCTGGATATCCCTGGACTCCTGGAAAGACAATACTGGACCTGATCCTTGTCTGGATATCCCTGGACTTCTAGAAAGACAATGCTGGACCTGATGCTTGTCTGGATATCTCTGGACTCCAGGAAAGGCAATGCAGGACCTGATTCTTCCCTGGATATCCCTGGACTCCTGGAAGGACAATGCTGGACCTGATGCTTGCCTATATATTCCAGGATTCCTGGAAATGCAATGCTGGATATGATCTTTGCCTACATATCCCTGCTCTCTTGGAAAGGCAATGTTGGATTTGATTGGAAAAAAAAGAAAGGGTATTTCATCTGTTAGTTTCTTTCTTTCTTTAAAGTGAAAGACAGTTTATCTATTAGTTTCTGTCTTTCCTTTGAGTGAAGGACAGATTATCTCTTTGTCTCTTTTCTTTACCAGCAGGTTAGAAGGAAGAGGCAGACAGAGTGTCGGTTTTTTCTTTTTCTTTTTTGGAGGGGGGGGGGGGGGGGGGGGGGGGGGGGTGGGGGGATGAAATATGCACGGGCCCAATTTTCTGTGTTGGTGTGTAAAAGTGATTGAAACTTGTGGTTCAGTATTCTCCTGCGTGAACGTCTTTTCTACTGTTGGTGTAAAGCTGGTGCGAAGGATCCTTTCCCAGCCAAACCTTTCCCAGCTAAATACAGTTTAGCATCAAAACAGCTAAATACGCATTTAGCAGTAAACTCTGGCATATCGACAGTGATCCATGTCAGCCCCTAATTCACTCATTCTGGCTGTCTGTGTGCTCCATGTCAACCCCTATCTGTGTACTCAATGTCAGTACCTGTCTGTGTGGTCCAAGTCAGCCCCAGTCTGTGTGCTCCATGTTAGTCTGTCTGTGTGGTCCATGTCAAGCCCTGTCTGTGTGCTCCATGTCAGCCCCTGTTTGTGTGCTCCATGTCAGTCTGTCTGTATGCTCCATGTCAACCCCTGTCTGTGTGATCCATGTCAGTCTGTCTGTGTGCTCCATGTCAGTCTGTCTGTGTGCTCCATGTCAACCCCTATCTGTGTGCTCCATGTCAGCCCCTGTCTGTGTGCTCCATGTCAGTCTGTCTGTATGCTCCATGTCAAACCCTGTCTGTGTGCTCCATGTCAGTCCCTGTCTGTGTGCTCCATGTCAACCCCTATCTGTGTGCTCCATGTCAGCCCCTGTCTGTGTGCTCCATGTCAGTCTGTCTGTATGCTCCATGTCAAACCTGTCTGTGTGCTCCATGTCAGCCCCTGTCTGTGTGCTCCACGTGAGTCCCTGTCTGTGTGCTCCATGTCAGTCTGTCAGTGTGCTCCATGTCAGCCCCTGTCTGTGTGCAGCCCCTGTCTGTGTGCTCCATGTCAGCCTTTGTCTGTGTGCTCCATGTCAGCCCCTGTCTGTGTGCTCCATGTCAGCCCCTGTCTGTGTGCTCCATGTCAGCCCCTGTCAGTATGCTCCATGTCAGCCCCTGTCTGTGTGCAGCCCCTGTCTGTGTGCTCCATGTCAGCCCCTGTCAGTATGCTCCATGTCAGCCCCTGTCTGTGTGCAGCCCCTGTCTGTGTGCTCCATGTCAGCCCCTGTCTGTGTGCTCCATGTCAGCCCCTGTCAGTATGCTCCATGTCAGCCCCTGTCTGTGTGCAGCCCCTGTCTATGTGCTCCATGTCAGCCCCTGTCTGTGTGCAGCCCCTGTCTGTGTGCTCCATGTCAGCCTTTGTCAGTATGCTCCATGTCAGCCCCTGTCTGTGTGCTCCATGTCAGCCTGTCTGTGTGCTCCATGTCAGTCCCTATCTGTGTGCTCCATGTCAGCATCTGTCTGTGTGCTCCATGTCAGCCCCTGTCTGTGTGCTCCATGTCAGCCCCTGTCTGTGTGCTCCATTTCGTTCTGTCTGTGTGCTCCATGTCAGCCCCTGTCTGTGTGCTCCATGTCAGCCCTGTCTGTGTGCTCCATGTCAGCCTGTCTGTGTGTCCCATGTCAGTCCCTATCTGTGTGCTCCATGTCAGCCCTTGTCTGTGTGCTCCATGTCAGCCCCAATCTGTGTGCTCCATGTCAGCCTGCCTGTGTGCTCCATGTCAGCCTGTCTGTGTGCTCCATGCCAGCCTGTCTATGTGCTCCATGTCAGCCCCTATCTGTGTGCGCCATGTCTTCCCCTATCTGTGTGCTCCATGTCAGCCCCTATCTGTGTGCTCCATGTCAGCCCCTGTGTGTGTGCTCCATGTCAGACTTTGTGTGCTCCATGTCAGCCCCTATCTGTGTGCTCCATGTCAGCCTTTGTCTGTGTGCTCCATGTCAGCCCCTGTCTGTGTGCTCCATGTCAGCCTTTGTCTGTGTGCTCCATGTCAGCCCCTATCTGTGTGCTCCATGTCAGCCTTTGTCTGTGTGCTCCATGTCAGCCCCTGTCTGTGTGCTCCATGTCAGCCCCAATCTGTGTGCTCCATGTCAGCCTGTCTGTGTGCTCCATGTCAGCCTGTCTGTGTGCTCCATGTCAGCCCCTGTCTGTGTGCGCCATGTCAACCCTATCTGTGTGCTCCATGCTAGCCTGTCTATGTGCTCCATGTCAGCCTCTATCTGTGTGCGCCATGTCAACCCCTATCTGTGTGCTCCATGTCAGCCCCTATCTGTGTGCTCCATGTCAGCCTCTGTCTGTGTGCTCAATGTCAGCCCCTGTCTGTGTGCTCCATGTCAGCCTGCCTGTGTGCTCCATGTCAGCCTGTCTGTGTGCTCCATGCCAGACTGTCTATGTGCTCCATGTCAGCCCCTATCTGTGTGCGCCATGTCAACCCCTATCTGTGTGCTCCATGTCAGCCCCTATCTGTGTGCTCCATGTCAGCCCCTATCTGTGTGCTCCATGTCAGCCCCTATCTGTGTGCTCCATGTCAGCCCTGTCTGTGTGCTCCATGTCAGCCCCTATCTGTGTGCTCCATGTCAGCCCCTATCTGTGTGCTCCATGTCAGCCCCTGTCTGTGTGCTCCATGTTAACCCCTATCTATGTGCTCCATGTCAGCCCCTGTCTGTGTGCTCCATGTCAGCCCCTATCTGTGTGCTCCATGTCAGCCCCTATCTGTGTGCTCCATGTCAGCCCCTGTCTGTGTGCTCCATGTCAGCCCCTGTCTGTGTGCTCCATGTCAGCCCCTATCTGTGTGCTCCATGTCAGCCCCTATCTGTGTGCTCCATGTCAGCCCCTGTCTGTGTGCTCCATGTCAGCCCCTATCTGTGTGCTCCATGTCAGCCCTATCTGTGTGCTCCATGTCAGCCCCTGTCTGTGTGCTCCATGTCAGCCCCTGTCTGTGTGCTCCACATCAGCCTGTCTGTGTGCTTCATATCATCTTGGCTGTGTGCTCCGTGTCAGCTCCAAGTCGATTGTCAAATGACGACAGTGTGCTGGTTACGGGCACACAGGTTCCC
>CM031620.1:7156511-7159011 GCA_018398815.1 Conus ventricosus | reverse complement strand
TACTGCCATTAACTGAAACGATATAGAGTCTATGCCAACTTGCCAGTTGAACAAGAATCCTTGAAATGACGGAGCAAATTGTAGCCCTGTCGGTTGACGATTATCTTGTCTGTTGATACGTTGATCAGCTCATTCCACATCATCGTTCGTACCTTTCGCCGTAATTGTGAAATGTAAGCCCTTTGTGTTAGATTTCTGGGGACAGCCAACAATGGCACAGTTTGCACCCCCATATTAGATGCGAGTGGTTTTGGTACAAGAATGGAGTGTTCATAAAGCAAAAAAAACGAGATTTACACCGTCCGACACGCGTGTTCCACACATTGTTTACTCGCTAGAAGCTGCCACCGGAAGTTCTTTACGCCCAAGTTCGGCCGTCGCCTCGCGAGCAGTACTTCGCGCGGCCCATCTGGCTCTTGTTAGTCCCTTTGCTGTACGGTCCCTGGTCCAACCCAGGTTGTCCCGTCACGTGACTCCCTCTCCACTCATTCCAGCCACCACATAGCCAGTCCAACCCAGGTTGTCCTGTCACAATTCCAGCGCTACAATCCACAGGGAGCAATGAATTTCAGGTCGTCATGACGTTTGCCATTTCGATACACCTGTCTTAATGAATGTGTGTGCGACTGACATACATTGATTAAGAAAACCGACACTACCTTAGTACGGATTTTGATGAGACCACAAAAATGCTTTCTGTTTTCTCCATAGATAATTAAAATGCACGTCATCTGTTTTAAAGTTAGAGGTCTAGAATTGTGGACATTATTAGTAATCCATTATATGAAAGCAAAACGGTTCAATGTAGCATGCGTGCATGAAGCCTTCGTAACTAGAGGTCATGTATCTCTTCGTGAGAAAAATGGTGGGTGGAGGGGGGGGGGGGTACTTTCCTTAAGTCAGGAAAACTGATACGTGTAAAGAAGTCTTCGTGTTTAAAAAAAAAGGTGACATGAAATAGAAACTCTTAAGAAAAGTGAACCTAAAGTCGTATCCTGAAATAATAATTTTTAGGTTTACCGTCAAAAGTTACCACTTCATCGTTACAAATGAATATGTGCCAAATTACTCTGCGGAGAAACTGGATTTCTTGGTTAAAAAAAAAAAAAAAAAAAAAAAAAAAGAAGAAGAAAAAGAAAACGACGACGACGACGACGAAGAAGACGACGACGACGACGACGACGACAATGAAGACGACGACGACGACGACGACGGCGAAGAAGAAGAAGAAGAAGAAGAAGAAGAAGAAGAAGAAGAATGTTACGGAGTGTGTGGTGATGTGTGTATGACTGTCTTGACTCTGACTTCCAAAAGTTTGGATGCGTGTAACGATTTTTCCCTACACACACCTACACCACACGAACATGGACAGCCGGGCAACACACAAGTTAAGGTTCTTTTATATGCTACCTGAACCATCAAAACATAAACACATATCAATAAGAGAATGTTAATATACGGGTTCACGACCACCCATCTTATTTTGCACGAAAACCCCCTTTTCACATACAAATCACGTCCTTCTCATGTTGATTTTTGCCAAAATTAACACCTGTTTTCTAAACAAAATTAACATGCAAAACCTCAAAAAATCGACGTAATCAGTACTTTAAAATGGGGGCTTACGTGCAAGATAAGATTTGGTGATCGCGAACCCGTATATTAACATTCTCTCCAGGGGCATAAAAATTAAGGGTTTACAGTACGCTCTTCTACTTCTAGCACCACCAACAAATCAGAACAAACAACTAGCCTTCCATCTTGATTACTTTAAAACAGATGACGTGCATTTTAATTATCTATGGAGAAAACAGGAAAGCATTTTTGTGGTCTCATCAAAATCCGTACTAAGGTAGTTATTTTTACATCCAATGAATTTATAGGCCCCTCAATTAATTCTTTAAATTGACTGTCTCCGTCAAACCTATATAACTGATAATCGCAAAACCCTGCCTTAATTGACGGCAGCACTCTTAGAACCTTAGATGGATAGCCCTCAAATAAATTAGTATCTGTTCTTAACTCATTTAAATGGACATACAACATTGGGTTCATGAGAAAATCAGTTGGTTCATTACCTTCAAATTGATAGGGATTTTTGTATTTTGAAATTATATGATTTTACGCACATGGAAGCCTAAGTTCGAGAAGCCCTTAGAAAAAACGTGCTCTCTTTTTCTTTTTTTTTTTTCTTTTTTCTTCTTTTTTTTAACTTCCTTCCTTCTTTTTTAAAACCCCAATTTTTAAAAAACCTTTTATTTTTTTCCCATTTTTTTCCCTTTTCTCTTAAATTAAAAGTATTTTGAGCCTCTTTAATTTTAACCAAATTTCTTTTAAAATTCCTAAAGAACCCCACAATTCCTCCCTTTTTAAGGGCTTTAAAAACCTCCCGTTTTGTTTGGTTATTTGTTTTCTTTTTTAAATTTTTAAAAAAATTTAAAAATAAACTTTTAAAAATTGAAAGGCCCCTTCAATGTAAAAACCCCAAAATTTACTTAAA
>CM031620.1:7137262-7152262 GCA_018398815.1 Conus ventricosus | reverse complement strand
TATTATTTATACATACTCTCCGTCAAAACTTGTTCAGTAAATAAAACCCTATGAGGCCTAAATTGTAAATTAATCCAATTCATTCTGTTAAGAATTGTTTCTATTTAAGTCAACATTGATTTTGGTGCTTGTTGTAATGAGCTAATATCTCGCCATTGTAAGAACGACGATAGTAACGTAAGGCGTTTAAAACGTCTAAGTTTTGCCAGCTAATATTATTTCCTGTTATAAGTCATCACTTAAAACGCCCACAACCCATCCCTCTCCCATCTTAAAGACAGAAATTTCAAATTATCCATTGTGAACGTGTCTCCCTAAATTTTTCTGCTTGAAATAAACTGTATACTTTGTAGAAGCTTTTTTTACAACTGTTTCTTTACTGTGGAGGATTACTGTTTTTTCCTATACGGCTTATTTCAATCTCTTACCGACTATTGCCGTCTGGCATAAGACTTTACATGAAAAGGGCCAGAGTTGAATGGCATTTCGAAACTTTTTTGCGGCCAAAAAAGTAATGGGCTTATGAATTCAAATTTTATGTCCCATTCTAATATGGTTCTAAATGCCATTTGCTGTCAGGTTTTCGAACTATTTTATATTCATACTGCCAGCATTATTTGCGCTCTAGATTGCGCAGTTGTTTCTAGTTTAGGAACTTTTTGCTGTCAGCCAACCACTTGCGTTTATAATCACCCATCTTTAGGTGTACTCAAACCCTACAAGCGCCTATCTCACCGTCTGTTCAAAGTCCGCAACGATCCTGCAAGGTCTTTTAATTCTAAAGGTTATACACCTTACAGGCGCTAATGTAAAACTCCTGATTCTTTCTGGCCCACGCGACATATTTTTGTAGTAAACGTAGTATTTATTTTCCAAAACATTGTGCAGGTTTATGACATTTCACAACTTTCCCTGTTTTGTCTGCAATTTTTATATAAATGATCCCAACCTCCCACAAACTAATCTTTAAACTGTAAATTAGGGAATTGAATAATTTCATAATCGCAATATGCAGCTTTCCTGATGAAGAAGCTCTTAAAACAGTTGAGGGTCTACCATCATAGAAGTTTTTCATCAGTGCTAAGCTCATCAAATGAACATAGAGTAATGAATGTAATGCAAGATCGAGCGGATTTTCCCCCACATAATATTTTGTCTGGCTCAGCACTAAAACCATAGTGGGGTAATTGCTAGTTTGTAAAGCCTAACATTTTAGCTAGCTTCTTTTTCAAAAAAGTAGATACTTCTTCAGGCTTGAATGTTCAACATTGTTTTTAGATTGCATTGTTTAAGTTTGAGGTAATGTCAACGTTACTCATTGCTTCTTTTAGCGAGCAAAACCCGTAATAACCATTCATGTATTATTAACTTGGTAATTTTAGTCCCTGCTTTGGTAACTTTAGAAGCTTGTTATTCTTCCTGATTCAGTTATATTAACCCTACGACTTTGTAGAATATTTCAGGAGCGCACCGTTCGTTCCGCATCGTTATTAATAGCATGTTCTAAAAACGAGGGCGGTCTGATTGTTATTGTTACAAACATTTTTTAAAACAAATTAAAAATGAGTGCATACCAAATATACTGATGCAAAATATTCTGTTGGCCGCACTACAATCCTTAAAAATATAGCAACTGATACTCTTGACATTGCTGTGGCCCAGGCTGTCACTTTTCTCCCATAAAAAGGTGAGTAACTCCATTAAGGCCGATATCTTAACCCCCCATTAATAAAGACTACATCTTCGCGAAACGTGTTTAGCTCCATCCGATGCCAGTCTTAACCAGAACAAGTTAACCTTTGCTGTGTTTTGGTCATCAACTGGGTGTGGAGTGTCGTATGCTAATCATGTAAATCATCCTGATCCTTTGTGAGGTCAGTGTAACAGATTTCATTTTTATACACATTTTAGACGTATTTTGACTGAACGCAGCGCGCCATTACAAAGACAAAACTCGGTATAATCCATTCAGCAACATAATAGACATGAATCCTTTTGAATGGATCTGTAACGAATTCAATATTAACACCAAGACAAGACTTTAGACAAAAGTTGGATCTTAACATGGTTTAGGCACCCTTATTTTTGGCATGCACAGAAAGTTTTACAATAGACTGAAACCCCCTTACACATCTTTCTCTCAGGCGCAACAGCATTCACCTTGGTCCATAGAGCAAACCTAAAACAGCATGGACAACATTTATCATAGACACTTCAAAGGTGCAACTAGAGCGGGAATAGATCGAATAAACGACTCTATTCGTACTTACGTTTGGTGTTTGCTAGGGTCGCTAGCACAGGCAAGATCGAGCATAACTGATCCTTCTACTGGATTTGACGCCAAAAACAATACTACAAATTTAGGAGGACGCCATTTAATTTCTACAGTTGATTTTACCTTCAAGTATTAAAAGGTACCAACAGTTTTACAATACTCAAGATCGAAAGTAGACCTTTGCTGTTGGCACTGGGTTTATACATGCTGCCTTCTAGACCTCAGACTCTTCCAGTAGGAATAATAATAAACTATAAATAAAGAAATTCTTATAATGCAGGCAATGACAGAAGGTTGGAAAAATGACATAAATCTGAGCCATTAAATTTACAAACAAATAACAGAACACCCAAGATTAAGTCATCTAATCCCCGTGGCCCAAAGCCAAAGGCCCCATTGAAGACTCAGCAAAGCTCGCGGCACTCTGTACGCGATGACCATGAATATGAAAAGGACAGCGCTTGTTCTTGATTACATGGCTTAGGATTACTTGGTCTTAATCTACTAAATAGTAACCAACTATTACAAAACTAATGACCATAAGTGCTCAGCCTAAAGCCAACTAACTTTGCTTGCAGTAGACAAAAGCCAGCTGACAATACTCCCTTCACCCAATATTCCTTGTAAGAGTCTATAGCATTACCGCTAATTTTTTTTAATAAACTCGCAAGATGGACAGCTGTTTTTTTATCCCCAAGATTTATCAGGAAGAGGTGAGGCGGCGAGGCACAACACTTTGACCCCACCGCTGCCTGTAATAGAGATAGCCATCAACCAGTGTACTTATTGGCAAATCCTAAGCAGTATAAAGCTTACTAATGTGACTCCTTCTCTCTAAACAGTGTTCGTATTCGTTCTGCTGGGAGTGTCCGTGTCTTTATATAAAATTCTTTGTATAGTTTATCCTTATTCTGCTCAACCTTGAGTTCGTAATTGTTTCGGTTAGTAGACAGCACACTTCTAGTCTTTTTGCTGAGCTCTCGTGTTTCAAATCTTTTAGTCGTTGGGCTCTTCTTTCTTAATTATCATGTCCTAAGTTGCGTCATCAGCCTCAACGAGTTTTCTTTTTTCTCTTTTTATATGCGCATCTTATTTCACTCTAGTTTGGCTAAAGTGTGGGGTTAATTCGCCCTCTGATGCTTCTCAAAGCATGATCAGGGCTGCTATTTCTCGCATGGGCAGCGGAGTCGTGTAATAGTCCTTTATGCTGTTCTTCTGAAAAACTGTTTTCTGCTTCTATTGCATTTAATATTCCATCTGCTGATGATTTAATTCGTCAAGTTCCATGTTTGGTATTTGGTTAGCTGATGGAGTTCCTGCAGTGTGTTTTAAGTTAGAAACTGCCTCCGCCCTTAATTTCGGTCTAACAAGACCAAGGCGATTTTGATCTTTCACACTGAGTCTATTTCAAATTAAACCCCACGGCAAAAAAACTTTGATGGGTCTTTTTTAGTTGTAAGCTGAACAAGTTGTCCTTGGTCGCTCCTCAAAAACAAATGGTCATCTTTTACTTCAAAAATCATTAGGTCTAAAAATTCAGGAGGTTCTTGGCCTAAACTTTGGTATAATGATTGCCCTTACTTTTGTTAATTCACGTCGCAAGAGGGCCCCGAGAGATGTTGTACCAAAGGAGTTTTTCACTCATGTCGTCTTCAGAATCTAAAACATCATAATCTTCACCCTCGATGCCTGCCATGTTTTTAAATAATTAACTTTTTATTTTGCTTCATAAAAATGCCACAACAAGTTACATGGCTCGATTCTTGACCCATAAAAAAAGGGAAAGAGCCCTTTTGGGGCGTAAAGGGGAAATAAGCGGAAAATTCCTGTTCCAAATAATCCATCTACTATTGATGCAGATCAAATTCTTACTGTTAAATTTCCAACCTAGGGCGGATGAAGTGATTGTGCCGGGCTCTGTGCGTCTTACTTTTAAAATAGCGCTCGATTCAACAACGACCTAAACAGGGACAGTTGTGCAGAATCTGGGGGGGCAATCGTTAGAAAATTTCTATTAAAACTTGAGGGGCCAAGAAATATTTTCTTTACATAATGCAGACATATTTTAACCTATTTGTTTTATGGCAAACCGGAATGAAAGGGCTGATCTTGCGTTCAAGGAATCGAAATGAAGAAGCACTAAAACATAAAATAGGCGCTGAAGATGCTAAAGACAACAAAGTATGAAGCTGTAAGTTATGCGTATGGTAATCGCTTTTCCATACCCTTAGTTTTTGAGTTGTTAAAAGCGCATGCCCCAAAATTTCAAGGAGCATTAAAGACAGATTGTCATATGAACTAATTTTTAATGAATACAAACGGGTTATTAAATCATCAGACACCAAAGCAAAGTACAGCATTTCTGACATCTCGTTAGGGGTTTGATGTTGTTAGCAACCATGAATTAGCATGATGATTGAGCAACAATATCAGTAAAAATTACCAATATTTTACGAAAGAGTGATTCATCATACAACATATCCAGAAGCAGGGCAGACACTATATGGAATTTTAGTTTTAGCGTCGCAGAAAGATCGCTTAAAGGTATTTTTTTGCTGTGTGAAGATGAAGAACCGTTCAAAGAGAAAGTGAAAATTTTTTTAAATCTAAATAACGAAAGTGCAATGTACAATTGACGGTAGTCTAACCAAATATACGCTAGCGGGCTTAGACCTTTCTCATTTTGACGAATAAGAAAATTGTTTGGGGTGGGAGGGGTAGAAATCCAACAGCAGACCTAGTGTCAAAAAGATTTACATCTTCACAATGTTAGGCTTGATGATTATTTAACAACAAATACGGTCTATGGATTGACCAAAGGTCAACAGGGATAATAAGTTGTATGGAAGCGGGAAAAATGTGAGAGACGTAATTAACATTCAAATTGATAAAGAAGAAAGCCGAAAAACCACTTAATGTACATTTGTTTTTATTATATGATGCGCAGCTGAATATTAAAGAAAACAGTTTAAAAATATGTATTATACTAAATTATTTTTCTTTTTTATAAAAGCATGTCTGTTCAGGTTTACCCAAATGTGCCTAAAAGCGCCGCCAAAAGAAGGGATAGCAGGCAATTCTGCTGTTATAGAAACCCCTGAAGTAAAAACTTAGATTAACAAACATTACACAAATGCAACAAAAACTAGGCAGGACCTTTCAAAATACAGCAAAACCAAACGAAGGTATTCTGTGTCTTTAATGTGTTACCTATGTTAATACTGGAGCATCGACTATAAGTGCTCTATCAGCAGGAACGAGTGTTAGTCTTTTAAAGCAACAGGCGTAGGTGCCCCGGCAGCTTTACCTCTAGGGGGTTTGTCTTTAGCTCTGGCCTGTGTTCATAGCTGTAGGGCCGCCAGAAAAAAAATTAAAAACAAAACTCCAAAAGCACACAGCTATGGTTTCAACTAATAACAGCTAAACTTAGTTCGTTTAAACTGACAATAAAAAGCGCTTGTTGACTCAAACATCACGGATAAGAAATTTATCGTTTTACAGGCCGATTTTGATGACTACAAAAGACAAAGTTTGATCTTAAAAGAAAGGCGAGGACAAGTTTTTCTCAACAGCCAGACCCCGAGAGATAAAAAAGGAATGCTTAAAAAAGTAAAGAGCATTAAACTCTGTTCTAAACAGCTCACATTAACAACACCAAAAGGTGTTTATACTTTTGTTTTGAGTCCAAGCGCAAAAAGACCGTCGATATTGTTTTCTGATTAAGTATTTTTTTTTAATTTAAATAAATATTTTGGTTAGAAAAGAGACTCAACAGGATAAATATATAAAGGCCAGATGAATTTTGTTGAAGGAATGCTTGAGAGAGAGCGTTTATCAAGAGCATGAATGATATGATTTAGAAGTCATTGCCCCAACAAACGTACAGGCAAGTGTTGTTCATGCTATTTTCTCAAGTTCCGGGCAAACTAACAATAGACCGCCAGTTAAAGTAATGTTAGCTGTTTTAATCGACTATATAACAATAAATGAAGAAAATCTAGAAGTTGGGTCTCGACTAAACAACAGACTATTCTTTCTCATAATGACTTAACACCCGGTTGGGCAGACGAACTGCTTACACAGTTTGACGCTGCCGTGAAGAAGCCAAAATGAGAGGCTCTGGTTGGTCAGGGCGAAGTCTTAGAGTTCAGATTAAAACAGGCTAAGTATGCCCCGTTTGTAGGCAAGTCTTACATTCCGCTGCCCCAGCTTTAGTCGCAAAAAAGAGCAGTTCTAAACATAAAGAATACAGACAACAAATGTTTTATGTGGTGTGTTCTGCAAGGCTGCATTACGCCCGCAAAAACGCAGAGAGAGTGTCTAACTATCGCCCTTACATCAATGATCTTAACTTTGGGGGAATATCATTTCCTGTTAGTGTAGATCAAATTGATCAGTTTGAAGAACAAAACAACCAATAACTGTTAAAAATCTACATGGGATGAGGAAACAAATTTGGTGCCGATTAAAGTGCCCAAGAACAGCCCAACAATAGGCAATCCAGACAAAAATCATGTTGACTTACTACTGATGCTTTCACCAGCGGGGCTACCGCATTACACTTTAAATTTACGCACAATGAGTAAACTAATGCAGCATGTTTCCCAAAGAATGGGCTAAACAAGAATTCTGCAGAAAATGTTTAATAAGAATTCCATCCGCTCAAGCCGCAAGCGAGCATAAGAAACATTGTATCGGCCCAGTTGACTGTAATACAGAACAAATTTAAACGCCCCCGCCAGGATCTAAAGTTAGTTTAAGAACTGGAAACGGCTGCAAACAAGTCATACGTAGTTTACGCAGACTTCGAGTCGCTTATTGTTCCTTATAAAGGGGCCGCACCACAAAAAACTTCGAAAAACAGTCTTAATGAGTAATCATCAGATTTGTTCATTTGCCTTCATTATTGTTAGGTGGGATGGCGTTTATTCAACGCCAGAATTATATGAGGACCAAATGCGGCTAGAAGATTTTTACAGCGCATTCAGCAAGTGCTTTAATGATTGTTCTAATAATCTGAATTTATCTGAAATCATGATAAGTCTGAAGACCAACAACAGTATGCCTCAGCCACTCATGTTGGATTTGTGGTTTAGGCCTCTCATCAGACGCAGCGAATCCAACAGTAAGAGACCATGATCACATTAGTGGAAAGTTCAGAGGAGCGGCGCATAACAAATGCAATCTTCAACTAAAGTTTGAACCAAAGACATGGAAGCTGCCCTCTTCTTTCATAACTTGCGAGGTTACGACTCTCATCTTATATTGCAAGCAGAAACCCAAACGCCTTCAGGGTAGCATGCATTGCACAGTCATCAGAAAAGTACATGTGCTTTAATCTAAATAACATGTCTTTCTACGACTCTTTTGGCAGCACATGATGGGATCATTAGAGGCACTGGCTATGTCCTTAAAGGTCCTGCCAATAACGGAAAAAATATTTTGATCAACTCTCGTTAGAAAGGGGGGTTTACCCTTATGAATACATGAACAGTTGGAAAGGTTTGACGAAGAAACTTCCGCCTAAAGGCGCGTTCTTTTCTGTCTTAGAGGAAAGGACATCAGCGACTCCGATTACCAGCATGCTCAAGATGCTTGGCAAAAGTTAGATTTTTAAAAACGATGGGAGACTTCATGACTCCTATTTAATGGCAGATGTATGTTTGTTGGCGGACGTCTTGAAAATTATAGAAAGACCTGCATGAAACATTATAGTTTGGATCCTGCGCATTTTTATTTCTGCACCCGGGATGATTTGGGGGACGCTTTCTTAAAGTTTACTGGAGTACAGATTGATTTATTGTCAGATTTACCAATGCTTCAGATGATTGAAAACGGATTGCGTGAGGAATTAGTATGGCATCGCATCATTACTGTAAAGCAAAAAAACAAATACTTGGACGACTATGATCCGGAGTAAAAGGTCAACTATCTCATGTATTTAGATGCAAACAATCTGTATGGATGGGCTATGGCGCAATCGCTTCCATTACGCAACTTTAAAATGTACACAGGCGGCGATCCGAATAATATTCAAAAGGCATTAAAAGTGGTTGGGCATTTAACGCCTAAATCAACAGCGTGGTTTCATTCTAGAAGTTGACTTAGAATATCCTATGAACTCCATGACCTGCATAATGACTATCCATTAGCAGCAGAAAAGTCTAAAGATGGACCCAAGGGGCCCGCCTAAACTGGTGCCTAATCTTCGGGCAAAAAAATTTGTCTGTCATTACAGACTTCTACAATTTTATTTAAGACTGGTTTAAAGTTGACAGTGTTCATCGTAAAATTGCTTTTGATCAGAACAGTTCATGAAACCATACATCATGAAGAACACTGATCTCAGAACCAAATCCCCAGATGCTTCAGAAAAAGACTTTTTCAAGTTGATGAACAACAGCTGTTTTGGAAAGGGCTATGGGGAATCCGCACAAACGTAAAGATGTCAGATTGGTTACCAGAGAGAACGAAGCAATTAAGCTGACTTCAAAACCTAATTATCAGGACTTCAGAAGATTTTTATGAAACAGCTTTTTGGTATAAATGATGAAAAAAAGAAAGTCAAAATTAGACAAACCTTATTTATTGGGTTTACTGTTTTAGAATTTTCAAAAGCTTTTGATGTTAGAGTTTCTTTATGATACTTTAAGCCCCCGTATCCTGAGTCCAGGTACTTTACACAGATTTCAGATAGTTTTGTTAAGATATTCCTACTGAAGATATTTATAAAAGACATGGAATTAGAAGTAGCTAAAGGAGCGAGTGGATGGTATGACACGTCCGATTATCCTAAAGATTCGCCTTTACATTCAAATTTCTAACAAGAAGGTTTAGGGAAAGATGAAGGATGAATTTTCTGGAAGGTGATCAAGGGAGTATGTGGGGTTAAGGTCAAAAATGTTACAGTATTTCGAGCCAGGAGGGAAAAACATTAAGAAAGCAAAGGGAATATCTCGCATGTTGTGCAGTCAAACATATCACATGACAACTACAAAGAAGCATTGTTTGGCAATAAGTTTTTATTTATGACAACGTAAAACTACGATCTAATCTACATGAGATCAACACAACGGTTGTAACAAGAAGTCATTAAAATAGAACAAACACAAAACGGGTGTTTGTTAATCCAGAGTTTTTTATATGCAATTGGGGCACTGGGGGGAAACCCTAAAATTAATTAAAGCGGAACTGTGTCTGGCGGGAATTATCTGCAGTTCTTCTTTCACAAAAGATCTTTTAGGAGTGGTTTTTTGTTGTGTCAGTTTTTTCCCTAAATAATACACGGGCGGTTATTTTTACAAATTTTTTTTATTTCGTATGGATCAACACTCCAAACCGGATCGGTTTTCCCCGATGCGAGTGTCCCTTTCCCCTTCCCCGGTTAAAAAAAGGTACCTTTTTTCAAACCAAACGGTTAATAGTTTGCCGGATGAAGACTCTCCTTCAACACATTTATTGTTTTTCTTTTGATTGCTTGTACTGGTTTTAACCCCTTTAATTTCTTTATTCATTGCGCGCAAAACTGAGGGCATCTTCTTTTAACCCATTCTGTGTTGCGAGAGTTGTCCCAAAAAGCTCTCTGTGATACTGGTAGGAGAAAAGTCTTTCGGGGTAACTGTTTGTTAAAGTTTTTTAACTAAAGCTGTGATCTGTGAATCCCCGGGGGGCCTTTTTCTAATTTGTAACTCTGTGTTTTAACAATAATTGTATTCACTTGGCCTTTAAATTCTTTTCCATCATCGACTTGAATCATGCGAGGGAAGTTTGTGGGCCTCGTTGGTATTCAGTTGTATAGCAACAGCAACAGCAGAAGCACTCTTTTGTGTTTTAAAGGCTCCGCATCTTTGTATCTTGAAGCCATGTCAATGACTGTGAGTGGTACTTAAATCTTTTTCGTCTAATCTATCAGAGGGTAATATTGAAGATCCATTTGATGGGTGTCGTTTGGAGTTGTATTAACAAAGTGTGGTCTCTGTATTCGTCTAGGGGCAGGTAAATAAATTTGCCAAATTGCTTGTTTAGATAACCCTTTTCCTTCGCTGTTTGTTCACTGACTCCCGCCGCTTGGCTTAGCTTTTGTATTGCTGTGATACCCTTCCAATATCCTTTGGGCGAATAATAGATTTTTTCATTTTTTATTCAGCCAATATTATGCGCAACAAAATACACGACAGTCATACCAAAGACAATAAAACCCCATTTCTTGCATCTTTTGTTTTTCTGATGGTTGATAAAAGTCACTGAATTTTGGTGGGGGCAATGTCTCGATTGTGTTTGCTGTTACAAGATAATTTGTTTTTATTGCTTGATCAACATCTTTAAATGTGTAAGCTGCATGCCCCTGTTTTTTCAGTGTGTTATTAATAAAATTAACTGCTCAATTCTCTGCTTTTCATTTGCGATCTTGTGCTGCAGCTAGTTGCTCCACAGCTTTTTTTAGTCTTTTTCTCTCGCCGTCGTTTCCCCTAGTTTACTAAACGCGTAATAATTATTCCGCTAAAAGCAAGCGCATTCACCCCAGCGCAAACCCATCTCATTACGAGGGGGAAGCCATTTTTATAAATGTATTTTTTTTTTACATATTTATATTCCTGGAATTTTTCCTTGCTTAACTAGAAAATCTTTCGTAGCAAATGAAGCTTTTAATAATAGCAATCAGCTTTGCTGAAACCCCAAAGTCTAGTTTGCCAAGATCTTTCTGGTTTTATTTTTTAACAAGCTTTTACCAAGCATTGTGTATCCTATATAGGCCACCAATAACAGCAGAATGGTATACAAGGTTAGCAACAGTTTTTTCAGTGCTCATTTTTATAAAAAAAAATAATTATAATTTTAATAAAAAACATGAACAGTGAGATCTACTACAGCTACAAGGCGGCCTAAACCTTCCCGAACTTATGATGACCAAGTTGATAGCCAAGCTGTTTGCCCCAAAGGAGAGGTTGTATTCTTTGGCAGCGTGTGGAAAAAAAAAAACAGTTCCTCGGAACTGAATTCAGCATTGAACAGATTCAACAGATGACGCCGCAAGGACATTTTAAAGTATCATAAACAGGTATGAAACGCAGCTGGGGTCTAGAATGGTGAAAAGTGTGGGGCAAACGGTTCTTAGTTTGTACACTAAACTAGTCAGTAGATTTGCTCCCTTGATTCTGAACAAGATTTTTACGTATGATTTAACGCAAGATCCGTTTTTTAAAAAAGTCATTAGAGTCCTTTGGGTGTGATTTATACTATAGATTTGGAACATTGTTATCACCAGTAATCATGGGATTAATTTAAATTTTAATCATATAGATTTTGTTTCCTTCAAAATTTAACGATTGGAAAATCAGCAGAACCAGAAAACACTGAATCAGGTGGAGAAAGTAACCCAAACCAGAAAATCAGCAGAAAACGCTGATCAAAGGGGGAGACCATTAAAAATCCTGGGCGTGTTTGAAGAGGGAAAAAAAATTAGCAGAGTGGAAACAGACAAAAAAAATTAATGTTCAGATATGACTCATCATGAAAACTAACCCCCGCCAACGCCCGAACAAGTTGATTCAATGCCCGCTATAAAAACTCATGTGATACAAGGGCCCCAAAGTCTTCATGGAATATTGAACTTAAACTGTTGCCATTTTTGGCGCCATTGCTGCTGTTGGGGGCAGTTATTACAGCTATAAAATATATAACACAATGGCAACAGAAACAAAAAAAGTTTAAAACAACCTGGAACCGCTAAATGCAGGGAAAAAAACAACTGCACGCCAAAACCGCCCAAAAACAAAGCATCATTTTGATCCCTTTATAATGGAATAATATTTTAAAAACTTAATTTTAATTTTTTTATAAAAATAGATCATGGCGTATTATAAAATGGGTGGTTCAAAAAATAAAGACATGGAGTCTATAAAAGACATTTCCATAGACCAGAATTGTAATCAATGCGGTTGCTTAGGATGTAAGGCCTTCATTAAGATCTATTTCAGAGAACGTGAGCAAGACATCCTCAACGATGGGCGCGTTTTTTGAGGCGTGTGGTGTACTACATTAGAATCTGCTATTTCAGATAAAAACATTAGATTGTATTTTTTTGATAATTATAAGAACTTGAATAAAACTTGGTTGTACTTAGAGGATGACTTAGTTTGATCTTGAGGCGACTTAATCAAGAACTTAATCAAGAAATTATTAAGAACTTGAAGTAACTTAATTAAAAACTTAATTAAAAACTTGGGGTGACTAATTAAAATTAATTAAGAACTTAGGGTGACTTTGGGGGGAGGAGTGTGTGTGGTGTATACAGGGGGTGGGGTGGGGGACGTGCGGCGTGGGGTGGGGGTGGGGGGACGGGGCGTGCGTGGGGTGGGGGGGGGGGACGTGGTGGTGGGGGGGGTGGGGTGGGGGGGACGTGCGTGCGTGTGTGTGCGCGGACCTTTAATTATTTATAAGAACGAAAGTTCGATATAATATAGTTATTATCAGTTTAAAACAAAAAAAACAACACAATAACGCACACACGCACAAACATTTAAAAAATAAGGAAGTGCTTGCATAGGGAAATGGGGGAAGGGTTTTATGGTTGGGCTTAAGCGCCCTAAAATTCAAGACGGCTGCCGGTCTCTCTGTCAACTGAAGATTATTCAAAGCAGCCACCAAGTGCATTTATCAAAAGCTTGATTTAATAAACAAGACAGTTGAATAAAGTACATTCTGCGGCCGCCAAAGGCAGCCAAAAAAGTTGAAGCAGGCGTTGAAGCGAAGCAGTTTTAAGCCCGTAATCACGCAATTTTATACAAGTCATGAAGTGCTTGGGGGAAATTCAAGGCAGCAACTCTAAAAACCCGACCCCTCCTGCAGGAGCGGTATCTAAAATGATCTACTCAGTGGTTGGGCTGCAGTGCGCGCGCACTGTTGCTAAAGCAGCCAACTCTAAACGCCCCGACGCTCCTGAGGAGCGGTATCTAAAAAAAGATCTTACTTTAGTGGGGGGCCCTTCAGTTGCAATTTAAGGCACACTTGAAGGCAGATGAACTGGTTAAATTTGAAGTAAACACATCTTAATACAATCGCTTGCCACATAAACACTGAATCTGTATTAACAATCATCAAGTCTAATACAAACTGAGAACATTTTTACTTGGAAAGGGAAAAGCAAAAATGTTTCAAATATAAGTTTTTTGCATCGAATCAGCCGTGTTTACTCCGCCTTAAGAAATGAACGCCATGTTTTTAAACATGGCTTTAGCTGTCTCAAGCAGCTCCAACAATCAAGCGTAATGGATTGTTTTGTTCGGTCGACTTTCAACAAAGCAGGCCCTTTATTAGATAAGGAACCATCTCATCAATAGTCAAAAAACGTATTAAAACTGGCTACATCTTGTTTCATTTCCTTGAACCAACAAACCTTTAAGTTTGTCGTTCATTTCCAAAGCAGTTAGTTCACTTTTCGTTTTCTAGAAAAACAATCTCTCCGTTTCACAACATGCTTTGCCTAATTGTTTCAACAAATACTCTAACATGCAGTTAAAGTAAAACTTTGGCCTCGAATAACAAAACCTGTTCTTCAGTAACGTTTAACAAAACCAACCTGCACAAACCGGTTAAATATTTCAACTACAAACCACACACCTTTCAGCCAACGCCTCAAGTAAATGAACTACAACGGTTTTTGTGGTGGGAGTGACACGTGGGAAATCTAGACATTCGCTACGCGCCACCTGTGGTTTATTGATTTTTTGGTCGAAAGGGGCCGTGCGCTGTGCAACGAAGCTGCGAGCCGTAATTAAGTGATCAGGTTTCTGTGTACAAAGTTTGTTTAGAATTAGTCAAAGAAGTGTGGGATTTTATGACTTTAAAGAGAGAGAGAAAGAGGTGTGTGTGGTGTGTGTGTGTATGTGTGTGTGTGTGTTAGGTGTCTGGTGTGCCGCCTTCTGTCTGTCTGGTCTGTCCTCTCGTCTCTCTTCTTTGTCTGTCGTCTGTCTGTTTTGGGGCAACTAACCTTAACGGGCTAGGGTTTTTCTCTCTCTCTCCCAGCTGAAGAAAATACCGCGGTTTAAAGGGATAGCTGGTGACCCCGTGTTTATGGGCGCGTTCGCCACAACTGCTTTTCTCCTGCGTTACCTTTTGGGGGTCGGTTCAGTCCTGGTACTTTTTACGTTACTCTAGAAACTTTAGTAAATTAGTTTGAAAACGGACAACCGTACACAGTATGTTGGTTTTTAGTAATCGTTATTTTTGGTTATTGAAGTCTTAAATTTTTCAGAAGAACAGTATTGCTGTTTAGGTCACTTTCGCCGAAACTGGGTGGGGCGGGGAAAATGAGTTAGGATGGCATATTACTGTTCTCTACACGTTAATGATTAGGGGAAGGGGGTATAGAAGCGCGCGCGCGGCGCGCGAGCGAGCGAGAGAGAGAGAGAGAGAGAGAGAGAGAGAGAGAGAGGAGAGAGAGAGAGAGAGAGAGAGGAGAGAGAGAGAGAGAGAGACAGAGAGAGAGAAACAGAGAGAGAGAGAGAGAGAGAGAGAGAGAGAGAGAGAGAGAGTTTCTATGAGCTCAATAATTGGGGCGAGCAAAGGGTGACACACGGACTTACACACTGCCTGCATCAATTGCGCGGAATGTAGAAGACGTACACGTTAATGATTATGCTATACGGAAGGTGAATTCCTGTTTACTGCATACAATAAAAGGTCAATAATACCTAAAGTATGACCCACACAAAATGCAATGCATA
>CM031620.1:7115297-7134662 GCA_018398815.1 Conus ventricosus | reverse complement strand
GTGTAATATGTCATCCATAACCAACGACCAAACTTGGCCTTCTCTTCCCGAAAGTGGTGATGGGATTTACGTGTTTGCAAAATGTTTATGCGCGCGTTCACACACGAACCTAATGCTATTTCCCGAGGGAACTTCCACTGTAACGAAACGACCTCGGCAGAGATTCTAACCCACAAATCCCAGAATCACCAAAGTTACGAGTCCGGCGCTCTACCACAGAGTTATCTATTTCCGGCCCCCGGTGACTCAGAGGGGAGATAATCCACCAGAAACAAGCAGAGCAGCACCACGCCTAGCCGCAGCAGCAACTTCAGCAGTAGCAGCACAACGTCTTTTTTATCAGAAAGGAAAAGACGATGTTTGCAAACTGATACCAACAAGAACTGCCCTCTTGGTCCAACGTCCCTTCAAACGATGGTATTCATCTCCACATTTGGACATTTGACGGGCGTTTCTGGTCCACGTCTTCAACAATGGATTCAATCACCACATTAGGACAATTGACGGGCGCGGAGTTCTTCACCCCTACCACTGTATTGTCCTGTTAGCAGTGGGAGTTTGGAGACGTAAGAAAGGGGTGTGGGAAGGGAACAACAGCCACTCAAGCAGTGGCAGAAGCCACAAAAAGTAGCACAGCAGCAGATAGCATAGCAGCAGCACAGCCAGTTCGACTAGAGTGCGATGGGGGCAGCAGCAGCAGCAGCATGAGCCAAGCAGCAGCAGGTTTCTACAACGAAGGAGCGACTGGCAGCATCTGGAGTGATGAAAAGAAGGAGAAAGGAGATGCCTAGAGACCATTTATTTTTTATTTTTTTTTTTTTTTTTTTTTTTTGTTGGTACTTTCAACCAGTCTCACATCTCCCAACTCCACCATCACAGCGCCACCTCGGAAAATACGAGTGTGTGTGTGTTGTGTGTGTGTGTGTGTGTGTGTGGTGTGTGTGTGTGTGTGGTGTGGTGTGTGTGTGTGTGTGTGGTTTGTGGTGTGTGTGTGTGTCCCTCTCATTAACTCTCCCTCTCTCTCTCTCTCTCTCTCTCTCTCTCTCTCTCTCTCTCTCTCTCTCTCTCTCTCTCTCACTCTCCCTCTCTCTCTCTTGTCTCCCCCACCTCTCCTCTCTCTCTCTCTCTCTCTCTCTTCTCTTGCTCCACTGTCTCTCTTTGAGTGACCTTCAAAGTGAAATCACTCCTATGTTGTATGCACCAGGATTCAATGGGGACGAAACATGCCTGACTGTTTTTCTGTCGCAATGATGATGAATGAAGAGGCAGCTGAACTTAAGCATACCACTCCAGCACCTCCAACCTCCACCACCACTGCCACCACCACCCACCCACCCACAGCACCACCACCTCACGTGATCTGCCTACAGTGTCCACACTCGAAGCAGCAACAGCAACAGAAGCACCACGACTTTTGGAGTTCATTTGTCATTTTTCTTTGTTTACATTTTCTTGCAATAAAGTAAAGAAAAGAAGGCCCTTGGTGTGAAGTATCAGCATTTTCAAACTTTATGGAGGTCTCAGTGGAAAACAAAACCGCCGAGATGGGTCCGCCTGCTGGGGTTTCCCCACCCCGCAAATACGTGCTCAGCATAGACAAAATACTGGCCGATCTGTGTTGGTTTTGTTCTGGTAGTGTGTGTTTATACGTGCAGCAAAAAAGAAACCAAATACTGGCCGATCTGGTTGGTTTTGTTTCTTGGTATGTGTAGATAAATTTATTACGGTGTTTTTTTTTTTTTTTGGGCAGGTTTTGTTGGAGAAATTTTGATTATTTTTGGTATGCGAAGTAGACCATGGTAATACTAATGAAATAACATTGACAGCGACAATGAATTGTGTCTCCTACAGGGTACACACTCCCTCTTTGGCAACACCACACACTACGCGTGCGCGAGCGCGCTGCGCGCAGGCGCACACACACATCACCCAAACACAAGCACACACATACACAAACACCACACATTCACACACACATGTACACACACACACACACACACACACACCACACACACACACACACCCACACCACACACACACACACCCACACACACGCATCACACGCACCACACACGCACACACTCTAGAGGTTAATATTTCAACTGTCCCTTTTTTTCCCACGGGCATTTCGTTACCGGGAAGCTGTGTTTCGACCCTTGGTCCTGAGACAGCCAAGCAAGAGTAATCCAAGAGGAGGACACTGCAGGACACATGCTCGCTCTTGGATACACCATTTTGCCTTGGCCATGTATTTTCTCACAGGATCCAACACAACACAGATGAGACAATACAGAAAGGAAAGCTGGTAAGTTTTTTAACGTACAAACAAAGATGACATTACAACGCGGTCATGAACAAAAGAAAGAGAGAGAAGAGAGAGAGAGAGAGAGAGAGAGAAGAGAGAGAAGAGAGAGAGAAAGAGAGAGAGAGAGAGAGAAGAAGAGAGATATGAAGAGGGAGTGGAGAGAGAGAGAGTGAGAGAGGGGGGTGTGGGGAAGAATGAAAGCCGTAAGCGATGGGAGGAAATAAAACACACACAGGGGCAAACCACAATCCCACAATAAACCAATGGAATCCATTCACGCACAACGCAGCAATCAATGCCAACTACAGACGCTTCTCTACACCCCTCAACACCACAGCGCATGACATCACCAACACCTTGAACATGGACAGGCATGAACTTTGAAGATGGACAGGGATAACTTTGAACATGGACAGGATGAACTTTGAACAAGGACAGGGATGAACTTTGAACCCACATGGACAGGCATGAACTTTGACCATGACAGGCATGAACTTTGAACATTCGGACAGGGATGACTATGAACATGGACAGGCATGAACTTTGAACATGGACAGCAATGAACTTTTGAACATGGACAGGCCATGAAAATTTGAACATGGACAGGGATGTAGAATTTGAACATGGACAGGATGAACTTGAACAAGGACAGGAGAGAACAGGAAAAGGCCGACTCTGACTCAACTTGCTCCTCACCCAAGTTGTTGGGCGAATGTGGCCTAAAAGCCGCCTATCGAGAGTTCTCTGACAAGTAACCAAAAAAATTTGAAAAAAAAAAAATTAAATTAACGACACTACTAACAAACATACTGGTAGGGTGATTGCCGTTTTCAATACTAATTACTAAACTTTTTAGATTTCCAGTTTTTGTTAATCCTATGTTTTTCCTGATCATTTTCAATAACATCATTTTCGCGCAAACATTCGTCAAATAGTCTTTGTCGTTCATGTGAAATAAAACTACAGTCTTAACTGTTCCTAAAGTCTTTTAAAACGAGTTATAGTTCTGGCATAAAAAATCCACACACTTATCCCGCATGTCTTTCCGCTGAAAGCTAGTTTCGACAAAGTGTTTTTCTCTTTTAACTATGTCTCTTTCGGCCGAACAGTCATCTATAATAAATAGTGGTCTGCGTTCCTTTCAAAACCAGTCTATAAAACTGTGTTCATAAACCTCACTCAGTTTATGCTAGGATCAACTAAATATATGTCATCATCTGTCCATATAAACCTTCTATCATATATGCTTTTGTTCCATTAAGTGTTGGGCAGAAAATCACAATATGATTAAAATTATAGCGATAAACTGTTTTTGTAATAGGTCAAGATAAATATTGTTTTTCCACACCCAGTCTGCCCACAAATTAATGAGCAATGAGGAGTTTTATGCATAAATTTAACTGCTCCAAGTTTTATAACAGAACTTAATCAAATCCAGTTATTATTTATACATACTCTCCGTCAAAACTTGTTCAGTAAATAAAACCCTATGAGGCCTAAATTGTAAATTAATCCAATTCATTCTGTTAAGAATTGTTTCTATTTAAGTCAACATTGATTTTGGTGCTTGTTGTAATGAGCTAATATCTCGCCATTGTAAGAACGACGATAGTAACGTAAGGCGTTTAAAACGTCTAAGTTTTGCCAGCTAATATTATTTCCTGTTATAAGTCATCACTTAAAACGCCCACAACCCATCCCTCTCCCATCTTAAAGACAGAAATTTCAAATTATCCATTGTGAACGTGTCTCCCTAAATTTTTCTGCTTGAAATAAACTGTATACTTTGTAGAAGCTTTTTTTACAACTGTTTCTTTACTGTGGAGGATTACTGTTTTTTCCTATACGGCTTATTTCAATCTCTTACCGACTATTGCCGTCTGGCATAAGACTTTACATGAAAAGGGCCAGAGTTGAATGGCATTTCGAAACTTTTTTGCGGCCAAAAAAGTAATGGGCTTATGAATTCAAATTTTATGTCCCATTCTAATATGGTTCTAAATGCCATTTGCTGTCAGGTTTTCGAACTATTTTATATTCATACTGCCAGCATTATTTGCGCTCTAGATTGCGCAGTTGTTTCTAGTTTAGGAACTTTTTGCTGTCAGCCAACCACTTGCGTTTATAATCACCCATCTTTAGGTGTACTCAAACCCTACAAGCGCCTATCTCACCGTCTGTTCAAAGTCCGCAACGATCCTGCAAGGTCTTTTAATTCTAAAGGTTATACACCTTACAGGCGCTAATGTAAAACTCCTGATTCTTTCTGGCCCACGCGACATATTTTTGTAGTAAACGTAGTATTTATTTTCCAAAACATTGTGCAGGTTTATGACATTTCACAACTTTCCCTGTTTTGTCTGCAATTTTTATATAAATGATCCCAACCTCCCACAAACTAATCTTTAAACTGTAAATTAGGGAATTGAATAATTTCATAATCGCAATATGCAGCTTTCCTGATGAAGAAGCTCTTAAAACAGTTGAGGGTCTACCATCATAGAAGTTTTTCATCAGTGCTAAGCTCATCAAATGAACATAGAGTAATGAATGTAATGCAAGATCGAGCGGATTTTCCCCCACATAATATTTTGTCTGGCTCAGCACTAAAACCATAGTGGGGTAATTGCTAGTTTGTAAAGCCTAACATTTTAGCTAGCTTCTTTTTCAAAAAAGTAGATACTTCTTCAGGCTTGAATGTTCAACATTGTTTTTAGATTGCATTGTTTAAGTTTGAGGTAATGTCAACGTTACTCATTGCTTCTTTTAGCGAGCAAAACCCGTAATAACCATTCATGTATTATTAACTTGGTAATTTTAGTCCCTGCTTTGGTAACTTTAGAAGCTTGTTATTCTTCCTGATTCAGTTATATTAACCCTACGACTTTGTAGAATATTTCAGGAGCGCACCGTTCGTTCCGCATCGTTATTAATAGCATGTTCTAAAAACGAGGGCGGTCTGATTGTTATTGTTACAAACATTTTTTAAAACAAATTAAAAATGAGTGCATACCAAATATACTGATGCAAAATATTCTGTTGGCCGCACTACAATCCTTAAAAATATAGCAACTGATACTCTTGACATTGCTGTGGCCCAGGCTGTCACTTTTCTCCCATAAAAAGGTGAGTAACTCCATTAAGGCCGATATCTTAACCCCCCATTAATAAAGACTACATCTTCGCGAAACGTGTTTAGCTCCATCCGATGCCAGTCTTAACCAGAACAAGTTAACCTTTGCTGTGTTTTGGTCATCAACTGGGTGTGGAGTGTCGTATGCTAATCATGTAAATCATCCTGATCCTTTGTGAGGTCAGTGTAACAGATTTCATTTTTATACACATTTTAGACGTATTTTGACTGAACGCAGCGCGCCATTACAAAGACAAAACTCGGTATAATCCATTCAGCAACATAATAGACATGAATCCTTTTGAATGGATCTGTAACGAATTCAATATTAACACCAAGACAAGACTTTAGACAAAAGTTGGATCTTAACATGGTTTAGGCACCCTTATTTTTGGCATGCACAGAAAGTTTTACAATAGACTGAAACCCCCTTACACATCTTTCTCTCAGGCGCAACAGCATTCACCTTGGTCCATAGAGCAAACCTAAAACAGCATGGACAACATTTATCATAGACACTTCAAAGGTGCAACTAGAGCGGGAATAGATCGAATAAACGACTCTATTCGTACTTACGTTTGGTGTTTGCTAGGGTCGCTAGCACAGGCAAGATCGAGCATAACTGATCCTTCTACTGGATTTGACGCCAAAAACAATACTACAAATTTAGGAGGACGCCATTTAATTTCTACAGTTGATTTTACCTTCAAGTATTAAAAGGTACCAACAGTTTTACAATACTCAAGATCGAAAGTAGACCTTTGCTGTTGGCACTGGGTTTATACATGCTGCCTTCTAGACCTCAGACTCTTCCAGTAGGAATAATAATAAACTATAAATAAAGAAATTCTTATAATGCAGGCAATGACAGAAGGTTGGAAAAATGACATAAATCTGAGCCATTAAATTTACAAACAAATAACAGAACACCCAAGATTAAGTCATCTAATCCCCGTGGCCCAAAGCCAAAGGCCCCATTGAAGACTCAGCAAAGCTCGCGGCACTCTGTACGCGATGACCATGAATATGAAAAGGACAGCGCTTGTTCTTGATTACATGGCTTAGGATTACTTGGTCTTAATCTACTAAATAGTAACCAACTATTACAAAACTAATGACCATAAGTGCTCAGCCTAAAGCCAACTAACTTTGCTTGCAGTAGACAAAAGCCAGCTGACAATACTCCCTTCACCCAATATTCCTTGTAAGAGTCTATAGCATTACCGCTAATTTTTTTTAATAAACTCGCAAGATGGACAGCTGTTTTTTTATCCCCAAGATTTATCAGGAAGAGGTGAGGCGGCGAGGCACAACACTTTGACCCCACCGCTGCCTGTAATAGAGATAGCCATCAACCAGTGTACTTATTGGCAAATCCTAAGCAGTATAAAGCTTACTAATGTGACTCCTTCTCTCTAAACAGTGTTCGTATTCGTTCTGCTGGGAGTGTCCGTGTCTTTATATAAAATTCTTTGTATAGTTTATCCTTATTCTGCTCAACCTTGAGTTCGTAATTGTTTCGGTTAGTAGACAGCACACTTCTAGTCTTTTTGCTGAGCTCTCGTGTTTCAAATCTTTTAGTCGTTGGGCTCTTCTTTCTTAATTATCATGTCCTAAGTTGCGTCATCAGCCTCAACGAGTTTTCTTTTTTCTCTTTTTATATGCGCATCTTATTTCACTCTAGTTTGGCTAAAGTGTGGGGTTAATTCGCCCTCTGATGCTTCTCAAAGCATGATCAGGGCTGCTATTTCTCGCATGGGCAGCGGAGTCGTGTAATAGTCCTTTATGCTGTTCTTCTGAAAAACTGTTTTCTGCTTCTATTGCATTTAATATTCCATCTGCTGATGATTTAATTCGTCAAGTTCCATGTTTGGTATTTGGTTAGCTGATGGAGTTCCTGCAGTGTGTTTTAAGTTAGAAACTGCCTCCGCCCTTAAATTCGGTCTAACAAGACAAGGCGATTTTGATCTTTCACCTGATTCTTTGTATAATGTAACTCCTTGGCTAAAACTGTTGATGGTCCTGGTTTTAGTTGTAAGGCCGAACAAGTTTGCCCTTGATCACCCCTTTCAAACAAATGAACCATCTTCAATCAAAATCATTTGGGTCTAATAAATCAGGAGGTTTTCTTCTTGACCTAAACTTATGAAAAATGCTCGCGACCGAACATTCTGTAATTTCACGGCTCATGAGAGAATTGAGCGATGCGTGTCAAGGGATCATTCACTCATGTCGTCTCCACATCAAAAACACAAATCATCTCTTCCATCCACTTCAAATCCCTGCCATGATGTTGAAATAATAAACGTTTTATTTTGCTTCATATAAAATCCACAACAAGTACATGGCTCGATTCTTGACCGCATAGAAAACTGAAAGAGCCTTTGGGCGTGAAGGAAATAAGCGAATATTACTGTTCAAATAATCCATCTACTATTGATGCAGATCAAATCTTACTGTTAAATTTCCAGACCTAGACGGATGAAGTGATTGTGCCTTGGCTTCTGCGCTTCTTTCTTTTAAATAGCGCTCGATTCAACAACAGACCCGAACAGACAGTTGTGCAGAATTCTGGGCCGGGCCAATCGTTAAAGAAATTTCCTATAAAAACTTGCGGGCAAGAATATTTTCTATTACCACAATGCAACATATTTTTTAACTTATTCTGATCTAAGCTAACCGGGAATGAGAAGGGCTGAACTTGCGGTTCAAGGAATAGAAAATGAAGAAGCCTAAAACATAGAATAGGCCCGCCGCAGATGCTAAAGACAACAAAAAGTATGAAGCCTGTAATTTATGCGTATGGTAATCGCTTTTCCATACCCTTAGATTTGAGTTGTTAAAAAGAGTCGGCATGCCGCCATACTTTCAAGGAGGCATTAAAAGACAGATGTCATATGACTAACTTTTAATGAATACACACTGGTGAATAAATCAGCAACACCGAAGCAAAGTACATAGCATTTCTGACATCTCGTTAGATTATGATGTTGTTAGCACCATTGAATTAGCAAGGATTGATTTAGCAACATATCAGTCAAAAATACCCATATTTTACGAAAGAGTGATCATCAAACACAGATCCCAGAAGCAGGGCAGACACTATATGGAATTTTAGTTTTAAGGAGCGTCGCAGCAAGATCGCTTAAAGGTATTTTAATTGCTGTTGAAGATGAAGAACCGTTCAAAAGAGCAAGTGAAAGTTGTTTAATCCTAAAATAACGAAAGTGCAATGTAAAATTGACGGTAGTCTAACCAAATCTACGCTAAGCGGGTTTTCTTAGACCTTATCATCATTTTGACGAAATAAGAAAATTGTTTGGGGTGGAGGGGAGAATCCAAAATAGCAGACCTAGTGTCTAAAGATTTACATGCTTCACAATGTTAGGCTTTGATGATGTATTTAAAACAAAATACGGTTTATGGATTGACCTAAGGTCAACAGAGGATAATGAGTTGTATGGAAGCGGGAGAATGTGAGAGAGACCGTAATAAACATTCAATTGATAAAGAAGAAAGCCGATAAACCGCTTAATGTACATTTGTTTTTATTATATGCTGCGCACCTGAATATTGAAGAAAACAGATAAAATATGTATTATACATAATTATTTTTCATTTATAAAAACATGTCTGTTAAACATTAACCAAATGTGCCACAGCACCCGAGGATTCCAAGAGAAGAGATAGCAGGCAATTCTGCTGTTAAGAAAGCCCTAACATAAAACCTTCAGATTAACAAACAATTTTTTTACACAAATGCAACAAACACTAGAGCATGACCTTTCCCAAAATACAGCAAAAACAAACGAAGGTATTCTGCTGCTTTAATGCTGTTACTCTATGTTAATACTGGAGCATCGACTATAAGTGCTCTATCACAGAACGAGTGTTGATCTTTAGCAACGGTCATAGGCGCACCCCAGCTTACCTCTAGGATGTTTGTCTTTAGCTCTCGGCGCCTGTGTTCATTAGCCGTAGGTGCTGCTAGCAAAAAAATAAAAACTAAACTCCAAAAGCACACAGCTATAGTTCAACTGATAACAGCTAAACTTAGTTCCTTCAAACTGATTATAAATAAAGCGCTAGCTGACTCAAACATCACGGATGAAGAATTTAGTCGTTTACAGGCCGATTTTGATGACTATAAAAGACAAAAGTTTGATCTTCAAAGAAAGGCGGGGACAAGTTTTTCTCAACAGCCAGACCCCGAGCAGATAAAAAAGGAATGCTTAAAAAAAGTAAACGAGACATTAAACTCTGTTCTAAACAGCTCACATTAACAACACCAAAGGGTGTTTATACTTTAGTTTATGAGTCCAAGCACAAAAAGACCGTCGATATTGATTCTGATTAAGTATTTTTTTTAAATTTAAATAAATATTTTGGGTTAGAAAAGAGACTCAACATGGCTAAGATATATGAAGGACAAGACGAATTTTTTGAAGCAATGCAAGAAAATTTGTCAAGAGCGCTGAATGATATTGATTTAGAAGTCATTGACCCAACAAACGTACAGGCAAGTGTTGTTCATGCTATTTCTCAGTTCCAGGTAAACTAACAATAGACCCGCCAGTTAAAGTAATGTTAGCTGTTTTAATCGACTATGTAACAATAAATGAAGAAAATCTAGAAGTCTGGGTCTCAACTAAACAGCAGACTATTCTTTCTCATAATGACTTAACACCCGGTTGGGCAGGCGAACTGCTTACACAGTTTGACGCTGCTGCTGAAGAAGCCAAAATGAGAGGCTCTGGTTGGTCAGAGGGCGAAGTCCTAGAGATTAGATTAAAACAGTCTAAGTATGCACCGATTGTTGGCAAGTCTCACATTCCACTACCTCCAGCATTAGTCGCAAAAAGAGCAGTTCTAAACATAAAGAATACAGACGACAAATTTTTTTTTGTGGTTGTTCTCGAAAGGGCGCATTTACCGAAAAAAACGCAGAGAAAAAGAGGTCAAAACATCACCCTTACATCATGATTTAATTCAGTGGAAATCTTTCCCCCGTTAGCGTGGATTCCATTGATCATTTTTAAAAAACAAAAAAAACCCCAAAACTTTTAAATGTCACACATGGGTGGGAAACAGATTTGGTCCCAAATTTAAAGTGTCCAAAACACCCCAACAATAGCAAACCCCCAAAAAGTCATGGGGACTTATCCAAATTTTTTTTCCCCACAGGGCTCCCCCAATTACACTTGATACGCACAATGGCAATTTTTTGCGCATACTTCAAAGCATGAACATAAAAAGAATTCTGTAAAAAATTTTTTTAAAAAGAATTCCAACCCCAACCCGCTTGAAATATAAAACATTGTAAAATTTTCTGTAACTGTAAGACAGAACTAACTAGCCCCGCCAGGATCAAATTTATTTTTTAAAACGGGAAAGGGCTGCAAACAACCTACTATTTTACGCAGACTTCGAGTGCTTATTTTTTTCCTTATGAAGGCCGCCCCAAAAAAATTCAAAAAAACAGTTTTAATGGAAATCACAGATTTGTTCTTTGCCTTCATTTTGTTAGGTCAGTGGCGTTTATTAAAACCAGAATTAATGGGACCAATGCGCAAAAAATTCAAAACCATGCAGCAGGCGCAATGATTTTTTAATAACTAAATTTTATCTAAAAATCTAAGGCGCCTGAAGTCAAAAACAGAGATCAGCCACGCTTTGGGATTTGGGTTTGAGCTAACCCCCAAGAGGTAAACCCCACGAAAGAGACCTGACCTTTAGGGAAATTTCAGGGGACCCGCACACAGTAAATCAATCTTAAACAAATTTTAAACCAAAGACAGGAACTGCCCATCTTCTTTCAAACTTGCGGGGGTTACGACTCTCACTTATATGCAAGCAGTAACCAACCCCTTTCAGGGTAGAAAGCATTGCACAGTCATCAGAAAAGTACTGTGTTTTTAATCTAAATAACATGCTTTCTACGACTCTATGCAACACATGAGGGGCTCATTAGAGCACTGGCTATGCCCCTTAAAGCCCTGCCCAATAACGGAAGAAATTTTGACTCAACGCTTGTTAAAAGGGTTTCCCCTTAGATACAGAAAGTTGGGAAAGGTTTGACAAAGGACGCCCCCTAAAGGCGCGTTTTTTTCTAGCTTAAAAAAAAGGACCAGCGACTCCCCGATTACCAGCTGCTAAAGATGCGGGGCGAAGTTAGATTTAAAACGATGGGAGAATAACCCTATTTAAGGGCAGATTTTTGTTTTTTTTGGCGGACGTCTTTTAAAATTATAGAAAAGACCTGCCCTGAAAAATTTTAGCCTGGGTCCCGCGCATTTATTTCTGCACCCGGATGGTTGGGGGGGGCGCTTTCTTAAAGTTTACGGAGACAAATTGATTTATTGTCGATTTACCAATGCTTCAGATGATTGAAAACGGATTGGGGGAGGAATTAGTATGCGTCGCATCATTACTGTAAACAAACAACAAAAACTTGGACGACAAAGATCCAAGTAAAAGGTCTAACATCTCATTATTTAGATGGCAACAATCTGTTGGAGGGCTATGGCGCAAACGCTTCCCCTTACGCACTTTAAAATGTACACGGTACGAAAATATTCAAAAGGCATTAAAAAAAGGTTTGGGCAGTTTAACGCCCTGATCAACAGCGTGGTTTTTCTAGAAGTTGACTTAGGATTTCCTCAGGAACCCATGACCTCATAATGATATCCATTAGCAGCAGAAAGCTAAGATGAAACCAAAAGAGCCCCTAAAATTGTGCCCAATCTTCGAGGCAAAAAAAATTATTCGCATTAAAACTTCTACAATTTTTATTTAAGACATGGTTGGAAATTGACAGCGTTTACGTAAAATGCTTTTTACAGAACAGTTCAAAACCATAATAATGAAGAAAACTGATCTTTTAACTAAAAACCCAGATCTCGAAAAAGACTTTTTCAAGCTGAGAACAACACGTTTTGGAAAAACTATGGAGAATCCCCCAAACGCAAATGTCAGTTAGTCACAAAGAAACGAAGCAATAACTGACTTCAAAACCTAAAATTTCAGGATTTAGAAAATTTATGATCACTTTTTGGGATAAAGATGAAAAAAAAAAAATCAAATTAGACAAACCTGTATTTTTTGGTTTTTAAAAGTTTTTGAATTTTCAAAAACTTTTGATGTTAAGTTTTTTTTATGACTACTTTAACCCTCGTCCTGAGTCCAAGTACTTTACAAGATACAGACAGGTTTTTTTTATAAAAATTCCTACTGAAGACTCATAAAGACATGGGAAAAGGAAGTAGCAAAAGAGCGGGATGGTAGACCCCCTCCGTTTCCCTAAAAATTCGCCTTTACATTCAATTACTAACAAGAAGGTTTTAGGAAAGAGAAGGATGAATTTTCTGGAAAAGGGGATCAAGGAGTATTGGGGTTTTAAAGGCGAAAATGTACAGATTTTGAGCCAGGGGAAAACATTTTAAAAAAGCAAAAAAGGGAAAATCCCCCAGTGTTGTGCGTCAAACATATCACATACAACAAAAGAAACATTTTTGGCAAAAAGCTTTTCATCATGACAACGAAAAACCGATCTAATCTACTGAGATCAACACAAAAAGTTTAACAAAGAAGTCATTAGATAGAAAAAAACACAAAACGGGTGTTTGTTAATCCAGAGTTTTCATATGCAATGGGCACTGGAGAACCGTAAATTAATTAAAGCGAACGTGTCTGGCGGAATTATCTGCAGTTCTTCTTTCACAAAAGATCTTGAGAGCTGGTTGTTTGTTGTGTCAGTTTCTCGTAAATAATACACGGCGGATTCATCTTACAATTCTTTTTATTTCATATGGTCAACACTCCAAACTGATCGGTTGCCCTGATGCGAGTGTCCCCTTCTGCTTCCCCCGGTAAAATAAAGGTACCTTACTTCAATCCAAATGGTAATAGTTTGCTGGAATGAAGACTCTCCTTCAGCAACATTTATTGTTTTTCTTTTGATTGCTTGTACTGGCTTTAGCCCTTTAAATTCTTCATTATTCATTGCGCGCAAAACTGAGGGCAGTCTCTAACCCATTCTGTGTTGCGAGAATTGTCAATCAGCTCTCTGTGATACTGGTAGGAGAAAAGTCTTTCTGCTAACTGTTTGTTAAAGTTTTCAACTAAAGCCTGTGATCTGTGAACTCCCGGAATGCCTCTTTTAATGGTAACTCTATGTTTTAACAATAATTGATTCACTTGGCCTTAAATTCTTTTCCATCATCAACTTGAATCATGCGAGGATAAGTTAGTGGCCCTCGTTGGTATATCAGTTGTATAGCGACAGCAACAGCAGAAGCGCTCTTTTGTGTTAATGGTTCCGCATCTTTGTATCTTGAAGCCATGTCAATGACTGGTGAGTGCGTACTTAAATCTTTTTCGTCTAATCCTATCAGAGGGTAAAATATAGAAGATCCATTTGATGGGTGTCGTTTGGAGTTGTATTGACAAAGTGCGGTCTCTGTATTCGTCTAGGGGCAGGTAAATAAATTTGCCAGATTGCTTGTTTAGATAACCATTCCTTCGCTGTTTGTTCACTGACTCCCGCTGCTTGGCTTAGCTTTGTATTGCTGTGATACCCTTCCAATATCCTTTGGGCGAATAATAGATTTTGTTCATTTTTTATTCAGCCAATATTATGTGCAACAAAATACACAACGGTCATACCAACGACAATAAACCCGATTTCTTGCATCTTTTGTTTTTCTGATGGATGATAAAAGTCGCTGAATTTTGGTGGGGGCAATGTCTCAATCGGTTTGCCTGTTACAAGATAATATTGTTTTATTGCTTGATCAACATTTTTAAATGTGTAAGCTGCATGCCCCTGTCTTTTCAGTGTGTCATTAATAAAATCTAACTGCTCAAGTCTCTGCCTTTCATAGGCGTCTTGTGCAGCTGCTAGTTCCTCCATAGCTTTGTTATGTCTTTTTCTCTCGCCGTCATTCCCCAGTTTACTAAATGCAAAATTACTGCCGCTAAAAGCAAGCGCATTCACCACAGCGCCGCCTATCATTATTGCGAGTGAAGCCATTTTTTATAAATGTATTTTTTTCTTACATATTTATATTGTCTGGAATTATTCCTTGCTTAACTAGAAAATCTTTCGTGGCAACCGAAGCTGCAATGATAGCAATCAGCTTTGCTGAATCCTCAAAGTCTAGTTTGCCAAGATCTGCTGGTTTAATTCTTAACAGGCTTTTACCAAGCATTGAGTATCCTACACTTAGTCCTCCAATAACAGCAGAATGGTATACAAGGTTAGTAACAGTTTTTTCGGTGCTCATTTTTATAAAATAAAATAATTATAATTATTAAAAAACATGAACAGCGATGATCTCCTACAGCTACAAGGCAGCCTAAACCTTCCTGAACTTATGAATGACCAAGTTGATGATCAAGCTATTATGCCCAAAAAGGAGAGGCTGTATTCTTTGGCAGCATGTGGGAAAACAAAACAGTTCCTCGGAACTGAATTCAGCATAGAACAGATTCAACAGATGTCTCCACAAGACATTATAAAGTATCATAATAGGTATGAAGCGCAACTAGGATCAAGAATGGTAAAAAGCGTCGGGCAAACGGTTCTTAGTTTGTACACTAAACTAGTCAGTAGATTTGCTACCATTGATTCTGAACAAGATCTTACGTATGATTTAACGCAAGATCCAGTTTTAACAAAGTCATTAGAGTCTCTAGGGTGTGATTTATACTATAGATTTGGAACATTGTTATCGCCAGTAATCAGGGGATTAATAACTTTTAATCATATAGATTTTGTTTCCCTTCAAAATGAGCGAGCTGGAAAATCATCAGAACCAGAAAACACTGAATCAGGTGGAGAAAGTAACCAAGCCAGAAAATCAGCAGAAAACGCTGAATCAGGTGGAGACCATTAAAAATCCTGGGCGTGTTGAAGCAGGAAAAAAATTAGCAGAGTGGAACAGACAAAAAAAAATAATGTTACAGAATATGACTCATCATGAAAACATAACGCCGCCAACGCCAGAACAAGTTGATTCAATGCCAGCTATAAAAACTCCATGTGATACAAGGGCCCCAAAGTCTTCATGGAATATTGAACTTAAAACTGTTGCCATTTTTGGCGCCATTGCTGCTGTTGGGGCAGTTATTACGGCTATAAAATATATACACAATGGCAACAGAAAGAAAAAAAGTTAAAACAACCTGAACCGCTAAATGCAGAAAAAGACAACTGCACGCCAAAACCGCCAATAACAAAGCATCATTTTGATCCATTTATAATGGAATAATATTTTAAATTTTTTATAAAAATAGATCATGGCGTATTATAAAATGATAAAGTCAATAAATAAAGACATGGAGTCTATAAAAGACATTTCCATAGACCAGAATTGTAATCAATGCGGTTGCTTCGGGTGTAAGAACTTCCTTAAGATCTATGCAGAGAACGCTGAGCAAGACATCCTCAACGATGACGCGTTTTTTGAGGCGTGTGTGTACTATATTAGACATCTACTATTTAAGATAAAAACATAGCTTGTATTTTTTGATAATTATAAGATAACTTAATAAGAACTTGGTTGTACTTAAAGGATGACTTAGTTATGATCTTGAGGTGACTTAATCAAGAACTTAATTAAAAACTTAATCAAGAACTTATTAAGAACTTGAAGTAACTTAATTAAAAACTTAATTAAGAACTTGGGGTGACTTAATTAAAAACTTAATTAAGAACTTGGGGTGACTTGGGGTAGGAGTGCGTGTGGTGTACACAGGGGGTGGGTGGGAGGACGTGCGTGCGTGGGGTGGGGGTGGGGGGACGTGCGTGCGTGGGGTGGGGGTGGGGGACGTGCGTGCGTGTGTGTGCGCGCACCTTTAATTATTTATAAGAAACGAATGTTCAGAATATAATATAGTTATTATCAGTAAAACAACAAAACAACAACAATAACAGCACACACGCACAAACATTTAAAAAAAAAGGAAGTGCTTGCATAGGGAAATTGGAAAGGGTTTTATGGTTGGCGCTTAAGCGCCGTAAATTCAAGACGGCTGCCGGTCTCTCTGTCAACTGAAGATTATTCAAAGCAGCCACCAAGTGCATTTATCAAAAGCTTGATTTAATAAACAAGACAGTTGAATAAAGTACATTCTGTGGCCGCCCAAAGGCAGCCAAAAAAGTTGAAGCAGGACGTTAAAGCGAAGCAGTGAAGCCAGTAATCACAGCAATATATACAAAGTCATGAAGTGCTTGGTGGAAATTCAAGGCAGTCAACTCTAAACAAACCCCGCGAGCAGTATCTAAAAATAGATCTTACGTCAGTGGTAGGCCCGCAGTGGTCTTACAGTCGCGCACACTGTTGCTAAAGCAGCCAACTCTAAACAGCCCCGACCGCTCCTGCAGGAGCGGTATCTAAAAATAGATCTTACGTCAGTGAAGAAACGGCTTGCCACTGTGACCTTGGCCGCTCTAGGGTGGAGCGCTGGAAAACGGCTTGCTACTGTGACCTTGGCCGCTCTAGGGTGGAGCGTTAGTTCTCTGATCGCTTGACCTAGTTTGCTGTGCCCCTCTTTTCTCAACCGGGCTTGCAACTAGGTTACAGCAGTAATTGCTGTAGCCAAGCTTTTATGGCGGCTCTAATCACCAGTAGTAGTACATCCGGCATTGTATATTTAAAGCATTTATATGAAGATAGTGCTAGCCACACACTACTCCTCTCCATACTGGTAGATGTACTAAGGTCTGCCTAACCCTATCTAGTTTGTTTGCCAGAACATTCGAAAATCGCCATTCAGTTGCATAAGGGCACACTTGAAGGCAGATGAACTGGTTAGAATTAGAAAAGTAGAAAAGTATACACATCTTATACACAGATCAGCTTGCCACATGAACACTGAATCTGTAGTTAACAATCAATCAAGTCTAATACAAACTGAGAACATTTTTACTTGGGAGGAAACAGCAAAAATGTTTCAAATATAAGTTTTTTAGCATACGAATCAGCCGTGTTTACCTCCGCCTTAAGAAATGAACGCCATGTCTTTTAAACATGGCTTTAGCTGCCTCAAGCCAGCTCCCAACAATCAACGCGTGATGGTTTGTTTTGCTTCGGCCAACTTTCAACAATGCAGCGCCATTTATTAAATAAGAAACCATCTCATCAATAGACAAACACGTATTAAAACTGGCTACATCTTGTTTCATTTCCTTGAACCAACAAACCTTTAAGATAGTCTATCCGGTTTCACAACATGCTTCGCCTACCTTCAAGACAACTACCAGTTAAGCGCAATGAAGAACAGAGAAAGAGGCGGCTCTCGCTGTATAGCGAGGAACGTGTTAGCACACGCCCGCTGTGCGGGCAGACATGTGAATAGTTGGCTTGCCTTCACTGACTGACTCAACTAATTCTTTCAACATTAGCTGCTAGCGATTCAGAAATTTCCTGATTTAATTCTTGCGAAGAAGTACTAAATAGTTCTTCTGAAGAAACACTATCACCCGACATAAAATCTTTTTACAAACACCTTTTTTCACTGAAAAACACCGCGTCTTTCCACCACAGTCCCAGTATCGCGTGATGAATTGTTTTGCTTCAGCCGACTTTCAACAATGCAGCGCTATTTTTCTCATCGATAGCCAAACACGTATTAAAACTGGCTGTATCTTTGTCAACAATATTGTCTTCAACGAGCCAACAAACCTTTAAGATACACAATTCTGTTCTTCGGTAAACCAGTTACACACACAGAGCGCAGTAAAACGCGCCGTGATTGTCCAGCAGTCAGTGGAAGAATGTGTGGGTTACCCTAGTCGTGAGCGGCTGCTGATTGGCCAAGCTGTGAGAGCGCCCCACGCGGGCAATGTTGGCTGACGTCATATGGTGCAATTGGGCTGGGCAGGAAGGAGTAGGGGGTGGGGAAGAAGTGCGGCCGTATTGATTTTTTGCACACCTGCAATGTAGACAGGAAGCACGCCACCGTAGGTGAGGGTATGCCACTGTAAACCAGGGACACATTTTTTAAATAGTGTGCGTGTATGTGGAGAGAGCGTGACAGTGTGTGTGTGTGTGTGTGTGTGTGTGTGTGTGTGTGTGTGTTGTACGTGTGAGTGTGAGTGTGTGTTTGTGTGCGTGAGTGAGTGAGTGAGCGTGTGTGTGTGTGTGTGTGTGTTCGTGCGTGCCCGCCTCTCTGTCTGTCTGTCTGTCTGTCTGTTCTAAGGGCAACTTAACCTTAACGGGCTTACTGCGAAGTAATCGGATAGCCTAGTGCACCCACCGTGTATATGGGCGCGTTCAGTAACTGCTTAGTTTTCCCTACGTTACTCTATGGGGATGTGTTCAGTCCCGGATACTTTCCTCTATGAAAACTTTAGTAAATTAGTATTAAAAACGAATAACCCTACACAGTATATTTGTTTGTAGGGTCGTTATTTTTGGTTACTTGTCAGAGAACAAGAAAAGGCGGCTTTTAGGCCACTTTCGCCCAAAAACTTGGTGGAGGAGCAAGTGAGTCAGAGTCGGCCTTTTCCTGTTCTCTACAGGCATGAACTTTGACCATGGACAGGGATGAACTTTCAACATGGACAGTGATGAACTCTGAACATGGACAGGCATGAACTTTGAACATGGACAGGGATGAACTCTGAACATGGACAGGCATGAACTTTGAGCATGGACAGGGATGAACTTTGAACACGGACAGGGATGAATTTTGAACATGGACAGGCATGAACTTTGAACATGGACAGGGATGAACTTTGAACATGGACAGAGATGAAGTTTGAACATGGACAGGCATGAACTTTGAACATGGACAGGCATGAACTTTGAACATGGACAGGCATGAACTTTGAACATGGACAGGCATGAACTTTGAACATGGACAGGCATGAACTTTGAACATGGACAGGCGAACCAAGGACCAAGCTGTCACCGGCCTTTAC
>CM031620.1:7092121-7107121 GCA_018398815.1 Conus ventricosus | reverse complement strand
TATTCGCCTTTAATGAAGATCAGTTTTACGATTAAAAAACTATGAATAACAGCTGAATTTACAATTAATTTTTATTTATTTTACATTTAAAAATGCTGCCGAACTCAGTGAATCTGATTTAAAGAATTGTAATGAACTATTTGACGAAACATTGAAATTTTTTAAACATTGATTTTAGTGAATTTGGTTTTGAGAATGATATGACAATATAATAAAATCATAGTGAACTATTAATGAAGCAATCAAAGTATAAACTTTGACTGTAGGGGTTTTCAGAAAAAGCAAAATATTGGCGGGGTTTATTGTAAGGTTAACGATGAAGTGTTGCGATGCTTGGTGAAAATAAAAAGCGCGTTTTACTTTCTTTTATTTACTTTTATTTTTTAATTTACGAAAATATTGTGGCTTTAAAAATGACGACCACAATAAAATTCGAGGACAGAAAACTATAACAGGGAAGAAATTTTTAGCAGGACAAACAATTAAGCAATACGTTTAGCGAAGTAGACATGAAAAATCATTAACCCCACAAACGTTCATGAAAGCGTAGCACACGCTATCGCTAAAATCCCAGAGTCTCTTCAGATGGAGCCACCAGTAAAAGTGCTATTGACCGTTCTGATTGATTATATAACGCCTGATGATGATGGCACATGGGATCGGGGTTTTTCAACAAGGCAGAAAGAAGTAATCACTATAAACGACTTTAACTCTAACTGGGCTGATTACATGTTACACATTTAACCATGCAAGTGAGGAGGCAAATTTAAAAGGGGTTCTGGCGGTCTGAAGGGACAGTCCTTGAAAAAAATTAAGACAAACAAAGTTCCCTATCCTATAGTTGGCAATTCTTACCTTCTTCTCCAAAGAGCTAGAAGTTAAAACGAGCATCTTAAACATACATAATTCTGACAACATGTGTTTTATGTGGTTGTTTTAGCGCATCTACATCCTGTTAAAAATCATGAAAACAGAGTTTCCAAATTAGAAGCATACAAACAAGAGCTGAACTTTGATAACATAACCTTCCAGTAAGTATAGAAAGTATATCTCAGTTTGAAGAGCAAAATAAACCAATCACTGTAAACTATACCATGGTCTGTAGAAGCCATCTAGTACCTTTCTAAGGGTTTCTCCCAACGCACCCACTTTGGGCGACCGCTTAAAACAAACATGTAGACTTGATACGTTTACAGCCCGGCTAAAAGTCATTATGTTTTTAATTAGAACAATAAGCAGACTGTTAGCCTATACTACAAAGCATCCACTAAACAGGGCTTTGAAAGATGTTTGGTCAAATCCCAACTATAGAAGCAGCTGCCAGTCATAAAAAACATTGTAAAAGTTTTGTAGACGCGCGAAACCAAACTCCTCACACCAAACCCGGGCTAAAGTTAGTTTTAAGAATATACACAAAATGCAGAGAGTCCGTACAGGTTTATGCTGACTTTAAATCGCTCTTAACCGCAGTACTACGGTCCACAACAACAAGAACAAAAACAACCTTATTAACCCCCACCATCAGATCTGTTCTTATGCGTTTATTGTTGTTAGGTCAACGGTCAACAAAACAACACCCAGATTGTTACAGGGCCCCAACGCAGCTAGTAGATTTTTAGAGCAGATGAAACAACTTCGCAATCAGTTACCCAAACCAACTAAATCTTTCAGACATTGTTATAACCCTGAAGACCAAGAAACTTTATGACTCATCTACGCACTGTTGGATATGCAAAAAAGAATTTTTAAAGGCAGCGCAGTAAGAGACCACGATCACATTACGGGAAAAAGTTCAGAGGGGCCGTGCACAACAATTGAATCTTCAACTAAGGTTGACCCTAAGACATGGAAACTGCCTATCTTATTCATAACTTAAGAGCTACGATTTCTCTTTTTATCATGCAAGCAGTGACTTCTGAATATAAGAGGGTTAACCTGCATTGCACATCTTCAAAAAAAGTACATGATTTTTACTCTTGACAGTTTATCCTTTTATGACTCACCCAACATCTGATGGCTAGTTTAGATAAGTTAGCGGATCTCTACAAGACTTTCCAATCACTAAAAAATTTATATTTTGACCCATCTTTAGTGCGTAAAGAGTTTATCCTTATAATACAGAACTCGTGGGATAGGTTTGGCAAAGACTACCCCTCCTCCTAAAGGCGCTTTCTTTTAGTTAGAGCAAAGAATAACCGATGCTAAATTTATGAATACCTCAAAAAGCCGGACAAATTACACGTGAAACGATGGGTGACTATCACAAATCAATATTTATTGGCTGACGTGTGTTTATTGGCAGACGTTTTTCAAATTACAAATCTACATGCATGAAACATTACAATTTTAGACTCATCACATTACATCTCTGCCCCTGGCCTTTTTTGGGGATGCATTCTTAAAGTTTACAAACATCAAGATTGCTTAATTTCTGATCTACCACACTTTCAGATGATTGAAGACGGGCTGAGGGGAGGTATTAGCAGGCCTCACACCTTACTGTAAAGCCAACAACAAGTATTTAGACGATTATGACCCCACTAAACCATCCAACTATTTAATGTACTTAGACGCTAACAATCTGAGGGGTGGGCCATGAGTCACCCACTTCCGCTAAGAAACTTTAAAATGATAAAAGGCCTCATGATGTCAATACTGTGTTAGGCATGTTGTCACAGCTTACGCCTGATAACCAGCAGGACTAATCTTGGAAGTGACTTAGAATATTCTAAAGAACTACCGATCTCCACAACGATTAACCCCCTAGCCGCAGAAAGATTAAAGATGAGTCCCTTTCGAGCCGCCTAAACTGTCCCCTAATCTTAGACACAAAACTAAATAGTTATCATTACAGACTGTTACATTTTTAAACTTAAGACACGGATTAAAGCTGACAGCTGTTCACAGAATAATTATCTGTGACCAAGAGCCCTTTATGAGGCCATACATCAAAAAGAAACACTGATCTTAGAACCCAAGCCACTGATGCTTCAGAAAAAACTTCTTTAAACTTTGAACAACAGCTGTTTTGGTAAAACCAGGGAGAACGACACAATCGTAAAGATGTTAAATTAGTTACAAAAAAAACCCAAAGGGAAATTAATTTTGCCTCTAAACCTAACTATCAAGACTTTAGAAGATTTAACGACAACCGGGTTTTGGCATTATGATGAAAAAAAGGATGTTAAGTTGGACAAGCCGGTGTTTATTGGCTTTTAACTGTATTAGAGTTGTCAAAGTTATTAATGTAGAATTTCTGTACAACTACTTTAAACCTCTGTACCCAGAAGCAAGAGCCCTTTTACCACAGACACTGACTCTTTATTCTAGACGTTCCCACAGAAGACTTTTATAAAGACTTAGAAACAGAAGTAGCTAAAGGGGCTGAGGGTGGTACGACACATGCGACTATCCCAAAGACAGTCCTTTACATTCAACTGTGAAAAAGAAAGTGATTGGGAAGATGAAGGATGAACTTAAGGGGACAGTTATTAAAAAATATGTTGGTTTGCGGTCAAAGATGTATAGCGTTCCCAAAGCCAGACTTCTGTATAAAAAAAGCTAAGGCATAAGTAAAGAAGTTGTCAAAAAAAATATAACTCACGAAACTAACAAGCAAGCTCTCTTTGAAACAAAGTATTTCATCACACAAATGTTAATCTGCGCTCTACTCTTCATCAAATAAACACAACTGCTGTTAACAAGAATCACTACCTCCAACAATAACAAGAGAACTTACGTCAATCCTGAGTTTTTCATATGCTGTAGGGCTTTGGGAGAACTTTAAAAATTACTTTGACTGATTTGGGCTGTACTTAACTTAAAGCCTAACAAGAACTAACAAGAACTTACTTAAGAACATAACTTAAGAACTTAACTTAAGAACCTAACTAGTATTTTAAAACAACTTATAATTTGTTGCACTTAACTTGTAATTTACTTGCGCTTAACTTAAAAAGTACTTTCTATAACTAACTTAACTTTACTTATTTAGTTCTTAACTTGTACTTTACTAGTTTTAAAAACTTTTCCATAGAAAATGGGTCTACTGCAGGAGGTTGCACTTTTTTTTGCAGAAGGCGGTTTTTCTTCTTTTACTGTGGGGCTTGCAGCTTTTTTTGCTAATATGGTTTTTGGGTATTTGTATGCAAAAAAAACCACCAACAAGGGCAGCCCACCCAATACATAATGATACATCTTATTTTGATTGTTTTGGGTTTGTTAATTGTGTTGTTTTTGGGTGGAGATGTTGTATTACTATCTAACAATTTTTGTTTGCTGTTTGGTTTGATTTTCTCATCTTTTTCCATTCAGCTAGTTTACCGCCCCGCCTCAACACATCCAGGATTTTTAGTCTTAGTAACTTTACTCACTTGCACCCACATTCTGCTCCTGCGGAGGGGCCTGTGGACTGTCCTGCGACGTCTTCTTCTCCTGATCGCTCATTTTTTTTATTGCGATTAAATTTAATATATCAAAATTAATATGATTAAAAGTAATTAATCCCATGATGAATGGGCAAACATAGTCCCAATCGGGGACAAATTCTAGGGACTTGTTTAAAACCGGATCTTGTGATAAGTCGTATTTTAAATTTTCTTCTGAATCAACTGGCGCCATCTTACTTACTAACTTAGCATATAGCTAATCATTGTCTGACCCACCCGATCTAACCATTTTTTACCCTAGCTGCGCTTCGTACCTAGCGTAGTACTTCTCAACGTCTGAAGTAGAACCAGTTGTTGGATTGTTCAATACTTAGTTCAACACCTAAATACTGTCTATTTTTTTCCACAAGCGGCCAGAGAGTATAATCTTTCTTTATGGCAGGGGTCTACGGGGTAGTCTGCTTGCTCCTCACACTTTAATAGTTCGTCACAATCCATTTTTAAAAGCAATAAAAAATAATAAAATACTTTTAAACCATGATTTAAAGTTGGTTAATTATGCAGTGCCTATCATTGGTGTTATAGTTATTCAACCCTTGCAAAATGTTTGTTAGGAATAAAACCGCCCAACATGGAAAGATAGAAGATTCGCCAAAACTAGTTGCAACTTTATTTTTAGCTTTAACAACAAAAGATTATCTGATTAAAAAGCACATAGAAAAGCCTTTCGTATTATGATTATTTTAATTATTTTTTTAGTTAATAAAAAGATGAGTAAAAAAAAGATTATCAAAAACGATTTACCATTCTGCTGTGATTACGTCTTAGTAATAGGCTATAGCGGTTAGCAAAAAAACAGTTTAAAATGAGGCCAGCGACCTAGGAAGGTTAGACATTGAGGAGTTGTTAAGGTTATAGTTGTAATTTTCTGCAGGGGTTGCGTCAAAAGACTTTCTGTTTCACAGGGGATTATCCCAGAAAATGTTATTCAAGAAAGAATTTAAATTTATAAGAAAATAATTTATAAAAAGATGGCAAGAGTAGTTATGATGGTAGGAGAGCTATTGTTAATGCCTTTGGCCTTTCTGGAAGCAATTAAAGTTTAGTAAATTGCGGTCCGATGAAGAAAGAGAACGTCATAACAAGGCAATAGAAGATTTTGCCAAGGCAAGAGACGCCTATGAGAAAAGACGAATTGCTCACTTTTGACTTATTAATAAAAAGTTAAGGGGAAAAGGGACAGCAGAGCACACATTTACAGACTTGATGAGGCAATGAATGGTATTACTTAGTGACAGGAAAGAAGTTTCTAACAAAACCGCCTCCAGAATTGTCTGACTTTTAGAACCGTCAGAAGAACAAAAATAGCAGAAATTGGTTTATTGTGGGTGCTATGGGGGCAATCTATATTTTTGCACAAACAATCTAAAAAATACAATTAAAATACAGTCCTTCTTATGGACAATACGAAGTACAAATATTTATTCTCCAAAGGTTATTGGAAAGGAAAGACTGCTATTGAAAAACTGAGTAAAGCGCTAGAGTGTCTGAATCAGATGCGAAAGACTGGCTTTCAAAACAACAATTTGGCAAATATATTTGCCTGCCCCCAAAAGAATAATAAGGCCTAGATTTGTTAACTCCCGTTCCTAATGACAAACCCCCAGAATGGACTTGTTGTATCTTCCACATGATAAAATTAGAAGAAAAAAGTTTAAGTAGCTCTGACAGTTGTTGGGCATGGCTTCAAGATACAAAGACGCTGAGCCTTTAACGGATAAAAGCTCAACTGCTGTGGCTGTGGCTTACAACAAATATACATGCGAGGGCCCATTAAAGTAATTTTAGGATGATTCAAGTTGATGGTGGAAAAAAAGTTTTAAAGGTTTTGTAAACCAGCTGTTTTAAAACGTCATGTTACAGTTAAGAGAGGGGTCCCAGGCAACCATCGATCACAAGCCCCAGTAGAAAACTTTATAAGAATCTAGCTGAACGTCTTTTACCTACAATATCACAGAGAAATTATAGATAGAAACGCGTAACACAGAATGGGTAGGAGGTTGCCTGCAGTCTTTCGCGCCATGAACAATGAAGAATTTAAAGCAACAGGCCTTAAACCAGTAAACGCAATCAAATTAAAAAAAATTAGCATTACTGAAGACACCCAAGGTAAAACAAAAACCTTGCCGTTGGGCTAAAAGTAAGATACTTGTATGCTCCTGGAGAGGCGGAGGGTGATGTTTGAATAGAGCTACAGATCCTATATGGAGTGTGATGTATATGAAGTTGAGCGAATTATGAAAACAGACCCCCCCGTGTATTATTTAAGAGGGACTCTTTCTTCTAGCGGGGCACTACGTCAAAAAAACCCGCCCCCAAAAGATCCTTTGTTCGTGAAGAGCTGCAAGTTGTCCCGCTAAACACCAGTGAGTTAACAAAAAAATAGTATTTATTTTTTGTTAAACCCTTATTTTTTTGGGCCCATTTTGGTTTTAAAACTGATAGTGTGTTTGTTTTTTAATGTTCTGTTTAATTTCATCAGTTCTACCTGGGCGTGAATAAAAGTCTTTCTCCACTCCCTTTTTTAGTTCAATTTTCTGCCGTCTATAATCCTCACCGCAGCCATAACTCTGAAATTCTTCGTCTGTAATGTTTTCATCCTGTAATAATTTGCTTATTTTTAATCTTAATGAACAAAGTTTTGCTGATGCTAGGGCTACAATGGCGGTGTCTTTTGTAATTTAGGAGTTAATTTTTTTTAAAACAGCGCTTACAATCATAGAAATAGCGCCTAAACCTAACCCGAGACCTCCTAATGCTAAAGAGGCTGGCGTTCCAACCCCAGTAGCAAAACGGCAACGCAGACCCGCACTTACGCTAGCTACAGCTGAGAGCCAGTAATTTTCATAAGAAAGAGTATTTAAAACTTTAGCATAGTTCATTCTAGTAACTCCATACTTATATAAGTCGCTTTCTATTTCCTTTTAAGTTCAGTTATTTGCTTTTAAACAAACTGTTGAACATGATTTTTAAATAAGATTATTTTTTTAAAATTTAAACTTGTACATATCTTCTTATTAATCCTTCTGCAGCACTTCATCAACAGAGTAAAACGCAATAAAATCAACATACTTAATTAAAATAAAATCGAGTACTGTTAGTTTGGGCTTTGTCAACCATCACCGTAACCTTGTCAGATGATACATGGGTGTTTACTTTGTCTTCGTTTTTAGTAATTGCAATACGAGCTTAAGAGGAGCATCCAAGTTTTCAGCCTTTATTGTATACCCTGATTAACGATGTTCTGGCAAACTAGTATCTCCCTCCCTCGGGTCAATATATAACGAAAAATCATCGCATTTGCCTTGGTAGTGACAGAAACTTGGGTTTAAATTCTAAGCCAATGGTGTCATTTCCCCACTTCAGCTAAGGACTTCTTTTGCTGTAGCATATATCCAAAATCCCGCCAAGTTATTTTAATCCGTTTTTTCGTTGTGTTCCTGGAAACTAGGCTAACAAGAGTGGGGCCTGCTTAAAGCATTTCTAAAATTGTTTTCCCTATCAAAGTATACATTTGGGGTTCATAGTTCAAACTTTAAATTCCACATTTTCAGGAAGCAACGCCCAAGCATTCTCTCTTTTATGAAATTTGTTTCGTGTTTGCCAAAATCGTTTGCCCTTAAATTTCTTATCTTTCTAGGGTAGGATATTGCGTCGTGTTTGTCTCCCCAAATTTTTGTTCGTTTGTAAAACCCATCATCTGGTATTCAAATCCAAACATTTCCTGGCACCCTATTAGATCAAACTCGATTGTGTCTGTTAGGTCTTTTTAACTCTACTGCAATGCATTTAGGACTAGCTCCGCTTTGATTCTGGCCCCCGAGACATTCTTTTTAATTTTTAAAATTAAAATAAACAAACGTATTTAACTGGGGGGTCAGTCCGTAAGCATAGCTTAGCGTGCTTAGATTTTTTCTAACTGCTCTTTTATTTTTTATTTTTTAACTCATCTTTGTCCCTTATTAAAATTTTCACTTAAACATTCTTCAAAAAACTATCTTTGTCCTTAGTGTAAAATAATACAACCGATTTAACTGCGATCGAAAGTCTTTAAACAGCATTGTATTTTTGGGGTTAAGAGCCACACAGAAACTAAGGCGTGGCGCCTGCTAAAGGCTAGCTTTGACAGAGCTTTTCATTTTTTAACAATGTCTTGTTCAGCTGAACAGTCATCAATAATAAACAGTGTTTCAGTTCCCTCAAATAGTTTATAGTAATGTTCTAAACAGTCGCTCAGTTTATCGCTAGGATCAACTGAAATATATTCTCGTCTGTCCAAATAAACTTCCTTTCTTTGTAAGACTTGTTGTGCTTAATGGTTGTGCAAATATAACAATGTGCTCGTAATGAAACCTGTATATTGTTTGTAACAAATCAAGTACGAAGACAGTTTTCCCACACCCAGTAATCCCGCAGATAAGAGAACAGTGCGGATCTTTAGGAAGAAACTTCAAGCTATCCACTGTTTTTATTAGAATATTTCTTCTACATTTTAAAAAGCCGCGTCTTTTAGCCTGTTTTCTTCAATGTTTAACTGGGCATCACAAACCATAAAATGGGGCATTTTTATTGGCCGTTTCTGCTGCTTTCTTGTGAATATTTATTTTTATACCCTCTTGCCCTATCCTTTCTCCACTTCCAAACAATCTGTTGTCAATGTGGATCTAAAATCCAACCCAGCCCATATTTTGGGTTATTAAGTAGTCTTCGAGTCTTACATCATAAAGGCGAAGTTTTTTTTACATACACGATCAACTGCGGGGTCTCTTTGCCTACCTCCAGCAAATAACTTTCTTATTTTCATCAAAGTTTGGTGAGGTAAAAGTCCGCGACCCGAATACAAATGGGTCAGACTTGCCCCCTTTATTTCACAGTCCCACCTTCTCAATTTTTGGATTATAAAACACTTCTGTTTCTCTCTGAAAAGGATTGTTCCTTCAGTAAATAAGAACAAAATTCCTTTTAAAGACTTCAGAGACTGTTTAGATTATGTTTCCAAAGAGTGTCTCGCTTGTTTCTATTTTCTGTAATGGCGTGCATAACGTTTTTCATAATAAATAACCGTTTACTTTTTTACTGGGTTAAGATTGTTCTGGCTAGTTCGGGTTAGTAACAACATCAACTCAAGTGAGAGTCACTAAATGTGTATTTAGCCCAAAGGGTCTTCAGACATAACAACAGAATCGCTAGGATTAAATGTCAGATGATAAGTAAGTTTTTCTTTTAGGTGCGCCTTGGTAATATGGCATATGCGTCTTTAAAAAGCTCCAAATCTAGAGGGAGCAAAATCTGTGCCAAATGCTTCTGTCTACTTTCCTCATCTTTAACACATTCTTTGCATCCCCCGCTTTAAGCCTTTTGCTTTAGACCGTTTTGGGGTTTGTATTCCCTGATAAACTTTCTCTTTCCTTTCTTTTTTAGGCAGCCATAGATCAGAATAGAGGGCAAAAAAAGTCTGCCTTGTTTAGTAAAAAGACTTCTCTCCCCTCCAGTTTGATTACAATATGATTAACGATACCCTGCCTAAATTAGCAACAACAGTAGCATTAGATATTCCGATGTAATAACTATTTTGAATGATAGTTTAGCAGTGCCTGGCATTATAACATCACAGCGCCAAGATCAGGAACTTAACTATTAAAGATTGTCCCGGCTCAACTGTTGATGGAGTATTTACACTAATTACAGTCTGTCTTATACCTTTTACACCCCTGGGGTTCCTTCTCTTTTCCCGTATGGATCAAGGTCACAACCGATGAGTTCATTTTTTATAAAAAAAAAAAGAATATAAATAAAAAATATGGCTGAAGATTTTTACCCGATTGATCCGTTGAAGAAGAAGATGAAACAGAACTAGGTCCTTCATTGCAAGAAGAGCTTGAAGGAGCAGCAGCAGGCCAAGGAGTAGAATTAAGTCAAATACGATTGCTAGATAGAATTGAATCATTATATGATTTATATGGGGCGAGAGCAGCCAGAAGCACTTTGGGTTTCTGATTTTTCAACAGATGAAAATAATCATTTGTATGTAAGAACCAGTAAAGGAAAGGTGTGGGCTTACTGCAAAACCAGACCCAACCCGTTTTTAAGCAGGCCACATTTCTTAGAGATCTCCCTGTTGTTGACCAAAGGCAATTTAAAATTTTTTGACATTTAAGACCTGAAGCTGTTAGTCTTTACAAAACTTGGGGCAAGAGTTTTCCAACAAATCTAAAATACAAAACATACCTCTTCAAGAATTAAATCGAAACCAGAATGAACTAATAGCAGAAATTGAAACGAGTTTTAATGAGGAGAGGCAGTTAAAAACAATTGAAGATTTTCCATTGCCCATGCGTGAAATTCTGGGCTTAAATGAGGGTTTACGGACAATAAGGGTGAACAACAAACAATTTAGCAAAGCTTGGTGGGTTGGGTAGAAAAATAGAATAAAAAAAAAATAAACTGGCTGATGGGAGATGATAACAATTTAGGGCGAGAAGAAAAAACTAGAATACAGCAGAAAATACAGGATTTAAGGCTACAAAGGGCGGCCAGGTTAGAAGTGCTCTTTACTAACAAGCGCAGTTAGCATCCAAACAAGCAGAATAAGAGAAACTATAAAAAAGAATACTTTATGAAAACACTACGCTAGCTGAAAGAAAAAGGACTCTGTCAGTGAACAGGGGATTACAATGGTTAGTATATTAACAGCTGTTGGGTTTTGCTAAACTCTACACTCGTTTATTTCTTTAACCGGGAGTGCGCCAACAGGGCCAGTAACGCCTCCAACGCCTCAGCCTGGTAAAAGTTGGATTTGAAAACAATTGCATCATCTAGCAAACCTATTAAAGAAGTTAGCGGCCAAAGCGCTTGAGCTCTGCCTGGCATAATAGGGAGTGTTGTTAGTTGGGTTTTGTCTACTATAGGCAAAGTTGCTGTTATATGGCCGACCATCTGTGGACGTTAGGAGTGCTAGCGCTGGATTAATTTTAGTGAAATAAAGTATTGCTAATCCAGTAAAAGTTAAAAATACAACGAGGGCTGTCTTTTCGCTGTGTGACTGTCATGGAGGCAGATTAACAGGTGGCGTGTTTTCTGCTGCTTTCTGGCTGTGGTCACTTATACAGATCGCTTTCTTCAGGGCTAGGTACTTTTTTTAAAATGGATGGAGCAGCCTTGTGTTTTAAGCTTTTATTGTGTCCTAAGTTTTGGTTGTCTCCAGCTATGAGGATTTCATTGTTATAATCTGTATCATGCCAATCTGCAGTCTAAGGTCAGAGGGTAGCATGTATAATCCATGGGCCCACAACAAAGTCAAACCTTTGACCTAGCATGTGCAAGAACGTCATGATACCTTTGTATGCTGGGAGGCAAATCAACAGCAGAGTTAATAGCATCTTCTAAAATTGGCTAGAAATTGTTTTCTAGCATCAAATCCTTTAGACTGATCAGTATGCTAGACTTTGGCTGTGCTTGTGCTCCTAATAGACACCAAACATATGTCCATATGGAGGCATTAAGTCTTGCACTCCTGGCATTGTTAGGCCTTTACTTTCATCTAAGATAAATGTTGTCCAGGCATTAGGGTGTTTTTGTTCTATGGATCCCAATCGAACTTGTTTGTCGGGGTTTAAAAGAGGTGTGGCCAGGCCAGTAGTCCCTAAGTATATTTTCTTTTGCACCCCACAAATACAATGTGCCTAACCCATGATTGCGGTCTAACTTTGTCTAAAATCATTAAAGGATTAATGTTAAATTTGTTGCAGATTCTTTCATATGCGTTATTGTCCATTGGGCTGTTGAATGGATTAAACGCGCTGTCGCTTGGGAGGGCTACTTTTAGTTCAGTTAGTAATCGTCTGTACTGGTAATAAACATGAAAGTTATACACCGACCTTACTAAAAGATTGGGTGGTTTAAATGGTTTGCATATGAAACACCGCAGCCAGTAGTTGCGCAGTAAATGGCAAAATTTAACGATTCTGGTAAAACGTCATTTGGGCGGATGACCATGCTGAGGTACTCTGTCATTATTTATTGGGGGATTTAAATATCTATTAGTGGGGTTTTCAAGTCTAACTTGGAAGCCATATGATTCATCTACTGCTATGGTTTTGATTGCTGAAGTCTAAATATTTGGGGTTAAAATGCTCCTACATTGTAAGCAGCGCTTTCGTTGAATTAAATGTTCCATTTTTAAATTTTTTTATTTTAAATAGTTATAAAAAGGATGTACATCTATATAACCAAGCAAAAGGAGCGGTGTTCTTAACGTACCCAATTGAAAATAGGCGCGGTGATTGTAGGATTCCCTTAGAGAAATTGGTTTTAAAAGTAAAATGGATTTAAAATATCGGAAAAAGATAAGAATAACTGGTAGATGTAAAGGATGGGCAGGGCAATCTATTAAAAACATTTAAAATACCTGATGGTTACTACAACTTTTGTTCTTTAAGAGAAGTAAATTTTGCAATTTTGGCATTAAGTTAAAAATTAATGAGGGAATTTTTATAATTATATAATTTCTAGAACTTAAAGAAAAAAGGTGTATGTTTTTCCTCGAAGCCTTGCTCGAATTTTGGGCTTTTATAATAGCTGGAAACACATAATAATAATAATAATAATAATAATAAGGAACATTTAGTGCGCTTAATCTTAAACAAAAGCCCTAAAAAGCTTACAGCAATAAACCCTAACACACACACACACACACACCACCCCACACACAACCACACACCCACACACACACACACACACACACACACACACACACACACGCACACACCCACACACCCGAAGGAGCAGAAAAATTATGTTTTTGAAGAGAGTTGTTTTGAGGGAGGGCTTGAAAGAAGAAAGACTGTTTGATTTCGGAGTGCAGAAGGGAGATTGTTCCAGCAGGAAGGAGCCTGAAAAGTAAAAAAACGTTCACCAAGTGTTCTGGCCCGAAAACGAGGGAAACTGCATAATGCGTGTCAGAGGAAGAGCTTCAGCACACACGGCCTTCACACACACGGCCTTGTAGAATGGGCATTTTATGAATATTTAGGTAATGGACCATCTGATTTTCTCGTGAACCCAATTTTGTATGTCCATTTACAACAGTTAAAAACAGATACTAATTTGTTTAATGGCTATCCATCTACAGTTCTACGAGCTTTTGCCACCAACTAAGGTTGGGTTTTGCGATTATCAGTTATACAGGTTTGGAGGAGACATTGAATTTAAAGAATTAATTGAGGGTTCTTTAAATTCATTGGATGTAAGAAATAGCTAATCAAGACGGAAAGCCAGTTGTTTGTTCTAATTTATTGATAGTGCTAGAAGTAGAAGAGCATATTAGAAAATTAGTAAGGACTCAGTCCGCGGACGTTAATAGCGTAAATCATTAGATTTTTATATTATAGGGAGAGAATGTAAATATGTTTGTCCACAATCACCCATCTTATTTCTCTTGCTTTTTGTGCAAGAATTAGAAGAAGTTATATGTGTGTGCGTGAGTGGGGGGTGGGGGTGTGTGGTTTAATTAACTTGGTCAATCAACCCCAGTCCTTTTGACCTAGTGTACTGCACTGCTTTGTAGGACAAAACGTGTGTGGGCGTGCATGCGTGGGGTGGGGTGGGGTGAGTGGGTGGTGGGGTGGGTTGTGGTGGGGGCTGTGTGTGCGTGGGGGTGGGGTTGGGATGTGCATGCATGGGGGTGGGATGTGTGGGGTGGGTGTGTGTGTGGGGGGGGGGGGGTGTGCAGGAGTTACCTCCCCTAGTATTATTTTCGGCCCTGTTGAGGGCCTTTCTGGGTCGTTGTTCCGCACGGAACAATGACACAGTTCTGGCGTATTTTTAGTCCTGTTAGGAGCCTTTCTAGGTCGTTGTTCCGCGCGGAACAATGACCTAGTTCTGGCAGGAGTTACCTCCTTAGGCTTGGCTGGGCTAGTATTGATTTTTTCACAGCAGGTCGCTTTTTAGCCGCTCTGTCAACGTCGCTTTGCATATATTTCAAAATGAGCTTTCTTTTCTCATACAAGCTGTGGAACTTTGGATAGTAAAAAAACAAAATGATAATTCCGTCAGTTTTTTACACAGCGTAGGTTCCATCAGAATTTCGGTTTTCAATAATTATCCCAGGACGCTTTTGGGTTAGATTTTTTGAAAAGAGTTTTTGTTCTTTCAAGCCAATGGCCTAAAAGCAAAGATTGACGAAGAGTTTTTACGATTTTCAGCTTTGATCTCAGAACCAGCTTTCAGTAAAACAGGCGTAATTTCAGCCACGTTTTCAGCTTCATAAAAGAACCTTCGTCAATCGGCTCATAATCAAGTTTCTCTACAAAACAATTACGAAGAAAATCATCTAGTTCACTTACTGTCATTTCACGGGTTGGTTTCTTCGTTTCCAAAAGATCTAGACTCTCTTTTTGGCCGGGTTGGAAACGAAGCAAGACCCGCGTTAAACACGTTCTTCACTCGTTAACGTCCCAGCTTAAATGGCCGACTCGCCAGGTCCCAGCAGAAAATGATGTCATACCCCCTGTCGATTGGTTGAACGCGCACACGCGACAGCTCAGCCACATCA
>CM031620.1:7081448-7092021 GCA_018398815.1 Conus ventricosus | reverse complement strand
CGTGATGCAGACCTCCTGCGTAGTGGAGCGTGCAAGCAGGTCCAGTCTGCAATATTGATTAGAATCGGTCTGGAACGAGACCATCAAGCCATATAAATATTTAGTTGATTTTATGTGCCTGGAGAGAATGTAAATATGTTTGTTCACGATCACCCATATTATCTGCGCGAAAACCCCATTTTAATGTACTAATTACGTCAATATTTGGCAGTTTTGACATGTTAATTTTAGTTGTAAAAAGGTGTTAATTTTGGCCAAACAAATATAGATGGACGTGATTTGTATTTGAAAAAGGGGGTTTTCGTGCAGAATAACATGGGTGGTCGTGAACAAACATATTTACATTCTGTGTGTGTGTGTGTGTGTGTGTGTGTGTGTGTGTGTGTGTGTGTGTGTGTGTGTGTGTGTGTGTGTGTGTGTGTTAGGAGCACATTAATGGCAATAATTTATCGTGGTCTGATCACTAACGAAATGTGTGTGTGTGTGTGTGTGTGTGTGTGTGTGTGTGTGTGTGTGTGTGTGTGTGTGTGTGTGTGTGTGTGTGTGTGTGTGTGTGTGTGTGTGTGTGTAAAACAGATCACAAAATCACCTACTGTCTAAACTAAAACACGTCTTAAATAACCAGTCTTGCAAACTATTTATTTTTTGTTTTTGTTTTGTTGTTGTTGTTGTTGTTACCCCTACAAGCTGGACAATCAGCAATGGAGCCTATCCTGAAGCCCCTTTTTCAGCCTTCACAGGCCAGCTCTGCCATCAGTTCTGCTCAAATCGTCATCATCACCTTACTTGGACAATGCAACCATAGTCGTTCTTCCACCAAGACTAAAAATGAAGTTTGATAGAAGTCTTCATGTTCAAAACTATCTCAGCTTATTTTTCTCCCTCCATCCATCATAAATCAAATTCTGTGTAACCCGGATGGCTATGCTCACAAAATTATGTTACCTCTTTTCAAGACAGATCTTTAAAAAAATATCAAGTAACCAAATACTCCGGTGGTTTACTATGGAATCCAACTGATAACCTCTCTTGACGTTGATGTCACTCTTAGAAATGAAAGAACTATCACTTATAATTAATTGAGGATCTCACCAGTTCGTGATGAAATATGTACAATCCTAGCAACTCTCTGCGTCTCTCTCCCTCTCTCCTTCTGTCTCTCTCTCCTCTCTCTTCTCCGCTCTCTCCCTCTCTCTTTTATCTCTCTCTCTTCTCTCTCTCTCTCTCTCTCTCTTTTCTCTCTCTCTCTCTCTCTCTCTCCTTCTTTCTGTCTCTGTCTTCTCTCTCTCTTCTCTTCTCTTCTCTCTCTCTCTCTCTCTCTCTCTCTCTCTCTCTCTCTCTCTCTCTCTCTCTCTCTCTCCCTGCTTACTTCTCCCATGCTATTGTGACGCATTGCTTCAGTAGAGATGATGGGGATGTGCTGTGTGGTGAGCTGCTATTCATTTATTTGTCTTTATCACGAGGTCCATCTGCGGATTGTCGGTGGAAGAACTACCAACCGTTTACAACCAACCAACCGTGATTGCTTCCTGTGCATTGCACCTTGGGGATTATGAAAGTGCAGTCTGGAATGGACTGGCTAGGTGGTGGCTGGAACGAGTGGCGAGAGAGATTCACGTGATAGGACAACCTGGGTTGGACTGGCTAAGTGGTGGTTTGAATGAGTGGACAGGGAGTCACGTGACAGTACAACCTGGGTTGGGCTGGCTAAGTGGTGGTTTGAATGAGTGGACAGGGAGTCACGTGACAGTACAACCTGGGTTGGGCTGGCTAAGTGGTGGCTGGAATGAGTGGAGAGGCAGCCACTTGACAGGACAACTTGGGTTGGACTGGCTACGTGGTGGCTGGAATGGGTGGGGAGAGTCACGTGACAGGACTAACTAGGTTGGACTGGCTAAGTGGTGAATTGGAATGAGTGGAGAGGGAAGAAACAATGGTACTGAGGTATAGCAAAGACATGGCACAAAAACACAGAAAAAAAAATCAAATCATGGCTTACGATTTCCGCCTGTCGTTCGAATCATGATGATCACATCTTGTAGCAAAGGTTGGCGAAATCTTGAAGTTGTAAAACAATCAGTTAGTGGTTGATGACATGACGTCATCAGCAGAGAGCTGTGGGCCCGTGGTCAACTCTCTGTCGTGAACAACCATCGACGGCGAGTTGAGAAGGATCCACAGACATGCGATTTAGTGATGAACCCACTGACAGCGATTTGAGAAGGATCCCACAGACATGCTGATGCAGTGATGAACCCACTGACAGCGAGTTGAGAAGGACCCCACAGACATGCTGATTCAGTGATTAACCCACTGACAGCGAGTTGAGAAGGATCCCACAGACATGCTGATTCAGTGATGAACCCATGACAGCGAGTTGAGAAGGATCCCACAGACATGCTGATTCAGTGATTAACCCACTGACAGCGAGTTGAGAAGGACCCCCACAGACATGCTGATTCAGTGATTAACCCACTGAAAACGAGTTGAGAAGGATCCCACAGACATGCTGATTCAGTGATTAACCCACTGACAGCGAGTTGAGAAGGATCCACAGACATGCTAAATTCAGTGATTAACCCACTGACAACGAGTTGAGAAGGATCCCAAAAGCATGCTGATGCAGTGATGAACCCACTGACTTGGATACTGTTCATGTTCACAGAATTTACCGCACACATAAATTCAGGTGGAAAAGGTCCCTGACCCCTCGCTGCCTCACTGTAGCGAGAACAAGACACTCCAACAGGACAATGCAATCACACCCTTCACTTTCACACACCAGCACGCAAAATGAACAAGCCTTATTGTGTATAACTTCCCAGAAATGAAAGAACACCTTCCTTTCCTTCCTAACCACTTAAGAAACTATAGAAAGAAAAAAAAAAGAAGAAAGAAACGGAAATGCATAATTTTCATTTTTTTTTCAAACCAAAGAAGAGAGTCAACAGATCAAGAAGCTCGAACACCAACACTCAGGTTCACAGCTACACACACTTCCAACGTAACGTTTTTGTTTGTTTTACAGAACTCACCTGAAAGTCCATGTATGCGTCATCTGGAAGAAGCCTTGGAGGATCAGATCCAGCATTGCCTCTCCAGGAGTACAGGGCTATCCAGACAAGGGTCAGGTCCAACATTGTCCTTTCAGGAATGAAGGGATATCCAGACAACGATTAGGACCAGCATTGTCTTTCAAATAGCCAGGACTATCTAGGCAAGGATCGGGAGCAGCATTGTCTCTCCAGGAGTCCAGGCTTTCCAGACAAGGATCAGCTCCAGCGTTGTCTCTCCAGGAGTCCAGGGATATCCGAACAAGGATCAGCTCCAGCGTTGTCTCTCCTGGAGTCCAGGGATATCCAGACAAAGATCAGCTCCAGCGTTGTCTCTCCAGGAGTCCAGGGATATCCGAACTAGGATCAGCTCCAGCGTTGTCTCTCCAGGAGTCCAGGGATATCCAGGCAAGGGTCAGGCCCAGCATTGTCTTTCCAGAGGTCCAGGGATATTCAGACAAGGATCAGGTCCAGTACTGGCTCTCCAGGAGTACGTGGCTATCCAGACAAGGATTGCCCACAAGCAGGAGTCCACTACAACACACCCACGTCAACACACCCAGTCAGCACAGTCAAAATACGTCAGCTCTGCATGGGGTTCCTGCTGCCCCTGAAGTTGGATGCAGAGACAAGATCTTTTATAAAATCTGAACAGGGACATGTTCACCATAGGCGCAGGGCATATCACATCACTGCGCTGTGCATGATGGCCTAAATGAACGATCAGCATGACAGCACACTGCAAATGTAATCTGTGGTGGATACTTGTGTGTTGGGAATTATTTAATCTTTGCTTACGTAGCATTGATTCTGATACAGCGTGCTTTTCAGACGCCCCCACCACCCCCCCTACCCCCATCCCCTTTTCTCCTCCCCCCTTCCTCTGCTTCACACCTATCACACGCACGGAGCATGCACGTGCCCACACCTGTCTGACCCGTTTTTTGACAGGGCGCAGGTTCGTGTTCATCTCCCTCCCTCCCACTCCTTTGGACGAAACAGCTCAAGGTCAGTAGTTTTCCTGCAAGCCTGTACCATCAGGAGCAAAACGTGATGAAACAAATTCAGTAATGTGCTCTCGCTGTTTGGAACCCGACCACCACGTGTCGCAGTGTACAAAAAAAGTTGTCCGCTGACAATGTAAACAGCATGGGCACAAGCGTGGGGATCTTTCTTGCCCACTTACAGGTGAGCAATCCTCCTCTAAAACTCAAAAGGACAGAAGAGGAGCACACTCAGATAGCCGAGGGGAAGGTCAACTGGGATGGACAGGGGACGCACATGGATGTCCGAGCTGCAAAGTCGGATAGGTCTCCCAGGAAAGGTGTGGCACACAAAAACGGTTGATCTTGGCGGTAAGAGTCGAGCTTCCGTTTGTCAGTCGGTCCTGTTGTCCTTCGATCAGCAATGACGTGGGAGATCCAAGACCCCCAAAACGTAATCGCTCTCGAGACGCAGGAGTCCGACAGGAAAGGTCACAAAACCCCCCCCGACGCCAAGATCGGCATTCAGGGAGCCCAACAAAAGTGAGAGGTGCCCTCGGATCACGGGGTCTGCAACAGCTGAAGGCTGGGGAGTGATGTGCTGGCGCTTGTGGAACACTTGGTATCGACCTTTGGCTTTCGTTTACGGACAACAGACGGGATGCAACTAAATGTTTTACTATTTGTATTGTCATTGTCAGCGGTTTTCTTGTTCTTCTTTCTTTCTTCCATTGTTTCTTTCTTTCTTCCTTTCTTATTCTTCGCTACATCCACGTTACTTTTGTAATGGATTTAAAAAACGCATTTCGTCTCTTAATGCAAGAGGACTAAGAAATGAGTTTACAACGTCTTTCTGTTTTCCATTGTCTAAAAAAAAAACATACCAAAAATTTGACATGTATGTTTACCAGAGGTAATTATCACCGCAAATGACATTCCACTGTGTGAAAAAAACAATGGGGCAGTACAATCTTTTTTTTAATGAAGGAACAACCGAAATAATGCAAAAATTACCTTGATCGCGAGGAATGTTAATGGTAAGGTTGTGTTAGAGGCAACAGAACAGGGCTTTTGAAAATTTGAGTATCACAAGGAGACTTTATTTCACTCTGGCAAATATGTATGCGCCAGATGAAACAGGTGAGAATGGAGCCTTCTTCAAGAATCTCTCAGCAAGATTTAATGATTCTCCACATCAAAATCTTATTCTTTTTGGCAATTTCAACTGTGAAAACTGACAACAATCTTGATATTATTTCTGGTCATTCTCATCGTAATACATAAATAAGCGCATTTAACCACGCAATCACCTTACTGATCCGATATATGGAGAACATTCCACCCAAAACAGAAAGATTTGACTTGGCTTTAAAACAAACCCATTCATTGCTCGCTGATTGGATTATTGTTTTATTCCGACAGCATGTTAAACAAATGTGACTCATGTGAACATTTCACTGTATATACAAAACAGTTGTTATCGAACTTAATCAGAGAAATTTCACTCGTGACTCAGGTGTTCGGAAATTTGTTAATAGTTTGTTAGAGAACACAGAATTCGAGCGACAGATGAACGAGTTACTAGTAAAGCAACTAAATACAGATGACCAGAAGGATAACTCCAACATGAAGAAATGGGAGCTCTGTAAAACGGAAATCAGAACATTTTGCAGTGAATTTGGTAAAACGTTAGCGTGCAAAAGACATAATAATGAATACAGTCTGCAGCTTCAAATAGCAGGAATGAAAAAGATTTGCCCAAGGACCCTAATAACAACAATCACCAAGCGGAATATTTAAAACGGAAACAGGAGCAAGAATGATTCCAATTATACAGAGCAAAAGGGGCACAAGTTAGGTCGGGAATCAAATGGATAGAGGACAAAGAGAAAAACACTAAGTATTTTTGTAACTTAGAAAAAGCCAAGGGCAAGAAAAAGGTAATACCTAGATTGTGTAAAGACTCGGGCGAAATCATAACTGGCAAAAACGACATACTGGGAGAACAAATAGCCTAATATTTTACAAAAAATCATACAGTCAGACAACAGTTGATGACGACGTTAAAGTTGCCACAAACACATTTGTAGAAAACGAAGATTCCCTTACCTTGATGAATCAGATGCTGCCTTATGCGAAGGAACAGTGAGCTTGGAAGAAACAACTAATGTGTTGAAAGACATGAGAAATGGATCTGCCCCAGGTTGTGATGGGATAATTATTGAACTTATGAAATTCTTTTCGAAGAAAATAGGTGAAACGGTGACAGATTCGTTCGTGGAAACCTTTCAGAAGGCGAACTGTCATATACACAGAAACAAGACATTTCAACTTTATTACACAAAGCGAAAGAATTAGAGGTAAATTGGAATACTGGAGATCAATAACTTTACTTAATTCTGATTATAAAATGATTACGAAAACAATGGCAGAAATATTAAACACTGTAATCCATAAATTAATCCAAGAAGATCAAGTGGGCTATCTCAAATGTATTCATATATCAACATTATCAGAACGATAGGCGATACCATAAACTATCTAAACAGAACACATAAAGGTGGATATTTGCTTGCAATAGAATTTTCAAAAACATTTGATTCTATCTCAAAAGCATTCCTTTTGCATGTCTTTTCAATTTTGGTTTCGCTCCAGACTTTTAAATATGGGTTTCCATTCTAATGAAAGAGATTGAAAGCTCAGTAAACCACGGTGGATGGATTTCCGAGCCGCTTGACGTGTTGCGTGGTATAAGACAAGGATGTCATTTCTCTCCATTAGCCTTCGTGTCAGCTGTAGAATTACTGGCAGTAAACGTAAGAAAACAGTCCATCGTTGGGATTAGAACTCCACCATTAAGTAATAGGCTAACTATGCACGTGAAAATAAAACAAATGACCGACAATACAACTCTGTTTCTCAGAGATGAAGAAGGTGTAAAGATTTCAGTAAACATTTTGACCTCTTTTAAAGATTTCTGGCCTCAGACATATTGGACAGAAGACAAAAGCACTCAGAATGGGTACACAAATCGCTAATCAATATCTTCCTGTAGTAGACAGAATTAAAAGCTTAGGCATACATTTCGAAAACGATGAAATGGTTAGAGACACAGAAGACAACTGGACTTGTTGAATTGATAGAGTGTACAAGCTAATAAGGAATGGAGTGAGCGTGACTTGAGTATTCAAGGCAAAGTTGTGGTGATCAAAACATTCTTTGTAATCCAACTTATTACATATAACATGCAGTCTGTTGGTCTTCCTAATGCAATTGTGAATGAATAAATACAATGACATACAAATTCTTATGGCAGAAAGACAAATAAAAGGGAAGTCGTGGAGGCAAGTGTTGAAGATGGCAGTCTGGATGTAATTACCATGACCCAGCTTCAAAGCTGCTTCTGTTACAGTGGGCTGGAAATTTATTTACAGTGAGTGACGAAAAGAACTGGAGTTTAATGCCCAAAAGGCATTTAGATCAAATTGTTACCGAAAGTTCTCACGCTTAAATGGTAGAGCAAAAGACTTCATAGTCTTGAATTTGATAGAGACGACTTCTGGAGAGACAGATGTGTTAAGAATGTATTTGGATAGCAAATCTTTAAAGGATCCCTCAGATATAAACGGTTCTAACTTTCTGTCACAACTTTTATTCAACAACCGACGTATAATGTCTAAAAACAAAATACCATTTTTCAAGTCTTGGCAAGAGAAGTGATTGAACAGGTAAGGAATTTCATTCACCAAACTGAAAATAGAGTACTTTCCTGCCAGAAATACAAGATGAGATCGGCCACAACAGGCTAAACATTTGTATGGAATACAATGCACTTAGCGATGCAATCCCCAAGATATTGGCTTCAGTGGATAGATAAGGGAGAAGCAGAAACTGATTCAGATTCACAGAGATGTGACACAGCCCTTTGTAACACACAATCCGACAAGATTAGATAGATACTATCAAAACACAAGCAGCATGTTGGTACGAATGCTTATCATTTCTGGCTTAGGAAATTTGATTTTGTCATTGACAAATCGACGTAGTCCAGAACGATAGTCATGAACAAAGAGACCAGGTTGAGAGTCCTACACTCGAAAAAAGCGCATAATATCTACCCAACAAACTTCTTCTACATAAAATGAAAGTAATAGACAGCACCAAGTGCTCTTATTGTAGGGCCACTATTGACTAGATCGAACATTTTCTTTCATAACTGCCTTGTTGTGTTGAGGTTTTGGAAGTAGATCAAACAAACAAACAAAATATTGGAAACTTATGTTCTCATCAAGTAATCAGCAATAAACATATTGTCTGAGATCAAAAATTCAGCAAAACTGATGGTTGTTATAAACATAATTATTTGTTATTGGCAGGTAAGATGTGCTTCAGTATTTACAAAAAAACTCAGTCTGTAAATTCTTCGCAACTCAATTTTGAAAGAGATACGGAATCAGAAATAATAGTTAGTTAACATGTTCTCCCTCAGAGAAGATCAAAAATAAAGATCTATGGAAGCAAGCAGGACAGGAACCAGTGGCCAAGCAGATTCTGCGGAGGAAGTGGGCTGGATTGGGACCACTCTCTGGAAGCCAGCATCCAGCACTACACGCCAAGCCTGACATGGAACCCGCAGGGAAAAAGGAAGAGAGGCCGATCTCGCAGCAGCTGGAGGCGAGGCACTGAGGCAGAGATAAAGAGGCAAGGGACCAACTGGACAGGCATTCAGCGAGCAGCCCAGAACCGAGTGCGATGGCGGAGTGTTGTCGATGGCCTATGCTCACCCTTGAGCTATGGGCCTAAGTAAGTAAGAAGTATGTTCTCCCCTCTCTCTGTCTCTGTTTCTGTCTGTGTGTCTGTCTGTGTGTCTGTGTGTCTGTGTGTCTGTCTGTCTGTCTCTCTCTCTCCTCTCTCTCTCTCTCTCTCTCTCTCTCTCTCTCTCTCTCTTTGTCTTTTCTCCATATCTCTCCCCCCCCCCCATTCGCTATTTGTAGTTTTTTTTTTTAACAGCTTGTCAGCCAAACGTTTACCTGTTGGCACATTTTCTCATTTTCCCTGTTATCTGTCAAACTTTAGGAGCATTTGCCTTGTATTAAATTAAGAGAGAAAAAAACCCACTGAAATCAGCAATCGAACATCCATCGTAGTTGAACACACAGACTGTGCATGGCGTGTGAGTGTCGAAAATGTATTAATTTGGTACTTGAAAAATAGCGTATTTCTACACACACACACACACACACACACACACACACACACACACACACACACACACACACACACACACACACACACACATACACACGCACAGAGAGAGAGAGAGAGAGACAGAGAGAGAGAGAGAGAGAGAGAAGAGAGAGAGAGAAGAGAGAGAGAGAGAGAGAGAGAGAGCAGTCGTGGGGGTTGGGGGATGGGGAGAGATGGGAAAAGGCGCGTGTGTGCACTAATTCCAATTATGAATAAAAGTATCAGTGCACCATACATTACTATATGAAGAAACCCAGTCGCTTTGTATCAAAAGTTAAAACACCAAAAACAGTAAGCGAGTGTCCATTTGTTAACCCCCCTCCCCACCCCCACACACCACACACATACACACACACACACACACACACACACACACACACACACACACACACACACACACACACATGCACACGCACGCACGCGCGCACACGCGCACACACACACACACACACACACACACACACACACACACACACACACACACACACACACACACACACACACACACACACACACACAATGTGGTGAGTATGAGTTGGTGGGGGATGGGGAAAAATAGGATGATGGAGTCCCAACTAAAAAAGAAAAAAAAAGAAAAAAAAACCGGAAAAATTGGAGGTTGGAGGACCCACAAAAACACCCTCGACGAATCCCCCGAAGTTTAGTCCTGTGCCGTGTCAATGACAACAAAGGGTCAGCCAGTTGCTAACAATGAGAGCAAAAACAATGGGTGGGCCATTAAACGAAGAAACAAATGACAATACAACCACAACACGCTGAGACCTATTGGCTGGTCTTCAGGGAGAATACATAGTATATAAATATAGAATGAATAGTAGATATGTTTCCAACGGCAACCTCAACAGCATTGGTGACTGGGATAACAACAACAACACCAACAACAACAAAACACAAATAATGATAACGAAGAATAAGAAAGGAAGAAAGAAAGAAAAACAAGAAAACCGCTGACAAGGGCAATACAAATAGTATTTAGTTGCACCCCGTCTTGTTGTCCGTAAACGAAAGCCAAAGGTCGATACCAAGTGTTCCACAAGCGCCAGCACATCACTGCCAGTCTTCAGCTGTTGCAGACCCCGTGATCCGAGACACCTCTCACGTTGCTGGGCTCCCTGAATGCTGATCTTGGCGTTGGCGGGGTTTTTGTGACTTTTCTGTCGGACTCCTGCTGTCTTGAGAGCGATTACGTTTTGGGGGTCTTGGATCTCTCACGTCATTGCTGATCGAAGGACAGCAGGACCGACTGACGAACGGAAGCTCGATTCTTAC
>CM031620.1:7056005-7074985 GCA_018398815.1 Conus ventricosus | reverse complement strand
TTAGTATTAACATGAATTATCTCAACTATTCTTTAAATTGACTGTTTCCGTCAAACCTGTATAACTGATAATCGCAAAACCTGCCTTAATTGACGGCAGTGCTCGTAGAACTGTAGATGGCTGACCATTAAACAAATTAGTATTTGTTTTTAATTCATTTAGATGGACATACAACATCGGGTTCATGAGAAAATCAGAAGGTTTATTACTTTTAAATTGATAGACATCTTCTCTTGTACTAAATCTATAATCCCTGCCACTACTGTGAAAGCCTAAGATTCGAGCAAGGCTTCTAGGAAAAGTGTACTCTCTTCTTTCTTCTTGCGGAAAATGTATAGTAATTCTGAGGTTTGCTTCGTTAATTGTTAGCAATATGCCAAATTCGTTAAGTACTTCTTTTAAAGAACAAATTTGTAATAACCTTCTGGTATTTGTATATAGCTTATTTGATTGCCTACCTCGTTACTAATATTAATCCAGTTATTTTGAGCCCCTTCAGATATGTTAAACCACTTAACTTTAGAACCAATTTCTTTAAGGGCAACCCTATAATCACCGCGCCAATTGACAATTGGATACGTTAAGAACACACGTTTGTTTTGTTGGGTTATATAAATTGTGCATCTTTTTTATAACTATTTTAAAAACTATTTAAAAATGGAACCTTTTAAATATAACGAAAGTGCTACTTACAATGTAGGAGCGTTTTATATCCCCAAATCTTTGGACTTCAGTTTACTAACCATTGCAGTAGATGAATCATATGGCTTCCAAGTCAGACTTGTAAACCTACTAACTAAATATTTAAATCCGCCAATAAAGAGTGACAGTGTGCCATCAGCATGGTCATCCCGCCCTATGGCTTTTTTTCCAGAATCAGTTACATTTTGCCATTTACTGCGCAACTACTGGCTGCGGTGTTTCATATGCAAACCATTTAAACCACCCCAATCTCTTAGTAAGGTCAGTATATAACTTTCATGTTTATTACCAGTACAGACGAATACTAACTGAACTACAAGTGCCCCTTCCAAGCGACAACGCGTTTAATCCATTTAAAAGCCCAATGGACAATAATGCATATGAAAGAATTTGCAACGAATTTAACATTAATCCTTCAACTGATTTTAGACAAAAGTTAGACCGCAATCATGGTTAGGTACATTGTATTTGTGGGCGAACGTAGAGAATATAATTATGACTACTGTGACATTCATTCATAAGCTCGGTCATTTTCATTGAGAAAATGACGCAATAGATGCATGACGTTTATTTGCTCTGCACTTGTTTTATATTTCTATATCTAAACGACGAAACTAATTGTTAGTTTTTGCTTTAGTGCAGTACTCTTATGATTTCAAACGTAGTGTAGACTTGTATTTGTATTAATAATAAAACAATTTACGATCTTAGAATGTGGAAAACCATGGCATTGACCAATCATAATTATCCAAATGTCACGTTGTTTTTCCATCCGCGCATGTGCAGTAAGTGTTGGCCGTTGCTTCATACAAACTGATCAACCAGGTTGACGAGAAATTGGCTCGACACGAAAGGTCAAATTTTTCGAAAAAGAAAAAGCCTGTTGAAGGAATCAGTCGAGGCCAGACTGAAAGGGGACTGCAGGGCAGATTGACAACATCCACAACCTTTGCGGGAAGGTGTTGATGAGTCTCATCGTTTCGTGGACAAGTCGATAGCTGTAGCCACTGAAGACTGTGTTGAGGTTCCTTTTTCCTTTTCATCTCTCCGTATCTTTATCTTCATCTTCGTCACGCATGCTTATCCTACTACATTCTTCGTTGAGAGGAACGTGTTGGCGTGTCATCGTTGCTGGAATCTGGAGGTGGACTCTGAACGTCAGCGGAACTCCGGAACGCTACAGGATTCCGTGAAGCTGAGTGCCAATCATACAAACACATCCCTCCACATTCAATCACGCTACAACACACTCAGACATTTTTTTTTTGTAACGCATAACTATATTCTATGTGTATTCTCTGAAAGACATTTTTTTAGCATGAACGGACAATCGATATTTGTGCTATTGCATAAGCGAAGTGGAAAAGGACAGAAGCTTTGCTGTTTCAAAGTGAATGTGCATGATTAGTTTCTTTTGTATGTAATCCATTTCATAAAGAGCAAACGACATCGGCATTCAAAACAACAAAACGACATACTCACTGCCGATCATCTTCATCGTTATTCATATTTTTATAAATTTAGTTGTTATTGTCAAAAATCAAACCTCTTGTTCCATCTTTAGAAAGAAAGTGAAGGGAGTGGACGAAAGTTTAACTTTCCTACAATGGTCTATCGTTCTTGTCTGAGCATTCAACCATCATTTATGAATGGGGCTTTTATGAAAACGTCACATATTATATGGGGGCTCGTCCCGGGGATCTTTCGATCTGAAAGTACCTGGAGGTTCAGTGATGCAGGCAAGAATTGTAGACCGCAACCTTCACCTTTTTTCTAGTGGGAGGTTGGGCGGTGCGCTCCATGGTCTATTATATGTGTTGACCATCCAAACATATAACTAGAAAAATTTAAATTTCACATTTGTGTTCATAAATTATTTATATTTATTTCGTTAGTTGCGACGCTATTTGTTTATTATTTCCCTAATTTTAGAAAAGGCCTCAACACAGTACAGAGGAAGTAACGACCTTGGTCAATTCACGTCATATTACCACGACATGTTTTAACTTCTTATTAGATCTATTTCACTAGATCTATTGTGAAGAAGAAGATTTTATTCAAGTTGCCAGGTTAGTGCAATCTTGACGTTACTGCATTGGAGTGGTGCAGTGGTATTGTATTTGTGTCGGATTGGGACACAAGGATTAGAGTAAAGTATTGATACTCTAAAGCGGCATTTCAACGTAGGCTATTAACGTGGGTGCAAGGTGACACCACGGGCTATTTTGCGTGCGCCGTATTGTTTTGGTGAATCGTACGTACGATATCGGAGATATATTTTCAGCGCGTCCGTTCGTCAGCTAGTACGTTCGTTCGATAGCTGTGTGTGCAAACCGTGGTTTGGTTTGTTGACGTGTTTTGAATACACGTGTTTGGGGTTTCGAGTGTAGTCATCCCCATTATTACTACACGGGGTTGTGTACTGTGTATCCCAGTCGTGGTGGGAAGTTGTTTCTTTACACTCTGTGTTCTGAAACGTGTGTCAATATCATTTGGCATTAACGCGTGACGGTATTCGGTTTCCGCGTTATTTGTATTTATTAAATTTGTTAAGACAACAGGACTTGCAGTGGTAGTGGACATGCCGACAAGAAAGTCCCGACGTCAGGCATCTGCCACTGACGAATGTCAGTCTCAGCAAATTCAAACTAGTGCGCAATTCCAACAATGGAAAGCCGAGGCACTAGAGCTAAGCCTGAAATGGAACGAGAACGAGAGAAGGAACGTGAAGAAAGAGATCGAGAAGAAAGAGATGCCGAGAGACAATTACAATTAGAGTTAGCAAGAGTAAAAGCAGGAAGCAGTGGTGATGCACAACCAAGTGCTAGCGTCCCATCTATTCTACAGACTGCAGTGTCGGCTAAGGTCAAGTTACCTTACTTAGAAGACAAGGACGACCTTGAGTCATATTTGACTCAATTTGAGAAGGTGGCAGTCATCAATGGATGGAACGAGGAGGAATGGGGTGCCAGGTTAGCTCCATTACTCAAGGGCAGAGTTAGGGAAGCGTATGTGAAACTACCCGCGGCAGAGTCGGCGGACTATAACCTCATCAAACAGGCACTTTTGCATAAGTACCAACTGAGTGCTGGTCATTACAGACAGAAATTTCGTACAGCACGCAAAGAGAGCACTGACACGTCATTGTCATTATGGATCGTTTGTCTATGTGGCTAGAGAGGTGGTTGAATCTGTCCAACAAGACAGAAAAGGATTTGAAAGAAATGTTAATCTTGGAGAAATTTCTGGAAGCATTGCCTTTTGATCAGGCAAGATTTGTCAGAGAAAGAGATCCACAGACTGGAAAGGAAGCTGTTGCAGCAGCAGATCTGTTTGAACAGACGAGACTTGTGGAGAGGAGTTTACCGTGACAACAAACCTGATCATCGTGGGAATGGTCATGGAAATGAGAACAGAGGTCCACACAAGGAAGCTCAGAAAGAGCATAAGCCGAGGGGATCTGTACCTGACAAGGGAGGCAACGACAGGAGAAGTTATCGCTTTCAGATAAAGTGTTACCGATGTGGAGGACCACATCATCAGAGGGATTGCACGCAATAGAGAAATGACACAGTGATGTGTACTACGACAATGGCTGCACAATGTCAACTGAAGGACGATCAACAATTGTGTGATAATTGTAAGGGGATCGAATTCAATCCTTATTGCACAGTGGAAGTGGAGGAAAAACAGTGGATGCTGTGAGAGATACAGGCTCTACCATGACGATCGTGAGGAAGGACTTAGTTCCAGAGCATTGCTATACAGGTCAGAAAAAAGAGGTATCACTGGCATCGTCATCAGTCAAACAAAATCTTCCTGTGGCGAATGTACACATGGAGACTCCCTACTTCTCGGACAGAACTGAAGTACTCGTTATGGAGAAACCCGTTTGCCCAGTATTGATTGGAAATACACGCAAGCCAGAAACAGGAGGGATAATCAATGTACCTGTCTATCCCATCCAAGCAGCAGCAGTTACCGGTAAACAGAGGAAACCGCTCAAGATTAAGGAAACAACATGCAGCATTATATCTCCTGCAGAGTTGAAAGAAGAACAGGCAAAAGACCCATCACTCAAGAAGCTGATTGAGTTGGCTCGTAAACCGGACAACGCACGTACCAACAAAACAGGTGTTGAAACATCATTCTTGATCAAGAAAGGAATACTGTACAGGAAGGTGCGTACACCAACGACGCAACATACCCAAGTTGTGGTACCCAGGAAACTTAGATCAAATGTACTACAGGCAGCTCATGACATACCTATGTCTGGACACCTCGGTGTAAGGCGTACGAAAGAGCGTCTACTACATGATTTCTTTTGGCCAGGAGTGGAAGGTGACGTCAAAAGATATTGCGCATCATGCGATACGTGTCAGAGATGTATCGGCAGAAATAGTATCAGGAAAGCACCAGTTCAGAGGATGCCACTGATAGAGATACCATTCCATCGTGTTGCAGTGAATATCATTGGACCCATCAGCCCATGTCATCATCAGGGAAGAGATACATTCTCACTGTAATTGATTATGCTACGCACTACGCAGAAGCAACAGCACTCCGTAACATCAACACAGAAACAGTGGCTGAAGCTTTGTGGGAAATCTGGACGCGAGTGGGAATACCAACGCAAATTCTCACGGACAGAGGTAGTCAATTTCTTTCTGGGACAATGCAAGAGGTCAACAGACTCTTGAACATCAAAGGTATCACCACAACGCCATACCACGCTCAGACCAACGGACTCGTGGAAAGATTCAATGGCACGTTGAAGATCATGTTGAAGAAACTTTGTTTGGATCAACCCAAAGAATGGGACAGATTTCTTCCAGCAGTATTGTTTGCTTACAGGGAAGCACCACAAGAATCACTCAAGTTCTCACCATTTGAACTACTCTATGGGAGACATGTGCGTGGACCAATGCAAGTCTTAAAACAGATATGGACAGACGAGGAGCTAGAAACAGACGTCAGAACAACAGCGGAATATGTCATTGATCTGAAGGAGAGGATCGAAGAAACATGCAAGATAGCTCGTGACAATCTGGACAAGGCTGCCGGACGTCAAGCGAAGCACTACAACAGGAAAACGAAAATGAGACATTCATTCCTGGAAACAAAGTACTAGTGCTACTTCCACAGAAACACAACAAGCTCCAACTGACATGGAAAGGACCGTACACCATTTCCAGAAGGGTGAATCCAGTCGATTACAAGATTGAAATCAACGGCAAGGAGAAGACATACCACATCAATCTCCTCAAGGAATACTTCGAAAGAGATGGATTGAAACAACAGGAGTACGTCGCAGTTGTTATGCAGGAGAAGGATCATGAAGAGTATTTGACTGATCATATACCACTCATACCTTTGAAGAGAACCGAGGACTCCAGCAATGTTGTGTATGGACCACAGCTATCCAAGGAACAGAAGACAGAGCTGGAAAACATTGTTCGTCGTCATGACAAAATCATCACGGATTTGCCAGGTGAAACCAATCTGGTTACCTGTGAGTTGAAACTGACATCACAACAACCAGTGAAAGTGCATCAGTACCCAGTGCCACATTCTCAGATAGAAACTGTTGAAAAGGAAGTTGATCAAATGTTAGCCATGGGAGTGATAGAACCAGCCATATCACCATACAATGCGCCCATTGTGTTAGTCAAGAAGAAAGACTCAACAGTCAGGTTCTGTATCGACTACAGGAGACTGAATCGTATAACAGAATTTAATGCAGAGCCACTACCAGACATCGAAACTATCTTTGCGAAGATCGGAAAAGCAAAATACTTTTCCAAAATTGATCTGTCCAAGGATTTTGGCAGATTCAGATGAATGAGAAAGACAAGCCAAAGACAGCTTTCAGTACCCCCAAGGACAATATCAGTGGAAACGTATGCCCTTTGGCATGAGAAACGCAAGTGCCGTGTTCACAAGGATGATGAGGAAATTACTGAGTGACATAAAGTCAAAAGATGTCCACAACTTTATTGATGACATTTTGATCGCTTCCGAGACTTGGGAGGAACATGTTGAGGCAATCAGAGCCGTACTCAAGAGACTGCAAGGGGCAATACTCCTGCAAGATCATGATTTCACAATCAGAGTCATCGCTGGGAAAGATAATGTTGGTGCAGACTACATGAGCAGAAGTACAGTTGTTGGAGAGTGAAGCACTCTGGAATCCTGCAAATGTATATACATTGAGCAATGCAGAAGAGTTGCGCATAATCTGATTATTTGATCCTGCATCAGTGTTATTTATAAGGTTTAATAACATATTGCTGTACTTGACTTATTAATGGACTGTCACTTTTCTTAGTGTTTTGCTTAAATAGGATTTTTCGCTAAGAAGGGGGGTATTTGTGACATTCATTCATAAGCTCGGGTCATTTTCATTGAGAAAATGACGCAATAGATGCATGACGTTTATTTGCTCTGCACTTGTTTTATATTTCTATATCCAAACGACGAAACTAATTGTTAGTTTTTGCTTTAGTGCAGTACTCTTATGATTTCAAACGTTGTGTAGACTTGTATTTGTATTAATAATAAAACAATTTACGATCTTAGAGTGTGGAAAACCATGGCATTGACCAATCATAATTATCCAAATGTCAGTTGTTTTTCCATCCGCGCATGTGCAGTAAGTGTTGGCCGTTGCTTCATACAAACTGATCAACCAGATTGACGAGAAATTGGCTCGACACGAAAGGTCAAATTTTTCGAAAAAGAAAAAGCCTGTTGAAGGAATCAGTCGAGGCCAGACTGAAAGGGGACTGCAGGGCAGATTGACAACATCCACAACCTTTGCGGGGAAGGTGTAAACGAGTCTCATCGTTTCGTGGACAAGTCGATAGCTGTAGCCACTGAAGACTGTGTTGAGGTTCCTTTTTCCTTTTCATCTCTCCGTATCTTTATCTTCATCTTCGTCATGCATCCTTATCCTACTACATTCTTCGTTGAGAGGAACGTGTTGGCGTGTCAACGTTGCTGGAATCTGGAGGTGGACTCTGAACGTCAGCGGAACTCCGGAACGCTACAGGATTCCGTGAAGCTGAGTGCCAATCATACAAACACATCCCTCCACATTCAATCACGCTACAACACACTCAGACATTTTTTTTTTGTAACGCATAACTATATTCTATGTGTATTCTCCGAAAGACATTTTTTAGCATGAACGGACAATCAATATTTGTGCTATTACATAAGCGAAGTGGAAAAGGACAGAAGCTTTGCTGTTTCAAAGTGAATGTGCATGATTAGTTTCTTTTGTATGTAATCCATTTCATAAAGAGCAAACGGACATCAGCATTCAAAACAACAAAACGACATACTCACTGCAGATCATCTTCATTGTTATTCATATTTTATTAAATTTAGTTGTTATTGTCAAAAATCAAACCTCTTGTTCCATCTTTAGAAGAAAGTGAAGGAGTGGACGAAAGTTTAACTTTCCTACAACGGTCTATCGTTCTTGTCTGAGCATTCAACCATCATTTATGAATGGGGCTTTTATAAAAAACGTCACATATTATATGGGGGCTCGTCCCGGGGATCTTTCGATCTGAAAGTACCTGGAGGTTCAGTGACGCAGGCAAGAATTGTAGACCGCAACCTTCACCTTTTTTCTAGTGGGAGGTTGGGCGGTGCGCTCCATGGTCTATTATATGTGTTGACCATCCAAACATATAAGTAGAAAAATTTAAATTTCACATTTGTGTTCATAAATTATTTATATTTATTTCGTTAGTCGCGACGCTATTTGTGTATTATTTCCCTAATTTTAGAAAAGGCCTCAACACAGTACAGAGAAAGTAACGACCTTGGTCAATTCAGGTCATATTACCACGACATGTTTTAACTTCTTATTAGATCTATTTCACTAGATCTATTGTGAAGAAGAAGATTTTATTCAAGTTGCCAGGTTAGTGCAATCTTGACGTTACTGCATTGGAGTGGTGCAGTGGTATTGTATTTGTGTCGGATTGGGACACAAGGATTAGAGTAAAGTATTGATACTCTAAAGCGGCATTTCAACGTAGGCTATTAACGTGGGTGCAAGGTGACACCACGGGCTATTTTGCGTGCGCCGTATTGTTTTGGTGAATCGTACGTACGATATCGGAGATATATTTTCAGCGCGTCCGTTCGTCAGCTAGTTACGTTCGTTCGATAGCTGTGTGTGCAAACCGTGGTTTGGTTTGTTGACGTGTTTCGAATACACGTGTTTGGGGTTTCGAGTGTAGTCATCCCCATTTTTACTACACGGGGTTGTGTAGTGTGTTTCCCAGTCGTGGTGGGAAGTTGTTTCTTTACACTCTGTGCTCTGAAACGTGTGTCAATATCATTTGGCATTAACGCATGACAGTATACGGTTTCCGCGTTATTTGTATTTATTAAATTTTAAGACAACAGGACTTGCAGTGGTAGGGGACATGCCGACAAGAAAGTCCCGACGTCAGGCATCTGCCACTGACGAAAGTCAGTCTCAGCAAATTCAAACTAGTGCGCAATTCCAACAATGGAAAGCCGAGGCACTAGAGCTAAGCCTGAAATGGAACGAGAATGAGAGAAGGAGCGTGAAGAAAGAGATCGAGAAGAAAGAGAGGCCGAGAGACAATTACAATTAGAGTTAGCAAGAGTAAAAGCAGGAAGCAGTGGTGATGCACAACCAAGTGCTAGCGTCCCATCTATTCTACAGACTGCAGTGTCGGCTAAGGTCAAGTTACCTTACTTAGAAGACAAGGACGACCTTGAGTCATATTTGACTCAATTTGAGAAGGTGGCAGTCATCAATGGATGGAACGAGGAGGAATGGGGTGCCAGGTTAGCTCCATTACTCAAGGGCAGAGTTAGGGAAGCGTATGTGAAACTACCCGCGGCAGAGTCGGCGGACTATAACCTCATCAAACAGGCACTTTTGCATAAGTACCAACTGAGTGCTGGTCATTACAGACAGAAATTTCGTACAGCACGCAAAGAGAGCACTGACACGTCATTGTCATTATGGGATCGTTTGTCTATGTGGCTAGAGAGGTGGTTGAATCTGTCCAACAAGACAGAAAAGGATTTGAAAGAAATGTTAATCTTGGAGAAATTTCTGGAAGCATTGCCTTTTGATCAGGCAAGATTTGTCAGAGAAAGAGATCCACAGACTGGAAAGGAAGCTGTTGCAGCAGCAGATCTGTTTGAACAGACGAGACTTGTGGAGAGGAGTTACCGTGACAACAAACCTGATCATCGTGGGAATGGTCATGGAAATGAGAACAGAGGTCCACACAAGGAAGCTCAGAAAGAGCATAAGCCGAGGGGATCTGTACCTGACAAGGGAGGCAACGACAGGAGAAGTTATCGCTTTCAGATAAAGTGTTACCGATGTGGAGGACCACATCATCAGAGGGATTGCACGCAATAGAGAAATGACACAGTGATGTGTACTACGACAACGGCTGCACAATGTCAACTGAAGGATGATCAACAATTGTGATAATTGTAAGGGGATCGAATTCAATCCTTATTGCACAGTGGAAGTGGAGGAAAAAACAGTGGATGCTGTGAGAGATACAGGCTCTACCATGACGATCGTGAGGAAGGACTTAGTTCCAGAGCATTGCTATACAGGTCAGAAAAAAGAGGTATCACTGGCATCGTCATCAGTCAAACAAAATCTTCCTGTGGCGAATGTACACATGGAGACTCACTACTTCTCGGACAAAACTGAAGTACTCGTTATGGAGAAACCCGTTTGCCCAGTATTGATTGGAAATACACGCAAGCCAGAAACAGGAGGGATAATCAATGTACCTGTCTATCCCATCCAAGCAGCAGCAGTTACCGGTAAACAGAGGAAACCGCTCAAGATTAAGGAAACAACATGCAGCATTATATCTCCTGCAGAGTTGAAAGAAGAACAGGCAAAAGACCCATCACTCAAGAAGCTGATTGAGTTGGCCTGTAAACCGGACAACGCACGTACCAACAAAACAGGTGTTGAAACATCATTCTTGATCATGAAAGGAATACTGTACAGGAAGGTGCGTACACCAACGACGCAACATACCCAAGTTGTGGTACCCAGGAAACTTAGATCAAATGTACTACAGGCAGCTCATGACATACCTATTTTCTGGACACCTCGGTGTAAGGCGTACGAAAGAGCGTCTACTACATGATTTCTTTTGGCCAGGAGTGGAAGGTGACGTCAAAAGATATTGCGCATCATGCGATACGTGTCAGAGATGTATCGGCAGAAATAGTATCAGGAAAGCACCAGTTCAGAGGATGCCACTGATAGAGATACCATTCCATCGTGTTGCAGTGGATATCATTCGACCCATCAACCCCATGTCATCATCAGGGAAGAGATACATTCTCACTGTAATTGATTATGCTACGCGCTACGCAGAAGCAACAGCACTCCATAACATCAACACAGAAACAGTGGCTGAAGCTTTGTGGGAAATCTGGACGCGAGTGGGAATACCAACGCAAATTCTCACGGACAGAGGTAGTCAATTTCTTTCTGGGACAATGCAAGAGGTCAACAGACTCTTGAACATCAAAGGTATCACCACAACGCCATACCACGCTCAGACCAACGGACTCGTGGAAAGATTCAATGGCACGTTGCCCAAAACCCTTCACATCTTGGCCACATTATCTGTGATCCTCTGGATCTAGCTTTGGGCCCTAGGGCGCCATAGGGTCTCAAGTTAGACCCAGGGGTGATCAGTAATGTGGCCAGATGCGAAGAGTTTTGCATTTTTTTATAATGATTTTATGCCCCTGGAGATAATGTTAATATCTATGTTCACGATCACCAAATCTTATCTTGCACGTAAGCCCCCCATTTTAAAGTAACGATTACGTCAATTTTTGCAGTTTTTGCATGTTAATTTAGTTGAAAAAAGGTGTTAATTTTGGCTAAAACTAGCATGAGAAGGACGTGATTTGTTTGTGAAAAGGGGGGTTTTCGTGCAAGATGGGTGGTCGTGAACCCGTATATTAACATTCTCTTTACTGTCATAATATATCCCGGTGTCAACCAAGCCCGAGAGATACAAACACCTGTGGTGTTGGTCAGGAACTTTGAGCAACACTCTCAGAGACGCATTCATGTAGTGGCAGAAAAATTTCCCATGACTCTATTGGGAATCAAACCAATGACCTCCTGCAATGCTAAACACTTCGCCACGGTGGCTGGTGTGCTACTATCGGCTTATAATGCGATTTGACAGTCAGTACTGGTAACACGTAGCTCTATCGACACACTCGTGTCCACAAGAGCGACATGATAGACAGAGCCATGCAGAAGTATCATTCCCTTTCTCTTCCCTCCCCGTCACTTCCCTCATCGCCCTTAACCTTTCCCTCCTTCATCTGTTATGTACCATATTCCCAGCATTATTTGACCAATTTTTATTGCTTGGTGGTATTAATCACCGTGACTCTGTTCTCTTTCTGTTGACAGGCAGCGGGATGCTGTCACTGGGAAGACTGCGACGATATTGTGATTGCTGTGCGTAGCCCCCAACATCCATGGCGCTGTGCTGGGCGGTTTTATTCACGACAGCGTTTGTTGATCACATATATTATTGCGCCCACGTCTCTTGTCTAAGAATGACGAACATGACTGCACTCTGGTTCAGATTTCGTGTTCTTTTCTGACAATAAATGACCAAACTCCCTCGCTTGTGTCATTGCGTTCTGCTTATTTGGTTGGTTGACTGTTGTTATTGTTGTTTTGTTTTGTTTAACGATTAATGAGCTTAGTCTTTTTCACATTTGATTTCTTTGCAGTGTGTGTGTGTGTGTGTGTGTGTGTGTGTGTGTGTGTGTGTGTGTGTGTGTGTGTGTGTGTGTGTGTGTGTGTCTGTGTGTGTCTGTGTGTGTTTACGTGTGTTAGTGTGCGTGTCTCTGTGTGTCGTGTGTGTGTGTGTGTGTGTGTGTGTGTGTGTGTGTGTGTGTAATGTGTGTGTGTGTGTGTGTGTGTGTGTGTGTGTGTGTGTGTGAGCGCAAGTTGGTTCGCCTTCTTTTCTTTCTCATTCTGAACACACACACACACACACACACACACACACACACACACACACACACACACACACACACACACACACACACACAAAATGGATCGGTGGTTCCAAGCAGACCACTTTATGATAAAGGAAGAAAACTATCTGCGGAAGGTCACCTAATGCATAGACATTGTCAGCAGGAGAGATCTGATGTCTTTTTGCCCTTGCACTGAAGGTAATGTACAGACATTGTCACCGGGAGAGACCTAATGTCTTTTTCCCCTTGCACTGAAGGTGATGTACAGACATTGTCACCAGGAGAGACCTAATGTCTTTTTGCCCTTGCACTGAAGGTAATGTACAGACATTGTCACCAGAGAGACCTAATGTCTTTTTCCCCTTGCACTGAAGGTGATGTACAGACATTGTCACCAGGAGAGACCTAATGTCTTTTGCCCCTTGCACTGAAGGTGATGTACAGACATTGTCACCAGGAGAGACCTAATGTCTTTTGCCCCTTGAACTGAAGGTGATGTACAGACATTGTCACCAGGAGAGACCTAATGTCTTTTCCCCTTGCACTGAAGGTGATGTACAGACATTGTCACCAGGAGAGACCTAATGTCTTTTGCCCCTTGCACTGAAGGTGATGTACAGACATTGTCACCAGAGAGACCTAATGTCTTAGACCTAATGTCTTTTGCCCCTTGCACTGAAGGTGATGTACAGACATTGTCACCAGAGAGACCTAATGTCTTTTGCCCCTTGCACTAAAGTTTCTATTTTTCTTACATGCATTTTACATCAATATTTTCACAATTCAAACAATAAAAAAACATTCATTTTACAATTCAATTTGAATGCAGCATGTATCATGCGTTAACAATAATGCTTTAGCATGGCACGGTGCTATAAGGGTTTTGCATACTGTTATAAAGTGGGGTGGGGGGAATGTGAAAAAAAGGAAGACAGAATGCAATAGAAACTCTCCCTCCTCCCCCTTTTCTCTCTTCCTGTTTAACATTGCACACGGGTTTCTATGGAGTTAAAGAAGAAAATGATAGAGGATGAAAGAGAGAGGACAAAGTAGCAATGTTTCACAGTAGTTAATAAAGTATATTATAGAAAGAATTTCTTTATCCCTCGCTCTTCTCCCTCCCCCACTCCACCTCTTTATTCTTAGGGTTCAGACAGCATGCACAGATTAGGTGAAAAGTCAGTTGGAGAAAAGAACTATGTACCTTTTACTTTTCTACCCTTCACTGGCCACTTTAGGGTGCTGTTAGATTACTTGTTTGCACCCAGGGGATCATAGACTGTGATATAACTCTACCTGGTGCCAAAGGGAGACACAATCAGACGTGCCTCCCTGACGAGTCCGATCCAGCGGACGAAAGGCCTTGGTGCAGACGATATGAATAGTTCTGCCTTTAAGATTGGTTGCCATGATCCTCATAGGCTGCTAGTGAATGTTTTTTTATATAAATTATTCCCATGACTTTACAGTCTCATTTTCAAATATTCCAAATGACCTGGACGGGGAAACAACTGAGGGCAAACATTCTTCCATTTGTGATTTGTTTCTTTGAGTCTCCTGATCCAAGTAATTCTTCCATTTGTGATTTGTTTCTTTGAGTCTCCTGATCCAAGTAATTCTTCCATTTGTGATTTGTTTCTTTGAGTCTCCTGATCCAAGTAATTCTTCCATTTGTGATTTGTTCCTTTGAGTCTCCTGATCCAAGTAATTCTTCCATTTGTGATTTGTTTCTTATGTCTCCTGATCCAAGTAATTCTCCCATTTGTGGTTTGTTTCTTTGAGTCTCCTGATCCAAGTAATTCTTCCATTTGTGATTTGTTTCTTTGAGTCTCCTGATCCAAGTAATTCTTCCATTTGTGATTTGTTTCTTTGAGTCTCCGGATCCAAGTAATTCTTCCATTTGTGATTTGTTTCTTTGAGTCTCCTGATCCAAGTAATTCTTCCATTTGTGATTTGTTTCTTTGAGTCTCCGGATCCAAGTTGTCACGACCGACCCCCTGGAGGTCTGCCCTGACAGGATCGGTCTAGAAGGGAGTGAAGGGAGTGACTGACCTCACACGCCTCGCAAGAGACCACACAAGAAAGATTACAATACAATACACCATTTATTCACACCAACACACACATAGTCACAAATAAGCATTTCAACACACACAACATACATAGTCACAATTAAGCATTTCAACACACACAACATATACATATGCATAGTCACAAATAAGCATTTCAACGCACACAACATGCCCATAATCATAAATAAAGCATTTCCAACACACATTCCTTTTTGTGCTTTACACTGTTTTCCCCATCCCTGCCTCTCCAAAGTCCACTGGGAGTAGCGTGTCGGAATCAGGTGCCCCAAACCAGGTCCGTTCTTGAATAAAGTCATTCAACGCCGACACCCTTGGCACCCCCCCCCCCCCCCCCAAATGGCACGACACAGAGCTAACCACACTGGTCACATGGCTGTAGGAAGTCCGAGGATAGTGTAGAACACATCCCGTCGGATGAGGCGTTGTCGTTGAAGTTCCCGGACAGGAGGTAGGGTCATCCAGCGAAGACCGTGCGCTCCTCACACCCTGTGGCCCCAAGAGCGCAAGCCTCGGGTGAAGCCCCCGGGAGGAGAGAAAAGGGAAGGAACTGGAAGGAAAGAAGGGTACCTCAAATGGCACGACACAGAGCTAACCCCACTGGTCACATGGGCAGTAGGAAGTCCGAGGACAGTGTAGATCACATCCCGTCGGACGAGGCGTTGTCGTTGAAGGTCCCGGACACACCCTGCGGCCCCAAGAGCGCAAGCCTTGGGTGAAGCCCCCGGGAGGAGAAAAGGTAAGGAACTGGAAGGAAAGAAGGGTACTAGAACCCCGCCGTCAGTACGGTTTGAAATATGCTGCTAAATCCTAACAGCCACTCGCATGAAGGGTGAGGGGAGGTGTTTGCTGAATACATTAGTAGCACCCGCTTAACAGACCTGAGCGTAAAACAGTAAACAAACCAAATGAGGAATGTTCGCTAAAAGTCTTCTCACACGATGAAGGCAAGAGATTACATTAAATTAACAGGCTAAAAAAAACGAATAGCAATTTATATCTTCATCCTTCCCTCACTCACGTTCAACATTTTCCTTTCTTAGGAACTGAACTTGAAGAGTACAGCAACCATTGCTTTACAACTGCCACCACATTTACAAATAATCATAATTCAATGGCACGATTATCCCCACATTTTATAGTAACATTTCAAAATAACACAATTCTCCAACCACGCATCCAAACGACTAATCGTGCGCACGCACGCTCGCAAACAGAAAACACTCGTTCCTCTTGCACACACAAACAAACGGTGGCCGAAGAATACGAGACCGGCGATTGTGACAGGGGCGGACGAGTGAGACCAAGCAAGTCCCAACCCTAAATCACCAGGTTCTCCCCCATCCCCACCGACTACCGCATCACCAGATGCATTGAAAGGAGAGAATTTTGGATTTAATTTTGAATGGCCAGGTTAAAGATCAGAGAAAGGTGGTCTCAATATTTCTTTTATAATTTTGAAAACAAGGAAATTGTGCAAAAGAGAAGAATTAGCTGGCTAACAACAAAAAAAAACACCACGAAACTGATGCTTACCAGCTACCCGTGGGTGACCCAAGAAAGTGGCGGGTCAAGCGACTCTCTGCCCTCTGTCCAGTCGAGAGGACCAGCAGAGCAGATTCGGAAAAGATGACGTGACGTCCCTCCCAACAGGCCGACTGCAGGGATGAAGGTACCGACCGTACCTTCGGCGATGTGGTAGAGAACCAGAACCGGAGCGGGCGCTCCCAGGGACATCTTCCGCTCGAGTGAAGTGAAAACCTGCCTAACCGATGGCAGCCAACATGCCACCCTACGTCACAGAGTGAGAATACCTCAAGCTAAGAGGAATGCTGCACGTGCGGCAGGTAAAAAGACAGGTGAGAGGCCGATAGAGACAGCCAGTTCAAGAGAAAGGTACCAGCCACCCGTGAACCTGCAGGATGAATTGCACGGACAGTGAAATTAGAGAGAGGGAAAAGAAAGTAAACCTAACCTGAGCTGAACGACATTAAGGTGCAAACACACCACCAGCCACATTAAGGGACTGATACACGACCACAACAACAACAATAAATAAATGAATAATTTTACCACCCTAGATGGGCCAACCGTCATAGGCCTCATGACACAAGTAATTCTTCCATTTGTGATTTGTTTCTTTGAGTCTCCGGATCCAAGTAATTCTCCCATTTGTGATTTGTTTCTTTGAGTCTCCTGATCCAAGTACTATAAACATTTTCAAATCAGGGATTCCAAGACCCCTGTTCCTAATAATTTAATTGCCGTTTTCGGATTATCTGTCATGTTTTTATATTCCAAACAAACTGGCAACCCAATTTCTGTAATTTTGTGACAAAGTGATCGAGTGGATTTGGTAGCAAAGTCCAGAGATAAGCCAGTCTGGCCAGAATCAGTGATTTTAGTATTGCGAGTCAGCCTAGTGGTGTAATGTTCTTTTCAGCCATACTCTGATGAAAACTGCTTCAGCAAAATTTGTTAAATAGTTGATCGATTCATATTCTTTAAATCTTGAGTGAATCAGACACCCAATATTTTGAACTGCTTTGAGTTCCATCTTAATTTCAGATTTGACATATACCTGTCATTGGAATATTTTTTTGCTTCCTAGCCAGACTGCTTGTGTGGTGTGTGTGTTGTGTGTGTGTGTGTGAGTGTTGTGTGTGTGTGTGTGTGTGGTGTGTGTGTGTGTGTGGTGTGTGTGTGTGTGTGTGTGTGTGTGTTTTCTGCGTTATAAACCAGATACTTTTACCAAACTATTTGTTAAATAAATAGATATATCAAAAGACTTCCTATCCTCTCCCCATTGTTCATTAATTCTCTATCATCTGCAAACTGAGAAACATTGTGCTCAACACTATTTACATTGATACCTCGAATTTCTTTATCTTCTCTTATCATAATTGCTAGAATTCCAACACTCAGAACAAAGAGGTAAGGAGATACTAGACCACCCTGTCTACATCCTCGTTTTATGTCAAACCAATGTGTGCACTGACCATTGACTAACTTGGTACATGTAATAGTTTTTACAGAACCTTGCGATCCACCTACATGTACTGTCTCCAAACCCATGAGCTCTCAACACTTTGAACATGAAATATAATATACGTGGTAATCGTTCTGAATCCAGGTACTGGATCAAATCATTATAAATCTAATATTATCATCCATATATCGATTTGCAATAAATCCTGTTTGATCTTCGTTGATTAAAGTTGGTAATGTTTTCTTAATTCTATTTGCGATGCAAGATGATCCTATCTGATAAACAACGTTTAACATAGAAATCGGTGTCCAGTTCTGTATGAATTCTTTCGGTTTATCTGCTTTAGGAATACAAATATTTGAGCTCTCTCTCTTCATGTGATGGATAATTCACCATCGCATCCCCTTTTGCTTTATTTAGTGCCCTAACCACGAAAGATCTCAGTTGTGCCAAGAATTGTTTTAAATTCGGCACCAAAACCGTCTGCAGCTAGACGCTTTCCATTCTGCATTTCTTTTCAAAGCATAGCCTGTTTTTTTTTTTCAAGAGTAATTCCCCATTTAAAGCATTGTTTCTCCTCTTGTCTAAGCTGTGGTACCTCTTTTACTAATTCATGTATTTCACAAGATTTTCAATGATTTTGCAAAGCTTCCTATAGAAGTTTAACGCTTCGTCTTTTATTTGTATTTCTTTCTTTCTTTTTATTTATTTATTTATTTATTTATTTTTGTTATTGCAAATGCCATTGTTTTCGATCCTATTTTCATTAATGGAAAAAAAAATCTAAGAAAACTTGATCATACAATTTCCGTTTAATGTCAGACTTGCCATATCATTCTTTATACTTGTATTGCATTGTTCTACTGCATATTCTTGTTTAACGTTTGAACCACGTTTGAACCACGTGTACATGATTTTCACCTATTAGCAGTGAGCACTTTGATTTCCAGGAAATGTTTTTTTTGTTTTGTTTGTTTTTTTCATTTCCTTCTCGAATGATAAATGTACGGTTATTAATGAGTGATCCGTTCCATAGTCCGGTAAGACAGCAGCGTCTTCAAAGTAAGAATTTAGATAATTGACACGAGGAAACGCTCAAGTCTACCTTGTTGTCCTACGCCAGGTGAAACACGTAC
>CM031620.1:7052780-7055005 GCA_018398815.1 Conus ventricosus | reverse complement strand
GGGTGTAAAAGCCTTCAACTAAAAACCCAACAATTTTTAAAAAACAAACAAAAAGGGGGAAAATCCCATTCTAAGGGCAAACAATTAAACTTTAGAGCTAAGCCGAAGCCGTTAGTCGTTACAGAACTTGAGGCAAGAGTTGCCAACACAAATCTGAAATACAAAACATCCTCTTCAAGAATTAAATCGAACAGCAGATGAATCAATTAGAAGAGCAGAAGAACTATTAGCAGAAATTGAGACGAGTTTAATGAGGAGACACAATTAAAAACAATTGACGATCTTCTCCATTACCTATGCGTGACCTCCTGGCTCTTAATGATCGTCTAAAGTCAATAAGGGGCGAACTAGAAAACAATTTGGCAAAACTTGGTGATCTGGATATAGAGATAGGAGAAGAAAAAAATAAACAGGCTAATGCAGACGATAACAATTTAGGGCCGGAAGAAAAGACTAGAATACAGAGAAAATACAAGAATTAAAGGAATTAAGAAAAATTAGGTAGAAACGCTGTCTGATAACAGAGAAATCTAGCATCACAAACAAGCATAAAACAGAATACTTTATGAAAACACGACGCTGTAGAAAGAATAAGGACTCTGTTCAGAGAACAGGGGATTACAATAGTTAGCATATAACAGCTGTTGGGTTTGCTAATCTCTACACTCGTTTATGCTTTAACAGGACGGTGCACCAACAGGGCCAGTAGCGCCTCCGACACCTCAGCCTGGTAAAAGTTGGATTAGAAAACAATTACATCATCTAGCAAACTTATAAAGAAGTTAGCAGCTAAAGCGCTTGATGCTCTGCCTGGCATAATAGGCAGTGTTGTTAGTTGGTTTTGTCTACTATAGGCAAAGTTGTTGGTTATAATGGCTGACCATCTGTGGACGTTAGGAGTGCTAGCTGCTGGATTAAGTTTTTAGTGAAATAAAGTATGGCTAATCCAGTAAAAGTTAAAAACACAACAAGGGCTGTCTTTTCGCTAGTGTGGCTGTCAGGTAAGGTACATTAACAGGTGGCGGTGCTTTCTGGCTATGGGCGCTTATAACTGGATCGTTTTCTTCAGGGCTAGGTACTTTTTTTAAAATGGATGGAGCGGGCCTTGTGCTTAAGCCTTGATTGTGCCCTAAGTTTTTGTCGTCTCCAGCTATGAGGATTTCATTATATATAATTCTGTATCAATGCCAATCTGTAGTCTAAAGGTCAGAGGGTAGCATGTATAATCCATGGCCTACAAAGTCAACCTTTGACCTAGCATGTGCAAGAACGTCTTTAGCATGTATAATCCATGGCCTGCAACAAAGTCAACCTTTGACCTAGCATGTGCAAGAACGTCTTGATACCCTTGTATGCTGGCAGGCAAATCAACAGCCGAGTTAATAGCATCTTCTAAATTAGCTAGAAATTGTTTCTGGCATCAAAGCCTGTAGATTGATCTACTATGCTAGACTTAGTCTGTGCTTGTGCTTGTGCTCCTAATAGACACCAAACGTATGTCCTTAAGGAGTCATTAAGCCTTTGCACTCCTGCATTGTTAGACCTTCACTTTCATCTAAGATAAATGTTGCCCAAGCATTAGGATGTTTTTTGTTCTAATGGATCCCAATCAACTTGTTTGTTTGTTGAAAAGAGGTGTGGCCAGGCCAGTAGTCATAATTATATTCTCTACGTTCGCCCCACAAATACAATGTGCCTAACCCATGATTGCGGTCTAACTTTTGTCTAAAATCAGTTGAAGGATTAATGTTAAATTCGTTGCAGTTTCTTTCATATGCTTTAGTTCCTTGGTTTTTTAAAGGGATTAAACCCCGGTCGCTAGGGGAGGGCACTTGTAGTTCTTAGTATTCGTCGTACGTAATAAACATAAATTTTTATATACGACCTACAAAAATTGGGATGGTTTAAAATTTGGTTGCAATAAACACCACACCAGTAGTTGCGCAGTAAAGGGAAAAATTTTAAAACTGATTCTGGAAAAAAACCCATAGGGCATGACCATGCTATGCACTCTGTCACTCTTTATTGGGGGATTTAAAATTTGGGTTACGGTTTACAAGTCGATTTGGAAGCCAAAAATTTCACTACTGAAAGGTTAGTAAACTGAAGCCCAAAAGAGGGGGGTTTATAAAACGCCCTACATTGTAAGCACACTTCGTATTATTCAAAAGGTTCCTTTTTAAATTTCTTTTTTTAAAAAGTTTTTAAAAAAGATTACATCTATA
>CM031620.1:7037780-7042780 GCA_018398815.1 Conus ventricosus | reverse complement strand
CCTTGTCATACATTTTACCTTATCGACACTTTGAAATAGCATGCACATATTTTGAGATATGTGTGTGTGTGTGTGTGTGTGTGTGTGGTGTGTGTGTGTGTGTGTGTGTGTGTGTGTGTGTGCGTGCGTGCGTGCGCGTGCGTTGCGTTGCGTTGCGTTGCGTTGCGTTGCGTTGCGTTGCGTTGCGTTGCGTTGCGTTGCGTTGCGTTGCGTTGGTTGGTTGTTTGTGTTTGTGTATGTGTGTGTGTGTGTGTGTTTGGTGTGTGTGTGTGTGTGTGTGTGTGTGTGTGTGTGTGTGGGAGTGTGTGTGTGTGTGTGTGTGTGTGTGTGTGTGTGTGTGTGTGTGTGTGTTGTGTGTGTGTGAAGAAGACCGAAAAGGTCGAAACGGGTCGTGTTTTGTTCTGTTGTAATTTGTTTGTCCCTTCTGACTGGCGGGATTATTATCATTTCTCTTTAAGCCTTTTTTTTTGGCCTGTTTGTTTGTTTTGCCAGATTTAAAAAATATGATTATAATTGAAGTAACTTGCAAAACCAAAACAGACTGCAGCATCACAAACAAACAAAAATACAAATAAACAACCCAAAGCAAAAGTGTAAGAATTTTTTTTATATACAAGTACAAAACACATGAGGAAATGTTGAAGAAATATAACGTATTCCTCTGATGTGACAAATAGCAGACATGAACAACTAAAGAACACACACACACACACACACACACACACACACACACACACACGCACGCACGCACGCCACACACACACACACACACACACACACACACACACACACACACACACACACACACACACACACACACACACACACACACACCGAGTGTCCTTCTCATGCCGACTCTAATCAAGGGAGTATTGGTGTGTGTGCATTTTTCCAGGCCTTTTGTTTGTAACTCCGAAAAAGACATTTGTCGAATATTCACTAGTCTAATTTTTGCGCCTTGAGTGTGACAATATGTTAAGTGCAACACACGCCTGCAAGGACAACCAGACCGTTGCCATGGCAACATTCAAGCTGCTTATAAATCTGCCCCCCTTCCAAATAGTGGTCATTCTGATCATGACACAGTCCATCCATTTCTAAGATCACTGTAAAGTGGATAGATATTAAATTAAAACAGTCCATCCGATCCCTGCTTATAGACCCAAGATAGAGACAGAACCAGTTGTAACAAAGACAGTAAAGATGTGGTCTGGAGAGGCAATCGAGGCATTGCAGGGCTGTGACGGATGTACCGACTGGGACGTTTTCCTTGATTCTTCACAAGACATTAACGAAGCTGTAGAAGTGATTTCCCACTATGTTGTATTTTGCGAGAATACGATAATTCCAAAACAACTGTAAAAATATATCCCAACAATAAGCCATGGATATCCAGGTCACTGAAGGCCACAATTAACCAAAAGAAAAAGGCCTTTCAGTCTGGTGATGAAGCAGAAAGAAAACTAGTTCGAAAGAAGCTCAGAGGTGAAATTCGCTCAGCAAAACTAGAATACAAGGAGAAGGTTGAAAACAAGTTTCAGTCGGGCAACATGCGGGATGCTTGGCGAGGGCTGAAAATACTGTCAGGTCAGGACAAGCCAAAAAGTAACTTTTGCTCTTTGACTGAAAGTGAGTAAATCTTAAATAAATGTTAGCGAACCGCCCAGAAAACGTGGACAAACGAGTCACAAGACAAAACACAACGCGTTTCGACCTCTTAGGTCTTCCTCGGTGACACATAAACGTTCAGCGCCTTCTTCCTTGCGCTGAACCCTAAGCGATCTGAAGCGATCAAAGCTAAGTGAATTTTCGTTGTTTTATTCGTTTATGTATCACCCGAGGAAGATCTAAGAGGTCGAAACGCGTTGTGTTTTGTCTTGTGACTCGTTTGTCCACGTTCTCTGGGCGGTTCGCTAACATTTATTTAAGATTTGTTTAGATTTCCGCCTGTAGTCGTCTCGCTTTGCAACTGAAAGTGAGTAAGTCAAGTTCGCTAACGAACTAAATGATTTCTGCAGTCGTTTTGATCGTGGTGACCTTAGAGATGACCTTTCCAACGTGGTATCTGACCTCCATAAGAAGATTAGGGAGGAGGATGGTTCAGATGACATGGATGTCCCTGGCACTAGCGTTGAGAGACTTTTCAAGAAATGCCATCTACATAGAGCAGTAGGCCCTGACTGTGTCAGTGGAAGACTTTTAAGATCATGTGCTACACAACTTAGTGGGATTTTCAGTAAACTTTTTTCATGGTCCCTGAGAGAATGTGTTGTTTCAACTGTTTGGAAAAACTCAACCATCTGTCCAGTCCCCAAGACAAGAAAACCGTCCCAGCTGAATGATTACAGGCCTGTTGCTCTCACTAGCATTGTTATGAAATGTTTTGAGCGCATCATTCTTTCGAAACTGCTTTCACAAACACAGCATCAACGCGATCCTTTCCAGTTTGCATACAAGCAAAGTAGATCCACAGACGATGCAACCATCACATTACTCAGCAATGCTTACACACATTTAGACACACACCCAATTCCTTTGTCAGAATGCTCTTCATTGATTTCTCTTCAGCGTTCAACACAATACAACCTCACCTCATGGCACAGAAACTACTCACTCTTCAGGTTTCCCCAAGATTGATTGTTTGGATTATGAGCTTTCTTGTCAGGTGATCTCAATCAGTATGTTACCAGGGAACTCCGTCTTCCCCACGTTCCACATCCACTGGCTCACCCCAAGGCACTGTGCTTTCACCTGTGCTCTTCACTATTTATACCAACGACTGTAGAGGCTCAAACACAACGCCGGTTAGTAAGTATTCTGATGACACAGCCATGCTTGATCTATCTAACTGAGACACTACCTATTGTGATGCTGTCAGTAAATTTACCGCCTGGTGTTCTGAAAAATTTCTGAATATGTCAGCAAAACAAAAGAACTGGTGATAGATTTCCGTAGAGCCCCATCCCCCATTGCAGACCTTGTAATTGATGGTCAAACTGTGGAAAGGGTGTCTCAGTGTAAATATCTGGGCACAGTAATTGACAACAAACTAACTTTTGATTTCAACACTGCAGCTATTCATAAGAAATGTCAGTCCAGGGCTTACCGTTTGCAAAAGCTGCGCTCACTCCATGTAAACTCAAAAATCCTTGCACAGTTTTACTGATGTTTTATTGAATCTGTTTTAACCTTTGGCTTCTTGTGCTGGTTTGGTGGGCTCAATGTGAAAAAAAGAATGTGTTGAACAAGGCTGTGAATGTATGTGGGAAAGTTGTGGGTGAAAGGCAAGCGAGCATGAGTGAATTGTATGAGAAGCATGCTGTTAGAAAGGCAAGAGAAATGGCAAAAGACTCCTCACATGTCCTGGCCCATAATTATGAACTGCTGCCATCTGGCCGACGGTTCAGGATGCCAAAGGTCCGATTGGTCAGAACAAAAGAGAGTTTTATCCCAATGTCTATATCCCTTCTCAACAAGCAATAACTGTTTCTGTGTGTGTGCGGGATGGGGGTGGGGTGGGGTGGGGACAGGGGGAGGGGGGTATACATATATGTATGTGTGTATATGCTTTTATGTGCGTGTGTGATTGAATAAAATGTGTGTGTGGTGTGTGTGTGTGTGTGTGGTGTGTGTGTGTGTGTGTGTGGTGTGTGTGTGTGTGTGTGTGTGTGTAGTATGGTTGTTTACCAAAGGTGTTCTACTGTTCTTTGCCATAATTATACACTTTACTGCCATAATTATACACTTTACTGCCTTTTTATATTCTGTGTCTTTATCTTCTGTGTGCAATAATGAAAATTTGATTAAGGCATGGTTGTTACCGACTGGTCATTATTCTTATGTTAATTCATTTATTTATTTATTCATGTGTGTGTGCGCGTGTGTATATGCGCATGCATGTGAGTATGTGTGTGTAGGTGTATGCATGTAAGTGTGCGTGCGCACATTGAAACAATAAAGTACATTATTTTAGTCTTTCTGAAGATTCAGCGTCTGCATTTTCTGTGCTCTGCGTACAAGATACATATACATACATACATCATACATACATACATACATACATACATACATACATACATACATACATACATACATACATACATACATACATACAATACATACATACATGCATGCATACATACATACATACATACATACATATACATACATACATACATACAAGCATGCATGCATGCATAGATAATGTTCAACTCATCCTTTCAAAAGGGTTGTAGTCTTTCATAACAAATCATTGTATTGTATCTACTCTCCCCCCCTCTCTCTCTCTCTCTCTCTCTCTCTCTCTCTCTTATTTCTAAACTATCCGGGGAACTGTCTCTCTCTTATTTCAAAACTATCCGGGGAACAGAAAAAAAAAACACACACACACACACACAAAAAAAACATGTCACTCCCCACAACGGGACCCCAAGGTGACCCAGCACCGGGTACCCATTTTCCCGCACCCACACTTCTCTCCCCACCCCCCACCACCCCCACCCAAACTCCCAGCACTCCAAACGTGTTCATTTACCAGGCGGCGACAGCCATTGGACGGAGACAGTGAACGTGGTCACGGACCAACGAGTTTCGGCCAGCCATTGACTTGTCGCCAGAACGCCGAAGGCGCGAGCCTCGCTGTACCCGAAACCAGAGACAGCAGTGTGTGTTGGTGGCAGGGGTGGTGGTGGACAAACATATGAAGTTCCTTGCCCACACCTTGTTCCACTGGACTTCTACTATACCCCGGATTCCCACCCAGTTACGATGGAGCCTTGTTTTGTGTGTGTGTGTGTGTGTGTGGGAGCTACCATGGAGAGTGGGGAAAGTTAGGGTGAGCGGAAGTTTCACGGTCTACACACTTTAAGATTTTCCGAACTTGGGCGTGAACTCGGTGTGGAAGGGGTTAGCACCAACGTGGTTTCCGTGAGAAATCCTCCTGCTATTCCCTCCTCCCGTGGTGAAGTTCCGTGCCAGGGCACGGGATTTCCAGAGGGGGG
>CM031620.1:7022780-7030280 GCA_018398815.1 Conus ventricosus | reverse complement strand
TTTTCTTAAAAACGCGATCAAGTCAACAAAAGCTTTTGGGGATCTCGGGGCGATCGTTTAAAATCGGTCCCCCAATGTTTTTATCCCGGGGGATAAAAAGGTGATCGGCCCAACTGGGTGGGGGGGCGACCAATGAAGGGCCCCAGTGAGCGGAAATTAAACAGGGAAATCGATTCCCCCCAAAGCCTTTTAGATCCGCCACTAAACCCCCCGGGAAGTTTTGGGGGTGGGGGGGGGGGGGCCTCCCCCAGGAACGGGTGCCTTTTCCCCCCCAGCATGGAATTTTTTTTTTTTCGTTTCTTCTTTTTTTTTTCCCCCTCCCTTGAGTTGTCGTTCGGGGAGGTTAACTGAGGTGGGGCCCTTTTCCCGGGGCTGTTGGTTATTGTGCGGGTTTTGTGTATGTGTGGAATTAATCGTTCTCCGTCTCTGTGTTTGCGGGGGTTTGTGTGTTTGTGTGGTGGGGGGTGTGTGTGTGTTGTGTGGGGGTGTGTGTGTGTGTGTTTGCGTGTTTTGTGTGTGGTGTGTTTGTGTGTTTGTGGGGTTGCGCGTGAGGTGTGTGTTTGCGTGTGTTTTGGTGAGTATGTATGTTGTGTCAACCTCGGTGTAATTTTTTTTCCCCCAAGGGGAAAAGGAAGGACTAGCCAAACCCCAAACAAAACTCACAGCTTGCTTACAACCCTTTTCATATTCATGCTTTTCGTCACATCAAACCACTAGTAAAGCCCTAAAAACTTACAAAAACTTAAATCATAGAAAAAACATCAATGATATAGAAAAAACAAAATAAAACTTTTCCTCTTTCCTTGAATTCAAAAAATCATTTTCTAAAAAAAATCAAAAACAAAACCCGGGTTTTAAACGGGATTCTATTTAAACCGGGCCAGGTGATTTAACTATTCACGAATCCCGTTTTTTTCTTTTCTTTTCTTTTTCTTTTCACTGACTTTCAAAAACAGACACAACTCCCGGAACGGGTGTTGGTCTGATGGGGGGGGGGTTCAGGTGAGGACGGGTTGGCGTTGGCTGGGTTCTGTTTGGGGCGAAGTAAACGCTGCCAGGTATGAGGTCAAACCCCCCGGTTAGGGTAAAAACATGATATAAACCCTTCTTTTCTGTTCCCCCTTTCTTTTTTCCCTGCATTAACGCATTGCACTCCTCCTCTCTCTCTCTTCTAGTCGGGTCTTTTTAAAAGGGCAGGGTTTGGGTTTTTTTTTCCCTTTTTTCTTTTTTTCTTTTCTTTTTCAAAAATTAGAATTTCTTTCTCTCTCCCCCACTCCTCCTAAAGTCCTTCCTCTGCAACTATCTCATCAACCCTTCAACTTGGTTCTTTCTTCCTCATCCCCTTTTCCTCTTCCCCTTTTTTCCCCTGAAAGGCTTCCCACCCCGAACCTCTCTCCCCCCTCCTCTTCTATTCTTTTTTTCCCCCTCGTTCTGCCCTTTCCTTCATCTCTCTGCCTTTTTTTCCCTTTTGCAGGGGGCTACCCCAAAAAACCTCCTATCTCCCTGTTTGTTCGTTTTCATCCCCCCGGCCTTCCTGTGGGCCGGAGCCATTTCCCCCGAACTTCCCCTCTCTCTTCTCTGTCTTTTTGTTTTCCTCCCCCTTCTCTCTCCCCACCTTTCCCTTTTATCCTCAACCCCCGTTGTAAAGGGGCCCAGTCCTTTGGGTCATTTTTTTTCCCCTGACACCCAAATTTATCTCCCTCAAATTTTTTTGGGATATTCCCCATTAAAGACAGCCCCCTTAAAACCCCTTAAACTTTGTGGGGGCCCAATTGGTCATTTAATTGATTAGTTTAATTTCACCCCCACCAACACAACCTTCCCCCCCCTTCCTATTTGGGAGGGCCCGTGTGGCTCAAGTCGTAGACTTTGGTCAGTGAAAAGGGCTAAAATGAGTCTGGGTAGGCCCCCGCGGGGGCGGGAAAAGCCCACCGAGCCATTCTGCCAGACGGGCTTATCGTACGGAAAGGACAGTGCTTTTTCCCCACAAGCAAAAAAAATACCTTTAAATTGGCTGGGGGCGACAGGTAATGAGTCGGTCGGGGCAAATTTAGTCCCTTCTGGAAGGGTCGGTGTCTCTGTAAAGGTTTTGGGGATTACCCCCCCCTTGGCCCCAAACGGGCTGAATCCGAACCAGGGGGCCGTCCGCCGGGAACGCCCAAATATTTGCTTGGGGCCCAAATTTCCCAACGGGGCTGGTGGGATTGACCACAAATTTTGGGGGTTTTTTTGATTTTGCCCGTGCCCTTTTTTCCCCCTTTTGAAAAAGGCTTTTCACCGCTTGGGTCTCAAAACAACGGTAAAAAAAAACAAACCAAATTTGCAAACCCACGCTAAAATGCAAAGTTTTAAAAAATATTTTAAAAAACCCCGGGTTTAAAAATTTAATAAAATATATCATTAGGGGATATCATCCAATGGTTATTTGGGCCCGTCCCGCTCTTGCGTTATTTAAACCCCTTTTTATAACGCCCTCTGGCGCACTTATGCGATTCCCCTACCTGCGGTTTTGCCACATCTTCTCTTCAAAATTCTTTGAAAAGACAATAAAAAAGATCACGACCCAAAGACTTCATGAGGAATCTCCATCCTCACTCTTGAAAATAATGCCTCATACCAAGCGACTGTATGCTAAACCAAACATTTAAAATGAACAAATCTCAAAAAAAATTAAAAAACAAGTTCACACAAAAATTTATAAACCCAAAAGAAGGAATAAACCCATACCCAATAAAACCCAAAAACGTCATAAAACACATTTTATCAACAATAAACCGCGGATATGATTTGATTTTTCCTCGATTTTTGCAGCTTGCTAAACACGATTTAAAAAATCAGCTCCGACATTCTTTCGCCCGGAATGTACTGCTGGGTCCCTTTAGGGCTGCAGTGCCTTTTCCCAACGCGGGAAACCCCTGCTTTTTTTCGTTTGGGGCCCTCCTGCGGGAAATTTTTGGGGGTTGGGTAAACTCCCCCTCTATCAAAACCCCCTTCCCCCAAATACAAGTTTTTTGTGGAACTTCTGCACGGCCCACACAAACAAAACACCCCTTCTTACTTTTTCGTACCCTTCTTCACACTTTGTCAATTCTGCTAGAAAATTTTCACAGGAAATCAAACCCCTTCATGCCCCTGAAAACAAAACTGCACCTATCCCACCCCCTAAATGCTCTGTCCGCAAAAAAAGGGTTTTGGGCCCAAATCTGGTAGTTTTCAAGATGGGGGGGGGAACTAGTTTTTCCCAACACTGTCTGCAGTCCCTTCTCTGCAGCGCTGCCCTTCGACCACCCCGGGTTTTCCCTCCTTACCAAATCACTGAAGGATGGATTGCAGAAAAATTTTTGGGACAAATTATAGAACCCAAAAAAACCAGCAGAACTCCTGACTTCTTTTTTGGGTTTTTGGGGCCCTTCTGATTCATCATCTTTCTCCCCCTTTCCCCCTTTGGCTGCTTTGGGGCCCCTCCGACAAAAAAACCCTAGGAAACTCCAACTGTCTATAGCCCTTCATACAGTGACAATCCCTGTATGACTCTTCTGGAAACTTAGGAAAACCAAAATCCCCCCTTTTTGCGGGTTTTCTCTTTTCAACCCCATTTAATAATGTTTCTGCGCCTATGAAATCATCAAAAAATCGGTCAGCTTTTTACCGGTGCCGAAAAACTCCCCCATGGGGCGACTCGGACCAAATGACCCTGACAAGTTACGATAAAACCTGGGGAACCCCTAATGAGTCGTACCTTTTCGGTTTTTTCCCCCTTTTGAACACTGGTAAACGCCACCTTTCACAAGAAATTGTCTACCCCCCTTTAATCCGTTTTCTCCCCCTCTTGCCCAATCCCCCACTTAAGGGGCCCAAGGGTTTTTTCCTGTGATCCCAAAAATCATCGGGGAAATCTATGGCCCCATTCCTTCCGGAACAACTAAGGTTTTTAAAAACCCTTTTCCCCCCTTCTTGCTTCCGGGGTCTGAATGCTTTCCCCCGTAGCAGTCCCAAAAACTCAGGGTCCCCGGATCCCTTTTCACCTGGAATATTTCCAATGATCAAAAAGTTTAAGGGTTTTTTCCATTTCCAACGCAGACAAGCGCCCCGAAAGGGAAAGGGGAAAGTACTTCTATCTTGCAATGGAAACTCCCCCACATCCCCTCGACCCAGATAAGGTTTTGGGTTTCCCCGGGCCCAAAAACCCCCTTTATCGACCCCGTTGTCCTACCCCACCCCCCCCCCCCTGAACAACCGGGCCGGGGAACTTTACCCTTGTCCAAACCACCCTTTTCCCCGGTAACGAACCCCTCAGTAGTTTCCCTCCCTCCCTGACACTGATGCTGGGCCCTTTCTAGCCAAAGGCTGACTCCACCCCCTTTTAGACGGAAAACCCCTTTTTGGGTTTCCCCTGCAAAGGGCCCTTTCCCTTTTACGACCCTTTTCCACCTTTGCAAGGGTGCTGTTCTGGAACCTCAAAGCGACAATCCCCCGCCCCATGTCCCCTTTTAAAAATGAAACACCCAATTTCCCCTTTTCCCTTTTTTGCCCCCACGGGGTTTTAGACCCTTTTCAGAAAAATCCCCTGGTCTCCTTTCACTCTTTCAAATTTTGGGCCCAGCCCGTTTCCCGCACCTTAGTGCCCCAAAAGGTCCTTTTTTTACACCCCCTTTCGAACTTTTAAAAATCCCCCCTGTCTTGGCTGTCTTCTTTTTAAATTTTATGGTTAATCAGGGCCGAACCTGACAAAAAACTGTTTTTTTCATAAAATAGTCCTTTAAATTTAGCGAACTCCTTCTTCGTACCCCTCAAATCTAAACCCTTTTTTTCAAAAAAGTGACCCCAAAAGTGCACCAAACTGGGAAATCTCACCTTTTGTAATTTAGCGAACGAAATTTCTTTCCCAACCCTTCCCCTGTGAGGTCAAAACCCCTTTATTAAAGACCTTTTACAGCACCAAAAACGGATGTTGTTCTGCTTTGGAACGCAGTTTTAAAAAAAAACCCGCAATGCCCTTTCCCCCTCCGTAAGTGCAAAATGACTGCCACTTTCTGGAGGCCCAAACCCCATGGTGCAAAAAGTTTTAACAAAACTGATGTATGCAACAACGAATCGGTTTCCCTTCCCAGAATTTTGGCAATTTGGGGGGGGGCATGCTGCGCACAGATTTATGGAAACTGAATCCCATCCTCCGGGGGTTTTCCCTTGATTTTACTTTTTCCCAGCTCTAAATTTAACCCTTTTAAACTTTCCTTTTTCCCGCGTTTCGCTAGTCCCGAATCCTTAAATTTTTTGTTTCCTGCGTTTTTTTTCATTCTTTCTGTTTCCGCGTTTGCTTCTTTTTTCTTTTTTTTCCTGTTCATTCTTTTGTTTCCTCCTTTTCTACCGCACACGTTTGTTTTCCGCGCGTTCAATTCCCCTTTTCCCTCTTTTTTTGGTTTTTCAACAAAAGCAAAGCAACCATTCCCAGTAAAACCCAAATCACGAGCACACTCACAAGTTGTTCAATAGGGGTGTTCCTTTTTTTTTCCCCCAATTTATCCTTTTTTTTTTTTTTTTTTTTTTTTTTTTTTTTGAACAAGATTTTTTTAACAACGACAGCAAAATGATTGGGTTTTTGACACGAGTGACGTGATGCACAATCCTAGGGAAAGGGTAAAATTAGCTTTGGGGGAACGTAAAATTTGTTTTTATAAGGGCCCCAGCCCTGGGCCCAACTATGAGAGCGAAATTTTAGGAAATCTGGGCGAAATGAGTACTCTGGGGTTTAAATGCCAAGGGCCCAGTATTAAAATACTTGGGAAACAAGCCAAAACTAGTATTTAAAATATCTTTTGGGGAAATACAGTAAAAACCCCTTGTCTTAGGATTAAAACAATGAATCCCACCCCCGCTTCCCTCTCTGAGAAGTTGAACAATTATAATAAATGGGCCAGAATATCCTGGCAGGCTCGCCAATAAATTGTCAACCTCGGTGTAATGTCAGTGGAGGAAGGACTAGCGCACAGCCCAAACACACTCACAGCTTGCTTACAATCTCATTCATATATCATGCATTCGTCACATCAAACCACTAGTAAAGTCTATAACTTTACTATACATGATCATAGAAAGAACATCAATGCATATAGAATCAAACAAAATAAAACATTCTCTCTTTCCTTGAATTTCACAAAATCATTTATCTAAAACATCATTAACTAACCCGGGTATAAACAGATTTCTACTTTACCTGGCCAGGTGATCTTAACTATTCACGAATCACTGTCTTTTCTTTTCTTTTCTTTTTCTTTTCACTGTCACTTTCACAACACGACACAACTGCCGGCACTGGTGTTGGTCTGATGGCGCCTGGTCAGGTGAGACTGTTGGCGTTGGTCTGTGGTTCTGCTTGGCGAAGTGACGCTGCCAGGTATGAGGTCGAACCCCCGGTTAGGGTAGAACAGTGACTATCAACATCGATCTGTTCTCCTTTCTTTCTTCCTGCATTAACGCATTGCACTCTCTCTCTCTCTCTCTCTTCTAGTCTGCTCTTATCAAATGGACATGGTTGCTTTTCTTTTTTTTTTCTTTTCTTTCTTTTCTTCTTCATAAATTAGCAACTCTTTCTCTCTCTCCACATCTCTCCTCAGTCCTTCCTCTGCAGACTATCTCATGCTAATCTCTCAACTTGGTTCTCTTCTCTCCTCATCTCTCTCTCTCTCTGCCCTTCTCCTGCAGAGCTCCACTCCGAACCTCTCTCTCCCTCTCTCTCTCTATTCGTTCTTCCCCTCGTTCTCTCCTCTCTTCATCTCTCTGCCTTTTCCCTCGTGCAGAGACTACACCTAAAACCTCCTCATCTCTCTGTCTCTGTTCGTTCTCATCTCCCTGCCTTCCTGTAGGCGAGAGCCTACTCTCCCGAACTTCCCCTCTCTCTCTCTCTGTCTGTTCGTTTTCCTCCCCTTCTCTCTCCCTCACACATTCCTTTATCCTCTAACCCCGTGTCCAAGGGCCAGTACCATTGGTCAGTATTTTTACCCCTGACACCCTAAGTTATCTCCCTCTAATTCCATTGGATATTCACATCACGACAGTCCCGTCTACACGCCTTACTCTCTGTGGTGGTCAATTGGTCATTTAATTGATTAGCTAGATTTCACCCCCACCACACACTACCTTCCCCCCCCTTCCTACTTGACTGGCCCGTGTGGCTCAAGTCGTAGACACTGGTCAGTGTAAAGTGGCTAGATGAGTCTGGGTAGGCGCCAAGACGCGGGCTGGAAGACCACTCGAGACATTCTGCCAGACAGCTTAGTCCGTACGGCAGACAGTGCTGTCTCCACGAGAGCTAAAAATAGCCATTAATTGGCTGAGGCGACAGGGAATGAGTCGGTCAGCTATTTAGTCCGTCTGGAAGGGTCGGACTGTCTCTGTGAAGGATGAGGATTAGCCTCCCCTCTGCTCAAACTGGCTGAATCCGAACCATGGGGCCGTCCGCCTGACGCCCAGAATATTTGCGTTAGGGTTAAGTCCAACTGG
>CM031620.1:7012051-7022680 GCA_018398815.1 Conus ventricosus | reverse complement strand
AACAAAACAAAACAAAAAAAAACAGAAACAAAAGCACAAACAAAAAAATAATTATCACGAAACAACAACAAAACGAAGCAAAAACAAAGCAAAACAATTATAAAAGTAACAACAACAACCACAACCAGCCAACAAACATTTTGGCCCAGAACAAAAGGCAGAAACAGTTACGTATAATGTGCCAGATACAACCTTCACCACCGCTTTTCCCAGCATTCTTCTTTCACAACATCGTGACTTCCTTTTGCGGAAAACCCTTACGGTGTTAGGTGTACACCTACCTGTGGAGTCCAACCCGACCTCGCTGATAACACAAAGAGACATCCGCAATAAGAAGTTGAGCCGATAATCGCATCGTGCAGACCCGGACACTTTCTGCGTGGTGCATGTCTGACACTTTCTGCGTGGTGCATGTCTGACACTTTCTGCGTAGTGCATGTCTGATACTTTCGGTCTTGAGGGAGATTACTGGAGAACGTGACAGGTTAGGATAGGCATGGTTGTGTGTGTGTGTGTGTGTGTGCGTGCGTGCGTGCGTGCGTGCGTGCGTGCGTGCGTGCGTGCGTGCGTGTGTGTGTGTGTGTGTGTGTGTGTGTGTGTGTGTGTCCTTCATTTAACGTCTATCCACTATTCGTGATATTAGACAAATGTGTGTGTGTGTGTGTGTGTGTGTGTGTGTGTGTGTGCGTGCGTGCGTGCGTGCGTGCGTGCGTGCGTGCGTGCGTGCGCGCGTGCGTGCGTGCGTGCGTGCGTGCGTGTGTGTGTGTGTGTGTGTGTGTGTGTGTGTGTGTGTGTGTGTGACCCTCTCTGTCAGTCTGTCTTTGTGTGTGTCTCTGGTACTCTGTCTGTCTGACTCTCTCTCTCTCTCTCTCTCTCTCTCTCTCTCTCTCTCTCTCTCTCTCTCTCTCTCTCTCTGTGTGTGTGTGTGTGTGTGTGTGTGTGTGCTCGTGTGTGTGTGTACTGAAATATATAGCGTGTGATGATCATACTTGTGTGCACATTAGTGAGTATTTATGTGTATTTATTTTATATATACTTAATTGCATTCTTCTTAAAACTGAAAAGGCAGAGGAGTCAAATTACCACTTTCGCGGTCACTGAGGAGAAACCACCAAGTTTCGAAATATCGGTATATGACCAGGAGTTATATGTTAGTGAGTTTCCCTCCTATTGGAGGATGTCTCTCTCCCCCTTGAGAATATAAGCTTGCTGAAGGCTCATTTGAGAAACATTTTTTTATTTTTCCCCATCCACCCACTCAAGCACATACTGTTAGTTAGGCAGAATCATCTGCCACTGCAGGTATGAATGCGTACACCCTATTTCTTCAATCTAAGACATAAGAGCAAGCTTTGTTTATAATTCAATATTTCTTGCAGTCATTGCAACACCAAGCTGCTCTGTAAGTTGCTGGAACGGTGCTCGGTACTTATCCTTGGAATTTATTAGTTTGTTGTATATATGTGTATGTGTGTCTGTGTGTGTGTGTGTGTGTGTGTGTGTGTGTGTGTGTGAGAGAGAGTGTAGAGGGAGAGTTAGAATGGGTGTTATGTTGTAATGTGTTGTGTGTTTTTGTGTGTGTGTGTTTAATTGGTGCGAGGGTTTACGACATGCGGGTAGATGGAATATTGTATGAATCAATACAGTACAAACCTGATGTCTCCTCCAGTTTCGATTTTACTTAGTATTCGATATTGTGTCTAGGTGCGTAATTTATCGAATCCCAGCTTTCCGATATACAGAAAAGCATAGCTACACGTATGCACATACGTAGCCTTGCGCGCGCGCACGCACCACGCACACATACACACAACATACACACACACATATATTATATATATATATATTATATATATATATATATATATATATATATATATATATATATATATATATATATATATATATAAAGTTAGAGCCAAAACGCCACTCAGAATTCCAAAAGCGCTCAACCAAGCAGGGAGCGACATACCAGTTTAAAAGGTTTTAAATGGAAAAAGTAAAATCGACAAAATTGTTTCGAGCGGATGCTCTCCTCAGGATGTACAATCAGGGCACGCCACCAGTATTATATAGTGTGTTGTGTGGGTGGGTGAGCTCTGCGCGTGTGGCACGTGGCCTGTAGATTTTTCTTTTTTGGGGCGCGTTCAGGGGAGACGTGCCAAGGAATGGTGCATGACAAAGATTTCCATTTATGCCTGCAATTGTTTACCATTTCTACTTTAGAGTTCAGGGATGTTAGATGGGGTTTACATAATATCAGCCACTTTTCTGTAGTACATAAGTTGCATTTTTAGAAATGTTGTTGTATGTGTTGCTCTTTTTATAATTTTCCATGATATGTTGTAATCTATTTTCTTATCTTTAAGCTTCCAAATATGTTTACTTAATTCTGTTTGGTTTTTATATTTTTCATTTTTGAAGGACTGTTTATGGTTTGCATATCTGGTTTTAAAGTAGTTTGCTGTAATCCTATGTATGTTTCTTTATCACTGTCTGTTGTTACCGTAGCTTGGTACACAATGTTGTTGTAGAGGCATTGTTATTCAGAGGGCACTGGTCTTTTTTTGTGCAATTACAAGATTTTCCTTTCGTCACCTTCTTTGGTTGTATTACTTTTGGTTTTATTGGAAGAATCAATTATATTTTTAAGGTTGGGCATACATGAGTACGATAGCTTGACGGTGTTTTTATTGAATATTTTAGATAGTACATGTTCTTTTGGGAATGATGTTTTAAGGATTCTGAGGAATTCTTTTCCTACGTTAGTTTTGTTCCTCCATCAAATGGAGGGTTATACCATATAATTTTTCTTTTCCTGTTTTTCTTATTGCTGTTCATGTTATTATCTGGGTTATATTGTAATTTGTAGTTGTAGCCACTTTTTTTCAGTGCCTCTTGGTATTCGGCTGCTGCACTGTTAAATTCTTTCTCATTGCATGATAGTTTAGATAATCTTTTGTTTATACCATTAGGTATAGTTTTCAAAATGGAGGGTGGATGGTTACTTTTGATGTCTACGTAGACAGGTATGTCATTAGGTTTTTTGTATGGTTTGTATGTATGGTCCTTAAGGTCTAATGTTATGTCTAAATAATTTACTATTTTTTTGTGGCTTCTACTGTGATTTTTAGGTTGTGGCTTTGAAAAAGTTTACAAAGTTCTTTTTTTCTTGTTTTCAATGATTTTTGGTTTATTGTTTAACATGGCAAGGCCATCATCTCTGTATAAACCAACCTGTTTACCAAGTATTTTCTGTATATGAGACAACATGAAAAGTCCAACTAATTCACAAGTTTCCGCTCCATCAGAAACTCCACATTCGATGTCACGATGGGATCCTATGATGGAGCGGAAACTTGTGAATTAGTTGGACTTTTCATGTTGTCTCATATACAGAAAATACTTGGTAAACAGGTTGGTTTATACAGAGATGATGGCCTTGCCATGTTAAACAATAAACCAAAAATCATTGAAAACAAGAAAAAAGAACTTTGTAAACTTTTTCAAAGCCACAACCTAAAAATCACAGTAGAAGCCAACAAAAAAATAGTAAATTATTTAGACATAACATTAGACCTTAAGGACCATACATACAAACCATACAAAAACCTAATGACATACCTGTCTACGTAGACATCAAAAGTAACCATCCACCCTCCATTTTGAAAACTATATCTAATGGTATAAACAAAAGATTATCTAAACTATCATGCAATGAGAAAGAATTTAACAGTGCAGCAGCCGAATACCATGAGGCACTGAAAAAAGTGGCTACAACTACAAATTACAATATAACCCAGATAATAACATGAACAGCAATAAGAAAAACAGGAAAAGAAAAATTATATGGTATAACCCTCCATTTGATGGAGGAACAAAAACTAACGTAGGAAAAGAATTCCTCAGAATCCTTAAAACATCATTCCCAAAAGAACATGTACTATCTAAAATATTCAATAAAAACACCGTCAAGCTATCGTACTCATGTATGCCCAACCTTAAAAATATAATTGATTCTTCCAATAAAACCAAAAGTAATACAACCAAAGAAGGTGACGAAAGGAAATCTTGTAATTGCACAAAAAAAGACCAGTGCCCTCTGAATAACAAATGCCTCTACAACACATTGTGTACCAAGCTACGGTTAACAACAGACAGTGATAAAGAAACATACATAGGGATTACAGCAAACCACTTTAAAACCAGATATGCAAACCATAAACAGTCCTTCAAAAATGAAAATATAAAAAACCAAACAGAATTAAGTAAACATAATTGGAAGCTTAAAGATAAGAAAATAGATTACAACATATCATGGAAAATTATAAAAAGAGCAACACCATACAACAACATTTCTAAAAAATGCAACTTATGTACTACAGAAAAGTGGCTGATATTATGTAAACCCCATCTAACATCCCTGAACTCTAAAGTAGAAATGGTAAACAATTGCAGGCATAAATGGAAATCTTTGTCAATGCACCATTCCTTGGCACGTCTCCCCTGAACGCGCCCCAAAAAAGAAAATCTACAGGCCACGTGCCACACGCGCAGAGCTCACCCACCCACACAACACACTATATAATACTGTGGCGTGCCCTGATTGTACATCCTGAGGAGAGCATCCGCTCGAAACAATTTGTCGATTTTACTTTTTCCATTTTAAAACCTTGTTTTAAACTATATATATATATATATAATATATATATATATATACGTACACACACACACACACACACATATATATATATATACGTACAAAACACACACACACACACACACACACACACACTCAACACGTACACACACACACACACACACACACACCACACACACTCTCAGGGATAGGCCTACCGATTTAAGGAGCCACTCCAAGCTGAACTTTATCCCAGCGTGTTTATTTCTGATAAAGAACAGATTGAAGCGAACATCAGTGCGACATTAGGGACCAACTCTGCGAAGACCTACACACAAGATAACGCAGTTGGCCTCGCTTTGTGAAATGGTGAAGGTTAGGGAGGGGGGCTGGAGGGGGTGGCGGGGGGGGGGGGGGGGGCGGGGGGGGGGCGGCTAGGGTGTGGAAAGGTAGGGAGGGGGCATTTGAATTTTAAAGGGGGAAAGGGATAATGGGGGTGTGGGGAGTGAGGGTAGGGACTGACTGACAATCGCTGAAAGAATGATAACACTATTGGCCTTGGGGATCGGGAGGGGGTGGGGGTGGGGGGGGTCGGGGGAGGTCGAAAGTGCAGGTAAGGGGTGCAGAACGAGAACGAGGGGGAGGGGAGTGGAGGGTGGGGACGAGGAGTAGGCGGAGAGGAGAGGGGGCAAAGGGAGGAGTGCGAGTGTGATTCGGGAAGAAGACATTGTGGATTGGATATTGAATGCACGAAGGGGAAGATACGAAGCCTCTCTCTCTCTCTCTCTCTCTCTTCTCTCTCTCTCTCTCTCTCTCTCTTTATCCATATTAACCGTTAATTTAGTCTAGCTGCCTCTCTCCGTTTAGTGCATTTAATTGATTCTGCAGTCCAACTGGCGTATCTGAAACAAGAATCACATCATCTGCAAATAGCAACAGAAAAACATCTGTCATACCTGGTATTAGCTGGATCCCGTGCCTTCCCTTTCTAATAATTTCTAGAGCCAATTCATTTATAAAGAAAGAAAAACATCTGTGGGCTCAATAAACATCCTTGCTTTACACCTTGAGGGCATCCAAAATAATCTGAATATAAACCCTTGTCCCTAACACAGGCTACTACTGAATTATAAACCCCCTTCAGTGACCTATATAATTTACCTTGAACACCTGCTTTTCTCAGCACATCCCATAATATATTTCTATTCACCGAGTCGAATGCTTTCCGGAAAATCGATGAAGGCTACATACAGTTTCTTATTTGTCAATGAATAAGATTGTGCCATAGCATATAGCGTAAACATGTGTCGATTGTGCTATAATCTTTTCTGAATCCTGCCTGTTCTTCTATGATTTTTTCCTCCCGTTCAGCCCATGCAGTCAGTCTGCTGTTTAAAATGTGGGTGTAAACTTTACTCACTGCGCTAGTTGGGGCTACACCTCTGTAGTTATCAGGGTTGTGTACATCTCCTTTTTTAAATATGGGACTATTATAGATTTACACCATTCTTTTGGGAATACACCAGTATCATAAAGCCTATTAAACAACATCTGAAGAAATTAACGGTTAATATGGATAAGACAAAGATAATGGTTTTCAGAAAGGGAGGGTATTTGGTTAGGCATGAAAAATGGTGGTATGGCGATTTAGAAGTTAAAGTTGCAAACAACTACAAATACTTAGGTCTAATTTTCACAACTAAACTAAGTATGAGTAAGGCATGGATGGAAATGTATAGAAAAGGAAGGAAAGGAGTTATTGAGATTTTAAGATCTCTAAGGAAGTTGAAATGTATCGAACCTACTGTATTTTGGAAACTTTTTGATTCACAAGTGGAACCTATGATAACATATGGAGGAGAAATATGGGGTTTATTGGAAATGACCTTATGGAAAAGGTGCACACACTGGCGATTAAACGTTTTCTAAACACCCTTTACACAGTTCTAAGAAAATGGCATATGGAGAAAACGGGTAGATACCCCTTGCAAATACTTTCCAAAACTAAGTGTGTCAAGTATGGCTACGTCTTGTAAAACTCCACAAAGCAGAATTAATAAACAAGCATATTATATGTTATTAAGACAACATGAGAATGGAAGACAAAACTGGGTTTCTGGAGTAAAAAATCTGCTTTTCGAAACTGGATTGGGTTTTGTATGGAATAACCAGGGTGTTGAGAACGACAAACTTTTATTCTAGAATTTAAAGAGCGTTTGATATCCTCCTACCAACAGATCTGGCACTCTGAATTAGAAAATAGTGAGAGATACTCTTGGTTCTTGCGCTTTAATAGTGACTTACAGCCAGAAAAGTATTTATCGGTTGTAACGTGAAAATGGCATAGGGATTCATTAGCACGCTTTCGAACAAGGACCCTTGGTCTATATGCTAAAGAAAGATGGTATGGTATATTTAATAATGAACGTAACTGTACCTGTCCAATTTGTAAAAAAAAAAAAATATAGAAGATGAATTTCACTTTTTCTTTCAGTGTGAGGTGTATGAAAAGGTACGGGGAAAATGCGATGTCTTTAAATCAGTATTAGCAGAAGAACGTGACTTAGTCACTCTGTTACAGAGTGATAGTGAAAACAATTTAAAATCTATTGCTAAATTTATTGCAGAAGCAAATATCCTTCGAAAAAGGAAGCTTTCAGTACTTAAGTCGAATTAATGTTCTTTCTTGTTAAATCCTGTTGTCCTCTCAACTTATTGACTAGGCCTGCTGGTCGCTTGCTATTTATGGTGTTTACGAATTTCTACCGAACAGCAAAAGAAACGCGAATTTGTTTGGTTTCGTTTCATGGGTATTTCTTCCAGTTTAATTTATGTTTAGTTATTTTTTGCACTGAGTATAAGACGACTAATGGCTGAGGGAAGACCATGGGAATTTTCTGGTTGTTAGCGCTCTTGCTTCCAGCGTGAGGCTTGTGTTTCTGATCCGCGCTTTTCGTGCGGCCTGTGGCTGTACGTGCAAGCGCTGCAGCAAATCTGAATAGTCAGTAGTGTTCACTAGTGACAGGGGATAAAATGACAGGATTGATCAGGTTTTAGCAATCGCGTTTTGGACGCCAACACAATGCCAAGACTGATACCTGCACAACGCGAGAGGGCTGTTGGACGTTTGGAGGCCGGAGACACTCCCGAGGCTGTGGCTATGACCTTCAACTGTCACATCGCCACTGTTTACCGCCTGCTGCACCGATTCCTGGCCACGGGCACCACTGCTGATAGACACAGGAGCGGCAGACCCCTCGTGACCACTCCAAGGCAAGATCGCTACATCTGCCGCCACCACGTCCAGGACCGCTTCAGGACAGCCGCGGAAAACAGCCCGGAATGTCATTGGGGGCCACCAGGCACCCATCAGTGCCGACACAGTCCGGCGCCGACTGGCCAACAGAGGGCTACGGAACCATCGGCCAGCCAGGGGCCCCATGCTTACTGTGCGCCACAGACAGGCGCGCCTTCAGTGGGCACAGAACCACGTCAACTGGACTAACGCACAGTGGCTGCGTGTGTTGTTCAGTGATGAGAGCCGCTTCTGTGTTGACCACCTGGATGGGCGTGCGCGAGTGTGGAGGAGACATGGAGAACGGTATGCAGACTGCTGCGTCCAAGAGCACAACACCTGGGGCGGACCTAGCACGATCCTGTGGGGCGCCATAGGACGTAACCAGGTGCTAGGCCCTGTCTTCTTTCAAGGCCTGGCCCCGGGCCGTGGTGGGGGCATCACAGCGCAGCGATACATCGATCAGGTGCTGCGTCCCCATGTGGTGCCCTTTTTCCACGGGCATGCAAACTTCGAATTCCAGCAGGACAATGCCCGTCCACACTCTGCCAGGGGTACACAGGACTTCCTGCAGCAGTCAGGGATCCCTGTCATGGCCTGGCCCGCGTTGAGCCCGGATATGAACCCCATTGAACACTTTTGGGACATGTTGCAAAGGGAGCTGAACACGATCCGCCCAAGACCCACCACCGCCGCAGAACTGCAGCAGGCCATCCAGCAGGCCTGGGCCAACGTTCCTGTGGCTTCCATCAACCGATTGGTGCGCTCCATGCACCACAGATGCCAGCTGTTATTGCTGCCAATGGGGGACATACGCCATATTGATTGTCAAATTCGTCACAAAACGCGCACTGTCAAAATGAACTTTCTGTTTTCACGACATGTCACCACAGAACTTTTGTGCCACTTTTCATTTCTTTTTGTTGAAAACTGTTGATTTAATTACATTCTAAATTATGAGTAAAATACAGTCAAAGTCAAATTTTCGCGTTTCTTTTGCTGTTCGGTATATTTGCTTTCTGATTCTCTTTAATTTGATTTTTCTTAATTTTGTTCAAGCAGTGCTCCCCATGTCAAATAGCAGGTTTTGCTGATGACATTAAACTGTATTCATTGTCATTGTCATTGTCTCTCTCTCTCTCTCTCTCTCTCTCTCTCTCTCTCTCTCTCTCTCTGCGCGCGCGCACGCGCGCGTACGCGTGTGCGTGCGGGCAAGCGTGCACGAGCAAACGCATGCGCGCGTGAGTGTGTGTGTGTGTGCGTGTGTGTGTGTGTGTGTGTGTGTGTGTGTGTGTGTGTGTGTGTGTGTGTTTCTGTCTTCTGCCTGTGTGGATGTGTGTGCATGTGTACGTGCATTTGTTTGTGCGTGTGTGTGTGTGTGTATGTGTGTGTGTGTGTGTGTGTGTGTGAGAGAGAGAGAGAGAGAGAGAGAGAGAGTTAGAGAGAGATTGTGTGTGTGTGTGTGTGTGTGTGTGTGTGTGTGTGTGTGTGTGTGTGTATCTGTGTGTGTGTGTGTGTGTGTGTGTGTGTGTGTGTGTGTGTGTGTGTGTGTGTGTTTGCTTGCGATTGTCTGCCTGTCTGTCTGTCTGTTTGTCTGTCTGTCTGTCAGTCACTAAATGTATTTCTGCATATGTATGCATGTCACAACAGACATAAGGATAACACTCCGTGTATATTGGGGCGCAGTACGGCCACTGTTTTCAGCAAACGCTGAAAGATCAATGAAAAAGACAAATGTCCCAATGAATCAGCAAATAACAGAACCCTTACCTACGATCAATCACCGTATTGAACAAAAAGGTTCATGTGGATCCTCTTTGTTTTGAATTCATTGCACGATTCACTAAACCCCGTAGTGCTTCAACGTTTCCATGCCTCTTCTGTCTTTGCTAAGGATACGTACAAAAACCACGCTGAACTCATGAACTGTCACCAGAGGATGGGGGGATGCGGGGAGACGGGGGTGGGGTGGGGTGGGGGTGGGGGGTAGACATGCAAGCACAATAGCACAACTCCCTTCAGCTACAAAAACCTCTATCCTACTGTGACGAATGTGAGTGAGAATGCCGAGGCTTCCGTCTACCAATCAGATGTCGTCGTTGGTATGTTTTGGCGCTAAGGACAAAACCAACCTTGAATATAATTCGGGGGAGATTTTCTCTTTGACCTCTGACCCTTGAGGGAAAACGTTTATACTCGTTCGTATGGAAGGTGAACTGGATTTCAAGCAGAAAGATGCTGAGTTAGACTGTTAACTGCTGAAACTTCTCTTTGTTTTTAACGTCTGTCTTTGTTTACCCATGAATATCATTGTGTAGGCCAATGTCCAGCCCCACGATTGGTCCAGTTCTGTTATCTTTCTTTTCATTGGGAGATAGCGACCTCGCCCTTCACGTGTTGTCTCTGCCGTTGATAGATGAATAGTGACCAACACTATTCACACTTTTCTTTTAATCATTATCATTTAGAATACTGATACAGCGCCTGTCTACAGCCCACGCTTTGCTGTACACAGCGGGCTGCCTACCTGGGTAGAGCCGACAGAAGAGCTGCATGCTGGCGCAACGTAACGTGTTTCGTGTCATTCAGTCGTAAATCAGTCACTCCGTTTACCACTCATTCTTTCGTTTGTATTTAATAATAATAATAATAATGAATACTTATATAGCGCCTATTCTCGGCTAGAGGCCAAGCT
>CM031620.1:6994551-7002051 GCA_018398815.1 Conus ventricosus | reverse complement strand
GAACGCACGCATAACATCTTGCACACACGTAAAATCCCATCACCAACTTTCGGAAGAGAAGGCCAGTTTGGCCGTTGGTATGGATGACACGTGACACATAGCATGCACCTTCCCCGAAGATGGAGTATGGCTGCCTTAATGGCGGGATAAAAAAGGGTCATACACACAAAACTCCACTGCCTGGCTAAACAGGGAGTGTCCGCAGGAGTATCAGCCTGCGTACGCAGAAAGAAATAAAGAATGTTCTTACACAGGAAAGCATGTTTCATGGCATGTTCTTACACTGGAAAATATGTTTCATAGCATGTTCTTACGCTGGAAAACATGTTTCATAGCATGCTCTTACACTGGAAACATGTTTCATAGCATGATCTTACATTGGAAAACATGTTTCATGCATGATTCTTACACTGGAAACATGTTTCTAGCATGTTTTTTTTATCTTACATTGGAAAACATGTTTCATGCATGTTCTTACACTGGAAAAAAAATGTTTCATAGCATTTCTTACACTGGAAAACATGTTTCCTTGCATGTTCTTACACTGGAAAACATGTTTCAGCATGTCTTACACTGGAAAACATGTTTCATAGCATGTTCTTACACTGGAAAAACATGTCTTCCATAACATGTTCTTCACTGGAAACATGTTCACACGCTGATCATGCCTGACAAACTGTAGATGTTCTAGCATGTCTTACACTGGTAAAACATGCATCTTCACAGGAAAACATGTTTCATCGCATTTCTACACCGTGTTCATGTCTGCGTCAACCTGGGTAGCACCCTCTTCCTCCTAGCCCTCTGCGCCCCCACGCTACCCCACCCTCCCTTTCCCCCATCTCCACAGCCCTCCCCCTTACCCGCCTGTCATGTCCTAGCCCCCCCCACCCCACCCCCCCCCCCACCCCCCCCACCCCCCCCCCTCTCCCCACACCCCCCCCTCCACCTCCCCTCATCCCCCCCCCCCCCCCCCTCCCACCATTCATTCACGATCTTGGCAAGGTCAGTTGTCTTCCACCCTACCCTCTTTGCTCTATTCCGGCCCACACTCCCCCTTCCCCCACCCCCCAGCCCACACACCCCCCCTCCACCCCCTCCCAACCTTTCCCTCCCATCGACTGCCTGTTCTACCGGGAGATAGTCAAGTTGGAATCTTGTGTAAGTCGAAGTTTCTTCCTTCTCCGGTGCAGGAGACCTTAATATTTTTTCTCTCTCACCCCCACCTCCCAACTCCCCCCCTCTCTCCTCTCCCACGCCCCCCTCCCCTCCCCTCCCCTGCTCCTGCAGTACCTACCCCCACCCCTACCCACCCTCCCCAACAGCCAGACAATACCCGTTACCTGCACAATGCTGATGAGTCACAGGCGATTGTTTTGTGTGTTGCGGTGCACGACACACAGAGAGGGGGTAGTGGTGGGGGGTGGGGGGGGGGAGGAGGGAGGGCGGGGAGGGCGGGGGAAAGGGGAGGAGGAGGAGGGAGCGGGGAGAGGGGGAAGGTGGGGGGGCAGGCAGGCCGAGATAACAGAGACAAAGACAGTGACAGAGACAGACAGACAAAAACAGAGACAGGCTGAGAGAAAGACTGAAATACAGAGAGAGGGAGAGAGGGAGGGAGGGAGAAAGAGACAGAGAAGGAGAGAGAGAGAGAAGAGAGAGAGAGAGGAGAGAGAGAGAGAGAGAGAGAGAGAGAGATGAGCGAAAGAGAGAGACAGAGAGAGACAGAGAGAGAGAGAGAGAGAAGCAGACAGGCAGACAGACATACAGAGACAAAGCGACAGAGACAGACTAACATATACAAAGACAAACAGAGAGAAACACAGACAGATATGCAAATAGACAGATGGAATGGGGGTGGGAGAGAGAGAGAGAGGAGAGAAGAGAGAGAGGAGAGAGAGAGAGAGAGAGAGAAGCAGACAGACAGGCAGGCAGAGATACAGAGACCGAGCGACAGAGACAGACTGACAGATACAAAGACAAATAGACAGCGAGAAACAGACAGGGATCCAACAGACAGACGAAATGGGAGAGAGAGGGAGAGAGAGAGAGAGAGAGAGAGAGAGAGAGAGAGAGAGAGAGAGGGAGGGAGGGAGGGATGAAGAGAGAGAGAGAGAATACTAGAGAAGTAAGATCCGGAGGGGGAGGGGGGGTAGGAATGAGGATAAGGAGGGGCAACTAAAACAGACACGGAAGGGACCTAAGATCATCAGACAGACCTCTACATGTGCGTGTTTGGTCATGATATCAATCCTCTCCGGAAGACACGAAGTAACACTGGGAAAAGAAAGAGGAAAGAAAATGCAGTGACAGGAAAAGTTTAAAAAAAATTCCGTAGTAATCTGAATTTAAGACACAAGTTATCTAGAAGAAGACCCTCCAAAGCTTTTGATGGTCTCAGCCCAAAACAAACCCGAGCTAATTAACAAACGCATGAAATATATTGCGTGGCAATAAAGTAAAGGGGCAATAACAGACCCCTGAGGAATGCCCATGTATAATTTCCTTCTTGTAGAATAGGAGTTCCCTACCTTCGTTCTAATATATATCTGTTTTCTAAGAAGTCTTTAAGAAACTCATAAATGTTTCCTGATAATCCAATCTCTTTAAGTTTATAAAGCAAACGAGAGTGCCATACTTGATCGTAAGCTTTAGTGATATCAAAAAAGGTTGCTAGTAAACATTTTCTTCTGGAAAACTGATGTTTAATTTGAGTGGTAAGTTTGACCAAGTGTTCAATAGCACTTCTACCCTTTCGAAAACCTGCTTGGTTTGTTGGGATAACTCTGTTCTTTTCACAAAAGTAGTTTAGCCTATTCAAAACAATTGTTTCATAGAGTTTACAGACATGAGAAGTTAATGAAATAGGTCTGTAACTATCTATTCTTTCTTTCAGTTTACCTTCCTTGTGAATCGGTACTATTACTGATTCTTTCCATATTTGTAGCAAAAGACCTGAACTCCAGCATTTTTTAAATATACTAAGTAAAATGCTTATCCATTTGTCTGGAAAATGTTTAATCATTTCATTAGAAATGGCGTCAATCCCAACAGCTGTTTTTTTGTTTGGTAGAGAATCTATGGCGTCTTTCACCTCTTGTAATGTAATTGGGGCGTTGATGTTGCTTGTGTCATTTATCAGATACATCATTAAAGACATGGGCAGATTCTTTTTCCTCTCTGAATTTTCTTTGGTTTTCAGACAACCCATCTAACCTGCTTACTTTAGCAAACTGGTTGACAAACGCTTCTGCTTTGTCTGCGGATGATGGTAACTTATTATTATCAAGAGTAATAGGATATTCTGGGAGTTTGATTCCATTTTTTATCGTTTTTTATCTCTTTCCATACCATTCTACTATCTTTATGATCGAATGTGTTTCTTTCGCAAAAATCATCCCAATAATCCGTTTTGGCTTGTTCCATAACTCTATTACTATGTATATTTGAGTGTTTTCATTTCTTTAAATTTTTCATCCACCATTTTCTTATCTTGACTTTTCTTAGAGTGCACGTATTCCTTGAATATCCGTTTTTTCTCTTTAAACTGCCTTATTGCAATCTTCAGTCCACCAAACATTACCGAGATGTTTATCCCCTTTAGATCCATGATTCTTCAGTTTAGGAATACATAAACCAGACACTTTTAGAACAGAAGTACTAAACATATCATACATTGTATCAATATCATTATCTGAGGACAAGCTTATGTCTAGATCTTTAAGTGTATTGTAAAACTGAGACCATTTGGCATTTTTATAATCAAATCTTGGGATTGTATCATCAGGTTTTGTGTCTTCAAAACTTGGGGACTGATTAATTGTAATAATGATTGGTATGTGATCACTCCCAAGAGTTTCACTATACGTTTCCCATGCACACGACAAAGCCATTTTAGGTGAAACCATAGTTAAATCAATAGCAGTAGGTCTATGTGTAGATACATCAGGAACTCTGGTATAAGAACCACCATTGAGTAAACATAACGTTGAGTCTACAACATTTTCCACAAACCTATTACTACTGACCTGTGTGCACTCTTTTTCCCAGAAAGGAGAATGGGCATTAAAATCCCCTCCTACTAACCATTTACCATTATCATTCTTGATATTTTTCATCCATTCAGTATTAGCTTCATCTGGACCCTTAGGTAAATATACAGAAGCACAGTTTACTGTTAAGGAGTCCGAAAACTTGACAGTTACAGCACATGAAAACATCCCATGTAATCCACTTGGCACAGGTGATTGTTTGTCACAGTACTGTAGTCCAGTGTGAATATAGATAGCACAATTTACTCTATCACCATTTTTTTCTGTATCTACTACTGGTGGATAGTAGTACTGTTCCAATCTTGGTAGTTTGTTCTTACTGATATTAACAGACTGGAATAAGAGAACGTGGCAGTCCGACGACACTAAAAATTGACGTAAGCAGTCAATATTAGAATAAAGAGAGCGGCAGTTCCATTGCAGTATTTTTATATTGTTGTTAAATTTCATGTTTGAAAAAATTGATAACTAAACGAATGAAAATAAGTCGCTTTAACACAATTGGTGCTTAGCTACACACAGACGTAGGCTGGTATGCTGCATTTGTTCCGAACAAAAACAACAACAAAAATGTCACCAGTTGTATAAGACATTGAATCTATTGGACCAGGCAGAGCCGTAGAAGGAATCCTCCGGAAGGGAGTGGGGCGCGGGTACCGGGGACGTCGCGCTGTCTTCCGGGGCCGTTCCCAGAAGAGGTTCCTCAGATGCCGGCCAATATTTCCCGCTAAGATGCTAGCTCCTCTAGCAGTGGGATGTAGTCCATCACGGAGGTTGAAGCGGGCGGCTTGTAGGTTGGAGTGAGTGATGAAGGTGATGTTTTTATCATCATTCAGCTCGGACACCAAAAGTGCGTTGTACAAGTCCCCTTTGATATTGAGTTCGGGGTCTGATGTAGGAGCCATCTTACTGACTATGATGGCCAGATCAGGGTTTTCTTCTTTGATACTCCTCACGCACTTTGCCATTCTTCCGGAACATGTTGCTGCTGATTCTGTTTCTAGGTCCTTCGATCCAACATGTAAGAGTAAAGCATCAGGAAGTGTCTTGACAGATGCACTTGCTTTGGCCACTGCTGGTTTGATGTCCTTTATTGTTCTTGCATTACTCTGATGCACCTTACATCCGTAGGACTTCCCTAGTCTGTTGGTGTTGACTTTCTTTATGACAGGGTCATTCACATATAAAATGTTGGGAAGGCCTTTTAAAATTGAATTTCGTTTGTCTCTGGACTTGGTCTTTAAGTCATTGACGTTTTCTTTGTGTCTGGACTTGACCTTTAAGTCATTGACGTTTTGTTTGTCTCTGGACTCGGCCTTGAAGTTATTGTTGTCATTTTTCTTGCACTGTTCCTTAGACTTCGGCTTATGACGCAAAGAAGCTTTGACGTCATTTTTGTTTGCGTTATCATTTTCTTCTATCTTTTTGTTTTTATCACTTTCAAGTACATTTCTGTTCTGCTTCTTTTCTGTTTTGATTGTTTCTACAGACAGAGCAACCTGAGGAGTTGTCGATGGTCTTGAGACCCTAGCCACTTCTGCATAAGAGAGGTAGGCCCTAGGGGAAGGGCTCTGTCTGGATTGCTATGCTAGCTGAGTCCTTCGTAGATCTATCAATTTTGGAATGCAGAGATCTTATTTGCTGTTCCAGACTCGCTACTTGATTGCACAGAGAGGTGATAGTGCCTTCGATCTTAGTGAAGGTCTGTGTGGTACTCACGGAGTTGATGTTGTCTGTAGGATCAATGTTGTTTCTTGGCCTTGGCTCTGGTCCATCCTTGACAACGGACAGACTGAACGGCCTCCTCAACTCCGAATTACAATTTGTCCCCTCGTCGTTTCCGCGTGTTGCTAGCACATCCTCAGTTCATCCTTTTGCACACAGTACCGGTATGCAACTTTTCCGGATCCTGGTTTGGTTTCCTTTTGTTTGCTTTGGGCGAAACATAGCAACATCCACAGCACTAAGCTATCGGTTGTTGTCTGTAGGCGCCATCTTGTGTGTGTGTGTGTGTGTACGGGTGGGATGGAGTTAGGTGGGACTTCTTTTATGTTTGTGTTGCAGATGTGTTGTGCGCGTATGTGTTCGTTTTTATGTGTGTATACAAGTGCGTGTGTGTGTGTGTGTGTGTGTGTCTGTGCGTGCGCGTTTATGTGTACGTGTGCGTGTGTGTGTGTGTGTGTGTGTGTGTGTGTGTGTGTGTGTGTGTGTGTGTGTGTGAAATGCGTGTGTTTATGTATTTGGGTGTGTGCCTGTGTGTATACATGTGTTAGTGTTGGTGGTGGTGGTGGTGGTCGTCGTATGGTGGTTGTGGTGGAGGTGATGGTGGTGGTGGTGGTAGTGTGTGTGTGTGTGTGTGTGTGTGTGCGTGCGTGCGTGCGTGCGTGCGTGCGTGCGTGGTGCGTGTGCGTGCGTGCGTGCGTGCGTGCGTGCGTGCGTGTGTGTGTGTGTGTGTGTGTGTGGTGTGTGTGTGTGTGTGTGTGTGTCTGTGAGGGGGAGTGGGGATGAACAGGGGCTGGGCAGTGATGAGAAGGAAGTGTCGTATAACTGTACATCGCATACAGAGTTATTTTCCGTCGTGCACTAAGAGAGAGACGTCCTCTGCTATTCTCGTCAAGGTTTAATGAAGGAGAACCTGAACATTTCCTCTCTGAAACGTCACCTCTCTCGCTGTCTTCTGAGTCGCTGGGTTTCAATGGCAACCTGTAATTTGTTTTTGTTTTTAAATCGTGGAATTAAGAGAAGTACAATCAGAAGTACAATCAGATCATACCCTTACGTTTCAAGATACAGAAAACAAAAGAATGAGCGGATACGAAGTGTGTTGTTACATCAAAAAACACTGTGAAATATAAGGATTCTTTTCATATAAAGCACAGAGAGAGAGACGGGGGAGGGAGGGGGGAGGGGGGGGGAGAGATAGAGTGCAGAAACGAACAGAGAGGGAGAATGAGGAAGATGAGTGTGGGGGGCGGAGGGGGTAGTGAGAGAATGATACAGAGAGAGGTGGGAGGGAAAGACTGAGAGAGGGAGAAGATTATTCGTTTGATTATCCGTTAGTTTTCTTTTCTTTTTTTATTTTATTCCTTTCTTTTCTTTTTTGTTTTGTTTTTTTGTTGCTTGATTGGTTTTCGAGGATGTAGGAGACAGACAGACAGACAGACAGACAGACAGACAGACAGACGGAGAGACCTGGGGAGGGGGAGGGTAGATATTGGAGTTTAAAGAAGACAGACAGACTCGGAAAGTTGAAAGATGTATCTACCGGGAGACAGAGACAGACATACAAGAGAGAGAGAGAGAGAGGAGAGAGAGAGAGAGAGAGAGAGAGAGAGAGAGAGAGAGAGAGAGAGAGAGAGAGAGACAGACAGACAGACAGACAGACAGACTCGGAAAGTAGAAAGATGTATTTACCGGGAGACAGAGAGAGACATATGAGAGATGAGATAGG
>CM031620.1:6977051-6982051 GCA_018398815.1 Conus ventricosus | reverse complement strand
CTCTCTCTCTTCTCTCTCTCTCTCTCTCTCTCTCTGACCATTTTCGATTTGCTTTCTGCTTTGTATTTATAAGTTTTGCAAAGATCATTTTGTCTTCACCTCACTTTCCTCTCCTCACCTTTCCTCCCTCCCTCCCTCCCACTCTCCCTCCCTCCCCCTTCTTGGAGGAAACGTCATTTATTAGATTATCGTACATGTCAGCCAGCTCGTGTTGAAAGTACAGGATTGACAGATGTCCATAATGCTCAGGGATGTGTTCATGTTGAAGACCGGCGTGTGCGTGTGGTGACTGGCTTTTAGGCTGGCGTTTGCGCAGTAAAATGTCCGCGGCCTCACTCTAAATGGCAAGTAAATGATGGAAATGAAATCTGCCCCGTTTTGCCAGGATTGTGCTGTCCTGACATTGGATTTGTTTGTGTTATGTTGGTTTTTCGTTGCTGTTTTGTGCAGTTGACATACAACCCTTCCCCCCTCCCTCCCTCCTCCCCCATCCCCCTTTTCTCCAAGAAAAGCACGGTAATGCCGGCGCTGTTGCTGTTTTGCTGTTTTCGGCTCACTTACAGTCCATCTTTTACTGATCGTCTCACAGAAAACGGCTCTGGTTGTTGCCTGGCGATGTTTGGATTTGGTGTGAGAAGAGGGGTGGAGATCAGAAAGGACAGAACATGTCTGCTTTACTGTACCTAATTCTCATTGTCAGACATTGTATTCAGACACAAGGCAAAAACAAAGATTTTATGCCTAAAAGCCATAGCCCATTAGAAGGGGTATGCACAAAGTAACGTCACATGATACATTTTTTATCGGACGAGGTGAACAGCTTAAGCTGATACGGAACTCTCTTCTATAAGCCATCTGTGCAAATATGCAGCAAGTTCAATTATTGCATGATTTGTCGATGCCATTAGCAATATCACTTTAAAATGAGCAGGATGCGTGTCCAAAGTATTTAGAATGGATGAAAATGCAAGAGAAGCTTCATTGTCATGACATAATAGACACACGGTGACACGTTCGTTTATAATTCTGTAACGCTGAAAAGTGCATAAGCACCTGAAAAACCAAATTTGAACGTTGTTACATCTATTTCAAATGTTTTTTGATGGCCATTAGCAAATAGGTTGGAACACATTGGTAGGAATTGGCATTCTGTTAATAATCATTCTGCTGCTTCATCATGCGAGCTCCACTTCTTTCAGCTGCAGTCTATTAGTCTTTCCCGAAATACGTGAACAAAAGTATGTTTGTCACCAAACCCTGATTTTCCAGCACAAAACCAAATCCGAATTCATACAGGTTTAATCTTGCATTAGAGGTCCAGATTTTGTGTCACTTGTCATCTGACTCTCAAAGCGTAGTCTCGGCTTTAAAAGGCATGTCTGTGTTGTTCTGTTTGTGCTATCCTTAACCAGTAATGAATACACTTCACCACTGACATCAAATTATAGGATAGCAATTGGTCTCTCCATACACCAGATTGTTCGTTGTTTTTCTTGAGAGCATAAAAAAAATTGTTTTACAATATACGTAACAGCAGAATCAAACCCCCATCTTTCAGCACCATATGGTAACATCGGTTCAGTTTGAGCATTAAATTATTTAAAAAATAATGTCAAAGATTCATTATTTGACAGTGTTGATTTTCATCATAATACACAATAAAGCATAGCAGCTGTTCTCGTTGTTTTTCTTGAGAGCATAAAAAAGAATTGTTTTACAATATACGTAACAGCAGAATCAAACCCCCATCTTTCAGCACCATATGGTAACATCGGTTCAATTTGAGCATTAAATTATTTAAAAAATAATGTCAAAGATTCACTATTTGACAGTGTTGATTTTCATCATAATACACAACAAAGCATAGCAGCTGTTCTTGCAAGGCATTTACAAGCATATGTAAAGCTTAAGCGTGTAGACAAATGTATACAAAGGTGTTTGTAGACATTCACAACGGGCATATCAATTTCATTACATGCCCACCTTTCCCTCTTCTTCTGGCTTGGCTTCGCAGACGAAGATTATTGATCCTCTTCTTCTTGGCTTGGCTTCGCAGACGAAGATTATTGAGGGGGTTGTCCACGTCGGTTGCAGGCGCGCTGATGGCTGAGGAGTCCTATGCGGGACAGGCATGATCTGCCACAGCGGCCACAGGTCAGCGTGGGGTCCGGTGGTTCTTGAGCTGCTGCAGCCTGGCGTGCTTTCCTCCTTTGCCTCTTCTCTCGGAGACTTTCTCTGCGGGAGGCTTCAAACGAGGACGCAGCCTTGTGAATGGTGCTTCTCCAGGCGCCACGGTCGGCAGCGAGGTCTGACCACTGGCGGTGGTCGATGTGACAGTACTGAGGCTTTTCTTTAGATTGTCTTTGTAGCGCTTTTTAGGCATGGGCGGCACAGATTTCCTTCCTCGCACTACGAGTGACGACGGGACTAGCCTGTGTCGCCGGGGGACGGCTCTCGAGGCGGCGTGACACTTGGCGACGAGGCGCTGCCACTCTGCGAACTACCCAGTGGCCTGCACATCTAGCAGGGCTCTCCCTTTGGGGGGGGGGGGGGGGGGGAGGGGGGGTACGTTCCTCATTGGGCGCAGAGTGGGCATGGACCTATACGTGCAGCGGCTCGGCGACTTGTGCCTCGTACGTCTCCCGAGTCGGCCTCACGCGGCACAGGACCGTCGCCACTCAGCATGAAGACGGCCGCCCGGTGGCCCTGACGATGGCCTTGGAAACATCATCAACCGCAGCCGAACTACCTTCAGACGACCGCTCTGCGGTCCCAATCACTATCAACATATAAAGCAAAAATAAATGTCCCAATATGTCCTGTTTGTACAGGCCGGAGGACGTTAAGCAGAACCATCAGCTTTTTAGGCGCTCCTCTATTACGATGGCCAGTGGACAACTCTCCGTAGAGGACTATTTTTGGCAGGCGGTGATCCTCCATCCTGGAGACGTGCCCAGCGCAGTTGGGACTTCAGCAGTAGAGCCTCTATACTTGAGACCTCCGCTCTTTCGAGGACTTCGACGTTGGTGGCAAAGTCACTCCAATGGATGTTGAGAATTGTGCGGAGGCAGCGCTGCTGGAAGCGTTCAAGGAGTCGCAGGTGGTGACGGTAAAGGACCCACGACTCTGGGCCGTACAGGAGTGTGGTCAGTACGACTGCACGAAACACGCTGATCTTGGTGCTTTGCTTCAAATGCCGGTTGTTCCACACGCGTTTGTAGAGTCTTCCGAATGCACTGTTTGCTTTGGCCAGTCTGTTGTGAATTTCTTTATCAAGCTTGGCATCTGAAGAGATGGTGCACCCCAGATAGCTGAACTGGTGGACTGTGTTCAGCTCTGTCTGGCCAACTGTGATGTGAGGAGAGTGACACTCTGTTCGGGGTGCAGGCTGATGCAGGACTTCTGTCTTTTTCAGGCTAATTTCCAGTCCAAAGAGCTGTGCAGCCTCTGCAAAGCAGGAAGTTAGCCTTTGTAGAGCTGCTTCTGTGTGAGCAACAAGGGCAGCATCGTCTGCGAAAAGGAGCTCTTGGATCAGTTGCTCCAGCGTCTTTGTGTGGGCCTGTAGTCTCCGCAGGTTGAACAGGCTGCCATCAGTGCGGCAGCGGATGTAGACGCCGTCTTCGTCTTCAAGGTCTCCAAGGGCCTGCTGGAGCATCATGCTAAAAAAGATGCTGAAAAGTGTCGGAGCTAGAACACAGCCCTGCTTAACGCCGTTTGAGATGGAGAATGGCTCCGAGAGGGCGCCGTAGAGTCTAACCTGCCCGTTTTGGTCTTCATGCAGCTGGATGATCATGCTTAAGAATTTTGGTGGACAGCCCAGTTTTTCCATAATTTGCCAAAGACCTTTCCTGCTCACAGTGTCGAAAGCTTTAGTGAGATCGACAAACGGATGAAGAGTTCCTTCTTCTGCTCGCGGCACTTCTCCTGGAGCTGGCGGAGGACAAATATCATGTCGGTAGTGCTCCTGTTGGCTCTGAAGCCACACTGGCTCTCAGGAAGGTGTTCGTTGGCGATGGTGGGGATCAGTCTGTTCAGCAAAACCCTGGCGAGGATCTTGCCTGCGATTGAGAGCAAGGTGATGCCGCGGTAACTGGAGCAGTCTGACTTTTCTCCCTTGTTTTTATACAGGGTGATGATGACTGCATCGCGGAGATCCTGTGGAAGTTTGCCTTGCTCCCAACAGCATGACAGCATCTCATGGAGTTTGATGTGGAGAGGAGGGCCTCCATGGATCCAGATCTCTGGTGGTATGCCGTCAACTCCTGCAGCCTTGCCGCACTTTCGCTGTTGGATGGCTTTGGTGATCTCCTCCAGTGTCGGCACCTCATCAAGTTCAGCCTTGACTGGATGTTGCGGGATACGCTGAGTTGCTGCGTCTTGGACTGTACGGTCAGCACTGAAGAGTGCCTGAAAATGCTTCGACCTGTGGCTCAGGATCGATGCCATGTCTGTGAGTAGCGCTTGTTCGTCTGCGCTGCGCAGGGGACTCTGGACCTGGTACGAGGGGCCACACACCGCCTTTAAGGCTTCGTAGAACACTCTGTAGTAACCAGTGTCGGCGCAAAGCTGAGTTTTCTCAGCGATGGTATTCCACCATTCGTTTTGCATAACTCCAAGCATGCGCTGGAGGTTGCTACAGGCAAGGCGGAATGTGGCTTTCTTCCCAGGGCAACCTGGCTGAGCTAGGTGTGCTTGGTGCGCAGATCTCTTCTTCGCCAGCAACTTCTGTATCTCCTGGTTGTTCTCGTCGAACCAGTCTTTGTTCTTTTTGGTGGTGAACCCGAGGACTTCTTCAGATGCCTGTAGGATGGAGGATTTCAGGTGTTCCCAGAGTTCGTCAGGGAGGGATCAGTGGACTGTCTGGGGTCTTCTAGCCTCGACTGTAGGTTCGACTGGAAGTCAGCTTTCACTTCAGCCGACTGCAGGCCACTGATGTTGATTTTCTTGCGTGGGACGCCTCCTCTCTTGGGTCTGGGTTTAAAGTGGAGCCGCAGCTTGCA
>CM031620.1:6957051-6969551 GCA_018398815.1 Conus ventricosus | reverse complement strand
GTTGGGGGGGGGGGGGGGGGGGGGGGGACTCTTGAGCAAGTCTGCCGCGCAAACAGGCAGAAAAAGTAGAGTGTGCGGATGTCAGAGCGATTACATCCAGACAGAACCCTCCAGTGTTTTCTCTACGGCTCTCGGCCTGAAGGCGGCCTCACACCACAGTTATGAACATACCACCCCCAGACACACCTCCACCTCATCCCCACGCCCCCAGGCCTCGCCAACCCTCGACTTGACTTGGTGGTGTTTATGTCTGGGCTTACCCACTTCCCCTCCCTTCTCCATCTGTCCCCACTTCACCACTCTCTCTCTATCCCCCACCCCGCCCCCCATCTCCCCCCCCCCTCCCTCTCCCCCCTGTAGAATCCATACCAGCAGACAGTACGCAATGAATGGAATGGGACCGTTTAGGAATGAGACTGTTTAGGAAGAGCAGTTAGCACCAAAACGGGATGCTTCTCTCTCTCCCTTCCCCCCCCCCCCCCCCCCCCCCCCCCCCTCTCTCCTCTCTCCACACACACACACACACACACACACACACACACACACACATACATACTCTCTCTCTCTCTCTCTGTCTGCCCCCCCCTCTTTCTCTCTCTCTCTCTCCTCTCTCTCTCTCTCTCTCTCTCTCTCTCTCTCTCTCTCTCTCATACACCATAGATGATAGATAGATGGGTAGGTAGGTATGAATGTATGTATGTATGTAGGTAGATAGGTAGATGAGTTGATAGATAGATACATAGATAAGTAGATAGATATAGATCAATAGGTGGATAGGCAGATAGACAGATAGATAGATGTGTGTGTGTGTTGTGTGTGTGGCTGAAGTGTGATTTTATACATGCAGATTTATTCTCCGCTTTTGTGTACGCATTTCTAGTGTGTTGCCTAGATGGGGGGAAAAAAACGTGGTGCACGCGCTTTTAACCGCACCGTGCTGTGTGTGCAGAAACAAAAAAGGCGACACGACCGTCTGGGAGGTCACGTTGCCATGGCAACTTGTAGTCCATTGTGGGCAAAAAACTTCAGTGTCATACAGCAAAGCGAAACAAACAAAAACAGACAAACAGACAAAAAAATTATCTTCCATTAAAATGTATTGCGCCGAACTGGATGAAGATAAATCGTAAATGAATGTTAGCGAACCGCCAAGAGAAACGTGGACAAACGAGTCACAAGACAAAACACGACGCGTTTTCGACCTCTTAGGTCTTCTTCAGGCAAGACACAAACACACAGGACGATGAAAATGAACGAATTTGTCATTTAGCTTTGATCTCCTCAGCGCAAGGTAGGCGTTGAATCTTGCCTACCTTGCGCTGAAGAAGTCGAAACGCGTCGTGTTTTGTCTTGTGACTCGTTTCTCCTCGTTTCTCTTGGCGGTTCGAAACATTTATTTCAGATTTGTTTAGATTTCCGCCTGCAGTCGTCTCACTTTGCAACTAGATCTACTTTTGATTCATACTGACTGCTATCCTTCGTCGTTCTGTATTTCTCTCTACGTCATCTATTTCAGGTATGCTCTTGAGATGCTGTATGCTTCTTTTGATCATTGCATGCTGCTTTACATAGTTGCGTATTCTGTTTCACGTCCGTTTTTTTTAAAAGACAGATTCAGCGCCCATCTTGTGCCGAATTGGATGAAGATAACTGATTGCTTGTTCTTTTTCGTTGTCCTGGGTGTTTGTGTATCTTGCCTGAAGAAGACCAAAGAGGTCGAAACGCGTCATATTTTGTCTTGTGATCCGTTTGTCAACGTGTTTTGTTTTTTCGGCGGAGCCTTATAATTAATCTCTCAAAAATGTATTAGACAAGAAGAAAGGGGAGCAGTGTAGCGACCGCTGAACGGTATACGCAGTGGAACGTAGTCAGCAAGAGTGATGACTGAACAATGTCTGCAGGGAACGTAGTCAGCAAGATTGATGACTGAACGGTTTCTGCAGGGAATGCAGCCAACAAGAGTGATGGCTGAACGGTGTCTGCAGGGAATGTAGCCAACAAGAGTGATGACTGAACGATGTCTGCAGGGAATGCAGCCCAAAGTAGTGCTGGCTGACCAGTATGTGCAAGGCAACGTAGCTCAACGATTGTGTGCAGTAACGTAGCCAAAGTACACATAATTGAATGATTTGTGTAGAATAATGTAGCCAAAAATAGAGATGATAGAAATTATTTGTGTAGCGTCATGTAGCCAAAAGTACAGATGATCGAATGATTTGTGTAATGTTTCCAAAAGCAGAGATGATATAATGATTTGTGTAATGTAGCCAAAAGTACAGATGATTGAACGATTTGTGTAGAATAATGTAGCCAACAGTAGAGATCATAGAATGGTTTGTGTAGAGTAATGTAGCCAAACTAAAGATGATAGAACGATTTGTGTAGCGTGATGCAGCCGAATGTAGTGATGATTGAATGACTTGTGTAGAGAAACCTAGTAAACAATAGAGATGATTAAATGACCTAGTAAACAATAGAGATGATTAAATGATTTGTGTAGAGTAATGTTTCCAAAAGTAGAGAAAATAGAATGACTTGTGTAGAGTAATGTAGCCAACAGTAGAGATGATTGAACGATTTGTGTAGAGTAATGTAGCCTGAACGATTTGTGTAGAGTAATGTAGCCAACAGTAGAGATGATTGAATGATTTGTGTAGAGTAATGTAGCCACAGTAGAGATAATTGAATGATTTGTGTAGAGTAATGTAGCCAACAGTAGAGATGATTGAATGATTTGTGTAGAGTAATGTAGCCAACAGTAGAGATGATTGAATGACTTGTGTAGAGTAATGTAGCCACCAGTAGAGATGATTGAATGATTTGTGTAATGTAGCCAACAGTAGAGATGATTGAATGATTTGTGTAGAGTAATGTAGCCAACAGTAGAGATGATTGAATGATTTGTGTAGAGTAATGTAGCCAACAGTAGAGATGATTGAATGATTTGTGTAGAGTAATGTAGCCAACAGTAGAGATGATTGAATGATTTGTGTAGAGTAAATGTAGCCCAAAGGAGAGATGACTGAACGATTTGCGCAGTACAGTGTAGCTAAAAAATAGGAATGTCCATGTGTGCTCGTTGAAAAATATTCGTGTTTGCCTAGTGTGGGGGATAATGGCAGCCATGGCAAATAAATTTACATACACAGGCACGCACGCATACACGAGGACTTGCGCACACCTTCTCATGCATACACAGACACTGACTCGCATGCCCAATCGCGCGCCTGCACGCGGAGGTTCACACACACACACACACACACACACACACACACACACACACACACACACACACACACACACACACACACACACACAAGAGAGAGAGAGAGAGAGAGAGAGAGAGAGAGAGAGAGAGAGAGAAGAGAGAGAGAGAGGGCACGCACGCCCTCACACACGCACACACGCACGTACGCACGCACGCACGCACGCACGCGCGCACGCACGCACACTCAGCTCCATTCACATTTAAACTCCACATTCTCCCTCCCACCACACGCTCACCCACTCATCCCCCCCCCCACAAACTCCCCATACCCCCCCCCCCCCCCCCCCCCCCCCCCCCCTCCGAGCATGCGAGAGAAGGTTCTGTCTAGCACTACATCTATACCACGAGAACGACAATGCATTTAGATGCGCAGCATAAACGCATGTTGCCATGTTTTTTTTTTGTGACAGCAGGATTCGAACCCGCAAACGTCAGACTCTGAACCGGATACCCTCACCAGCTGGGCCCACGCGGCACCTAGACCTTCGACCTTCATAATATGGAAAGATACTAGGGTCAAAAGATGGGAGGAAACCATGTCTACATGTGGCTGCATACTAGGGTTCGAATATGGTAGAATGGTAGCTTCAATTGTCAGTAACAGCTCATTTCTTGTTTCCTTCAAGAAAACTGGTTTGAGTTGTAATCCCTGAGGATCCCAACTGTATTCCAAAGGATAGTAGCTCTTTCTCTGTTTTCTCAAAGGATCACCACTGTGTTTACCATTTTCCCAGGGAAAACAGTTATTATCGGTGTTCTCCATGATGATCACAACTTTCTCCCTATTGTAGTGGGGACAACAGTAATTTTCCATAAAGAAAACTACGAAAAGGGCCCAAAACAGTTGTGATTCCAAGGAAAGTACTAGTGATCCTTAGAACGATAACTGATTACCTTCTTTTTGCTGTATATCAAACGATACCAGCACATGCTTGTCACGGCTAACACCGATCATAGATTTTTTTTCTCATCAATTAACAGAGATTTCCTCTCAATAATGCCTTTTTTCCTCATGAAAATAAGGATATAGTTATTATTCTAAGGAAAATTAAAAAAAAAAACTGTGGTCCTATAGGGGAAAAAGAGGGTTCATGTTTACAGAAAAACCAGGAAAAAAAGTCGTGATCCGTAGTAATGTAGTTGTGATCGTCAGGATGTGATAAGTGACTGTCCGTCTTTTAGCCATTTTCCTCGAGGATCATACCTATTTTCCTGAGGAGACAGACGCTAGTGTGCTTTCATATCTAAAGGCGATAATAGCTGTTTTCCTCAGGGGAAAAATTAGCTATGATCCCTGAGAAAGATAGCAAAAGGAGGGGAACAGTTAATAGCCTGGGAACAGAATAGTTTCCCAAAAAAATTACGACTGTTTTCTATGCTTCCCTGAGGAGAATATGTTTCCCCTTGACTGTTTTCTATCCTTCCCTGAGGAGAATATGTTTCCCTTGACTGTTTTCTATGCTTCCCTGAGGAGAATATGTTTCCCTTGACTGTTTTCTATGCTTCCTGAGGAGAATATGTTTCCCTTGACTGTTTTCTATGCTTCCCTGAGGAGAATATGTTTCCCTTGACTGTTTTCTATGCTTCCTGAGGAGAATATGTTTCCCTTGACTGTTTTCTGTGCTTCCCTGAGGAGAATATGTTTCCCTTGACTGTTTTCTGTGCTTCCCTGAGGAGAATATGTTTCCTTGACTGTTTTCTGTGCTTCCCTGAGGAGAATATGTTTCCCTTGACTGTTTTCTGTGCTTCCCTGAGGAGAATATGTTTCCCTTGACTGTTTTCTATGCTTCCCTGAGGAGAATATGTTTCCCTTGACTGTTTTCTGTGTTCCCTGAGGAGAATATGTCTCCCTTGAGTTTTTTATGTTCCCTGAGGGAATTTTTTTCCCTTGGGCTGTTTTCTGTGCTTCCCGGGGGGGAATTGTTTCCCCTTGGGCTGTTTTCTTTTGCTTCCTGAGGGAATATGTTTCCCCTTTGGGTGTTTTCGTGCCCCTTTCCCCGAGGAGGGAAAAGGTTTTCCCTGTTTTGGTTTTATGCTTCCCCGAGGGGAATTGTTTCCCCCTTTATGTTTTTAGCTTCCCTGAGGAGAAAATGTTTCCTTGACTTTTTTTCTGTGCTTCCCTGAGGAGAATACGTTTCCCTTGGGCTTTTTTCTTTGCTTCCCCGAGGGAATATGTTTTTCCCTTTACTGTTTTCTTGCTTCCCGAGGAGAAATGTTTTCCCCCCCCCGGGGGGGGGGGGCCGGGTTTTTTGTGCTTCCCTGAGGAGAATATGTTTCCCTTGACTGTTTTCTATGCTTCCTTTAGGAGAATATGTTTCCCTTTACTGTTTTCTATGCTTCCCTGAGGAGAATATGTTTCCCTTGCTGTTTTTTTTGCTTCCCTGAGGAGAAAATTGGGTTTTCCCCTTTAAAGTTTTCTATTTCTTCCCGAGGAGAATAAAGGGTTTTCCCTTGGGGGCTGTTTTCTGTGCTTCCCTGAGGAGGGGGAAGTTTCCTTGACTGTTTTCTATGCTTCCCTGAGGGAATTTTGTTTCCCCTTTATGTTTTCTATGCCTTTCCCCGGGAGAAATTTTTTTCCTTGACTGTTTTTTTGTGTTCCCCGAGGGAAATAAAGTTTCCCTTGACTGTTTTCTATGCTTCCCCGAGGGGGTTTGTTTCCCTTAAATGTTTTCTGTGGCTTCCCCGAGGAGAATATGTTTCCCTTGGGCTGTTTTTTTGTGTTCCCTTTAGGGAATATGGTTTCCCCTTTACTGTTTTTTGTGCTTCCCCGAGGGGGAATATGTTTCCCTTGACTGTTTTCTGTGTTCCCCGGGAGAAAATGTTTCCCTTGCTGTTTTTTTGTGCTTCCCCGGGGGGAGAATATGTTTCCCTTGGGCTGTTTTTGTTTCTTCCCCGAGGAGAATATGTTTCCCTTGGACTGTTTTTATGCTTCCCTGAGGGAATTTGTTTCCCTTGGGCGTTTTTTTTTTGCTTCCCCGAGGGGGAATATGTATCCCTTTTACTGTTTTCTGTTTCTTCCCCCGAGGAGAAAATGTTTCCCTTATGTTTTTTAAGCTTCCCCGAGGAGAATATGTTTCCCTTGACTGTTTTCTTTGCTTTCCCCGAGGAGAAAATGTTTCCCTTTTGTTTTTTTATGCTTCCCTGAGGGAAAATGTTTCCCTTGACGTTTTCGGGGCTTCCCTTTAGGAGGGAAAATTTTTTCCCCTTTACTGTTTTCTGTGCTTCCCTGACGGAAAATTTTTTTCCCTTGACTGTTTTCTGTGCTTCCCCCGAGGGAATTATTTTTTCCCCGGGTTTTCTGTGCTTCCCTGAGGAGAATAGTTTCCCTTGGGCTGTTTTCTGCCCCTTCCCCCGGGGGGAGAATTGTTTTCCCCCCGTTTTCTGTGCTTCCCTGAGGAGATTTTGTTTCCTTGACTGTTTTCTGTGCTTCCCTGGGGGAATTTTGTTTCCCCTTTATGTTTTTTGTGCTTCCCTGAGGAGAATTTTGTTTCCCCTTTACTGGTTTTTTATGCTTCCCTCAGGGGAAAAATGTTTCCCCGTGTTTTTTTTTTGGGTTCCATGAGGGGGAATATTTTTTTCCCTTTATTTTTTTTTGTGCTTCCCCGAGGAGGGAAAATGGTTTTTCCCCTTTTGTTTTTTTTGCTTCCCCGAGGAGAATATTTTCCCTTTATGTTTTTTTATGTTCCCTGAGGGGAATATGTTTCCCCTTTACTGTTTTTTTGTGCTTCCCTGAGGGAATATGTTTCCCTTGACTGTTTTCTATGGTCCCCAGGAGAAAATGTTTTTTTTGACTGGTTTTTTATTTCTTCCCTGGGAGAAAATGGGTTTTCCCCTTTACTGGGTTTTTTGTGCTTCCCCTGGGGGAGAATTTTGTTTCCCTTGGGCTGTTTTCTGTTTCTTTGGGGGAGAATTTTGTTTTTCCCCTTGGAAAATTTTTTTCTATGTTCCCCGAGGGAGAATATGTTTTTTCCCTTTACTGTTTTCTGTTTCTTCCCTGAGGGGGAATTGTTTCCTTGATGTTTTCTGTGCTTTCCCCGAGGAGAAAAATTGTTTCCCTTGACTGTTTTCTATGCTTCCCCTGAGGAAAAATTTTGTTTCCATTGAATGTTTTCTGTGCTTCCCTGAGGAGAATATGTTTTTCCCTTTAAGTTTTCTGTGCTTCCCTGAGGAGAAATGTTTCCCTTGATTGTTTTTTATGCTTCCTTTGAGGAGAAAATGTTTCCCCCTTTACTGTTTTCTATCCCTTCCCCGAGGGGGGAAAATGTTTTTTCTTGACGGTTTTCTATGCTTCCCTGAGGGAATTGTTTCCCCGGGCTGTTTTCTGTGCTTCCCCGAAGGGGAAAAATTGTTTCCTTGACTGTTTTCTGTGCTTTTCCCCGAGGAAAAATAAAGTTTCCCTTGAATTTTTTTCTGTGGGTTCCCCGAGGAGAATTTGTTTTTCCCCCGGCTGTTTTTGTGGGTTCCCCGAGGAGAATATGTTTCCCCTTGGGCTGTTTTCTATGTTCCCTGAGGAGAATAGTTTCCCTTGACTGTTTTTTTTATGCTTCCCCGAGGAGAATATGTTTTCCCTTTTACTGTTTTTGTGCTTCCCCGAGGAGAAATGTTTCCCCTTGGGGCTGTTTTTTGTGCTTTCCCCGAGGAGTTATGTTTCCCCTTTACTGTTTTTGTGCTTCCCTGAGGGGAAAATGTTTCCCTTGACTGTTTTCTGTGCTTCCCCGAGGAGAATATGTTTCCCTTGACTGTTTTCTGTGCTTCCCTGAGGAGAATATGTTTCCCTTGACTGTTTTCTGTGCTTCCCTGAGGAGAATATGTTTCCCTTGACTGTTTTCTATGCTTCCCTCAGGAGAATATGTTTCCCTTGACTGTTTTCTGTGCTTCCCTGAGGAGAATATGTTTCCCTTGACTGTTTTCTGTGCTTCCCTGAGGAGAATATGTTTCCCTTGACTGTTTTCTATGCTTCCCTGAGGAGAATATGTTTCCCTTGATTGTTTTCTGTGCTTCCCTGAGGAGAATATGTTTCCCTTGACTGTTTTCTGTGCTTCCCTGAGGAGAATATGTTTCCCTTGACTGTTTTCTATGCTTCCCTGAGGAGAATATGTTTCCCTTGACTGTTTTCTGTGCTTCCCTGAGGAGAATATGTTTCCCTTGAAGATAGCAATTGTTTTCTTCCTTTTCTTTTGGATACTAACTGTTATCTTGTTGTTGTTGTTGTTGTTGTGTTGTCGTTGTTGTTGTTGCTGCATGCTGCTGCTGCTGCTGCTGCTGCTGCTGCTGCTGCCAGATCAACAATTTTGTGTACCACTAGGGTATTTCTCTTATGTAAATATGCATATCTCAGATGTGGGTTTGAAAGTAAATTACATGGATGATAAGCTGAGTAGAGAAACAGTAAAAATGCGGGTCTAGCTCAACCGCCCTCAACCAGTTTCGGGCGGCTGACCCTAGACCCCGCATTTTACTGTTCTCTGACAAGTAAGACTTCAATAACCAAAAAATAGCGATTTTTTTACAAACAAACATACTGTGTAGGATTATCCGTTTTTCAATACTAATTTACTAAACTTTTCAGATTTAGTTTTTTGCTTAATCCTATGTTTTTTCTGATCATTTTCAATAACATCATTTTCGCGCATACATTCATCAAATGCGTCTCTGTCTTTCATGTGAAATAAAACTACAGTCTTTAACTGTTCTCTAAAGTCTGCGTCACTTCTTGTCTACCAACTATGTGTCTCTGGCACTGGTAATATGAGAAAGGTAATGACGGGGGCAACACCCCCAATTGCTGGTGCCGACAGTAAGAACTTGTAAAGGGAGAGATAATAGCGGGCTTACGGCGTGCACCTGACCAGGAATGTTCACGTAATGTGCTGTAACTCTGCCAAAGCCAGTTGCAAGCCTGGTTGAGGAAAGAGGGACACAGCAGCAAACTAGGCCGAACGATCACATGGATCGTTTGACCTCAAAGCTCAGCGGCAAAACTAGGCCAAACGACCCTATGTGATCACTTGGCCTAGTTGATTGAGGTGCGCGCGGGACACAGCCTGTTCAGTCACAAAGCAAGTGGCCCCAGTTCCACTTTGAGACACTTGACACCTTCACCCCAAGTCACCCAAGTCACCCCAAGTCCTTATTAAGTCACCCCAAGTCCTAATTAAGCTTTTAATCAAGTCACCCCAAGTTCTTAATTAAGTTCTTAATTAAGTTCTTAATTAAGTCACCTCAAGTTCTTAATAAGTTCTTGATTAAGTCACCTCAAGTCTTAACTTAAGTCACCTCAAGATTGTAATTAAGTCATCCTTATAAAGTACAAACCAAGTTCTTATTCAAGTCAACATATAATTATTTTATTAAAGTTCTTAAAGTATTTTGCATCGGAAATGGCTCCAAATTGATCCCTTTGTTGTTGGCGGTTCTGGCAATCATTTTTGTTCGCTTCTGTCTTTAGCGTTGAGATTTTTTTGACTGCTTTGTTTTTGCAGTCGGTGTTTTATATATTTTATAACCTAATAACCGCCCCCACAGCAAGGTCGCTCAAATGACAACTGTTTTAAGGTTTTAATATTCCATGAAGACTTTGGTGAAGTAGGCCTTGATCAACTTGTTCTTGGTCGGCTGGTGTTTTTATAGGCTGGCCATTGAAACAACTCTGAACGTTGGCGGTGTTAGTTTTTCATTAGAGTTATATTCTGTATTGTAACCTTATATTTTATTTTTGTTTGTTCACTCTACTAATCTTTTTCCTGCTGCAAAACCGCCCAGGATGAGAGCTTTTTTACTGGTCTATTCTCCACCTGATGCCATGGTTTCTGATTCTGCTGATTTTCCCCTGCACCGTCCATTTTGAAGGGAAACAAAATCGATATGATTAAAAGTAATTTAATCCGCCGCGATCAACTGCGACAATAAGTTCCAAGCTTGTAATACAGATCACACCCTAGAGACTCTAAGACTTTGTTAATAACTGGATCCTGTGCTAAATCATACTTAAAATCTGTTCAGAATCAATGGCACAAATCTACTAACTAGGTTTAGTGTACAAACTATAGAACCCGTGTGGCCGACGCTTTTACCATTCTTGATCCCATTGCGCTTCTTACCTGATTGTATACGTTACAATTTCTTGTGGCGAACATTTGTTGAATCTGTTTCTATGCTGGAATTCATTTTCGAGTACTGTTTTGTTTTTTTTCCACATGCTGCCAAAGAAAACAAGCCTTGCCTTTTGGCATAATAGCTTGGTCATCAACTGATCATTTGTAGTCAAGATCAGGAAGGTTTAGTAGATCATCCGCTTTTCATGTTTTTTTAATAATTATAATTATTTTATTTTTTTAAAAATGAGCACCGAAAAAACTGTTACACCAACCTGTATACCATTCTGCTGTTATTGGTGGGCCTAGTGTAGGATACACATGCTTTGTAAAAGCCTTTAAAAATAAAACCGGCAGATCTTGGCAAACTAGACTTTGAAGACTCAGCAAAGCTGATTGCTATTCATACAGCTTCATTTGCTACGAAAGATTTTTTAGTAAGCAAGGAATAATTTCCAGACAGTATAAATATGTAAAATAAAAAATACATTTTATAAAAAAAACAAATGCTTTCACTCTAATAATGATTGTGTGCCTGTGGTTAATAATTGCCTTGCTTTTAGCGAAGTAATTACGCGTTTAGTAAACTGCGATGACTGCGAAGAAAAAGACTAACTACGCTATGAGCAACTACCGCAGCACAAGAATATACTAGGAAAAAGCAAGAACTGAGCAGTGAATTTTATTAAACGATGAACCTGAAAAAACAGGGACATGCAGCTTACACATTTTAAAGATGTTGATCAAGCAATAAAAGAATATATCTTGTACAGCAAACTTCGAGACATTGTCCCCCACCAAAATCAGTGGACTTTTATTATCAACCATCAGAATAACAAAAGATGCAAGAATCCATTTATTGGTCTTTGGTATGAAAACAGTTGCGTATTTTGTTGCGCATAATATTGGCAGAATAAAAAATGAACAAAATCTATTACCTCGCCAAAAGGATATTGGAAGGGAATTACAGCAATTAAAAAACTAACCAAGCGGGCAGACATGTGTCAGTGAACAAACAGCAAAGGAATGGTTATCTAAACAAGCGAGTGGCAAATTTATTTACCATCGCCTAAACGAATACAAAGACTTCACAACTTTGTGAATACAATACCGAACGACACCCATCAAATGGATCTTTCTTATTTACCCCAAGATACGAATAAGACGAAAAAGATTTCAGTACGCGCTTCCAGTTATTTGACAATCGGCAAGATCAAAAGATGTGGGAACCATTAACACACAAGAGTGCTTCTGCTGTTGCAGTTGCCATACTAACTATTATACCAACAGGGCCCGTTACTTTATCCTCGCATATTCAAATCGATGATGGAAAAGAATTATTAAAGTCAAGTGAAACAATTATTGTTTAAAACATAGAGTTACCATTATAAAGAGGCATCCCAGGAGTTCACAGTCAACAGGCGTTGGTTAAAACTTTAACAAACAGTTATTCTGAAAGGCTTTCTCCTGCCATAATCACAGAGAGCCTGATTGACAATTTCACGCAACACAGAATGGGTTAAAGACTGCCCTCAGTTTCTACGTGCAATAATAATGAAGAATTAAAATTAACAGGTCTAAAACCAGTTACAAGCATCAAAAACAAACAATAAATGCTGTTTTGAAGGAGACGCCAGTTTTCATCCAGCACAACTATTACAATTTTTTTGAAAGTAAGGTACCTATATTTTACCGGGAGAAAGCATAAGGGGGACACCCCTTAGGGCAACAGATCCAGTTTGGAGTGTTACACCATATGAAATATAAGAATTGTAAAGATGAATCCGCCTGTGTATTATTTACGAGAAACTGACACAACAAAACAACCAGCCCCCCAAAGATCGTTTTGAAGGAAGAACTGCAAATACCCCCCAACACAGTTCCGCTTTAACTGATTGACAAAATATATTTGAGTCTAAAATGAGGCTCAAAGAAGCACAGACAAAACAAGAATGATAAATGAAGAGAAAAACTTGGAATTAATACGAAACATATAGACGAGTTCTAATATTATGGAATTAATTGCGAGGACTCATCGCACATGGCAGTGCATCCAGATCGCCTACAGCCCAAAATCCCAAATATTTGACTATCAAATATGGGATAAAGAATATCTTGAAATAATAAAAAAAATTCGA
>CM031620.1:6951794-6956951 GCA_018398815.1 Conus ventricosus | reverse complement strand
AGGGTAAACTGCCGGGGCGCAACACCTGGGTAAGAGGCGGTACACTTTGTAACTCCTGCCTGATGAAGGCACTTATAGTTGATTTTTCCAGTATTAACATATGTAACAGCATTAAAGGCAGCAGAATACCTTCGTTTGGTTTTGCTGTATTTTGAAAGGTCCTGCTCTAGTTTTGTTGCATTTGTGTAATGTTGGTTAATCTGAAAGTTTTTATGTTAGGGCTTTCTATAGCAAAAGAGTTGCCTACTATCTCTTCTTCAGGCACATTTGGATAAATCGAACCGACATGCTTTTTTAAAAAATAAAAAATAATTTAGTATTGTATATCTTCTAATCTTTTATTTGAATTTTCAGCTGTGCATCATATATTAAAAACAAATATACATTAGTGGTTTATCAGCTTCTTTTTCTTTATAAATTTTAAATGTTTATTATGTCTCTAACCGTTCTCCCCCCGCTTCCATTTAACTGATTATCCTCCGTTGACCTTAGGTCAATCCATAAACCGTTTTTCGTTTTAAATAATCATCAAGTCTAACACTGTGAAGATGTAGACTTTAGACACAAGGTCAACTGTTGGATTTCTACACCTCCCGCCCCCCAAACAGTTTTCTTTTTCATCAAAATGCTGATAAGGTTTAAGCCCGCTAGCGTAGATTTGGTTAGGACTACCCTAAATTTTGTACATTGCACTTTTGTTATTTTAGGATTAATAAACTTTTCAGTTTGTCTTTTGAATGGTTCTTCATCTTCACACAGCAATAAAATACCTTTAAGCGACTTGCTGTGGCGCTAAAAACTAAAATTCCATATAGTGTCTGCCCTGCTTTTAGGATGTTTAGAATGATGAATCCCCTCTTTCGTAATATATTGCTAATTTTGTCTTGTATTGTTGCTCGATCAGCCTCGCTAAGTTGGGGTTTTGCTACCAATGCAAACTCTAACAAGATGTCAGAAATGCTGTACTTTGCTTGGGTTTGTCTGTAGATATAATAACATATTTGTAGTCATTAAAGTTAGTTCATATGACAATCTGTCTTTTAATGCCCCTTGAAAGTATGGGGCATGCGCCTTTAAACAACCAAAATCAAGGTAGGGAAAAGCGATTACCATACGCATAACTTACAGCGCATACTTTTTGTTGTCTTTATCAACTGCAGCCCCTATTCTATGTTTTAGTGCTTCTTCATTTTCGATTCCTTGAAACGCAAGATCAGCCCTTTCATTCCCGGTTAGCCTTTAAATCAGAATAGGTTAAAAAATGTCTGCATTATGTAAAGAAAATATTTCTTGCCCCTCAAGTTTTATAGAAATTTCTTAACAAATTGCCCGCCCCAGATTCTGTACAACTGTCCTTTTTAGGTCTGTTGTTGAGGCGAGTTCTATTTTGAAAGTAAGACGCGCAGGCCTGGCACAATCATTTTCATCCGCTCCTAGGTCGGGGAAATTTGACAGTAAGAATTTGATCTGAATCAATGTAGATGGATTTTTTGGAACATTTAATATTCCGTTTATTTCCCTTCACGCCAAAGGGTTCTTTCAGTCTTCTATGCGGTCAAGAATCGAGCCATATGCTGTGACTTTTTTTTTATAAAACAAAATAAAAAGTTAATTATTTAAAAACATGGCAGGCATTGAAGAAATTATGATGTTCCTGATCCAGGAGACGACATGAGTGAAATGACTCCTTTGACACAACCATCGCGCTCTTTGCAGTATGAATTAGCAGAAAGTCGGCGTAAATTAGCAAAAAGTAAGGCCGAAGCATTATACCAAACATTAGGCCTAGAACCTCCCCAATTTATAGACCCTATTTTGAAGTAGTTTGTGGCCATTTGTTTGTGAATAGCAGCCCCGACCGAAAACAACGTGTTCAGCTTACAGATAAACGAGACTCATCAAAGTTTTAGGCATGAATACAATTAGACAAAGACTTAGGGTGGAAGATCGAAATCGCCTTGGCATTACTAAAACCAAAATTACATGGGCGCAGTTGCTAAACTTCAAAACACCCCTACAAAAACTCCCAACAGATAACCAAATACAAACATGGAACTTCAAGATTTAAGTCAAACAGCAGACGAAGTAATGCAAGCAAAACCAGTTTTTCAGAAGAAACAGCATTAAAAACAATACACGACCCGCCCGCTACCCATGCGAGAAATAGCGGCCCTTGATCATGCTTTGAGAACCATTAGAGGAATTAACAAACAATTTAGCAAAACTAGGTGAAATAGATAGCATATAAAAAGAGAAAAAGAAAAACTCGTTGAGGCTGACGACTCCAACTTAGGACCTGGTGTTAAAGAAAGAATAACCCGAAGACTAAAAGATCTTGAACAAGAGAGATCAGCAAGACTAGAAGTTTTGTCTACAAACCCAAAGAACAATTACGAACTCAAGTGAACAGAATAAGAGAAACTATCCAAAGAATTTTATATGAAGACACAACACTAGCAGAACAAATAAGAACACTGTTTAGAGAGAAAGGTTCACATTAGCAAGCGTTATAACACCCTTTTAGGATTTGCAATAAGTACACTGGTGATGGCTATTACAGGCGGCGGTGGTCAAAGCCCAGTCCCTCCACCGCCATCGCCTCCATCCCCACCTGATAAATCATGGGTAAAAAAACAGCTTGATCATCTTGCGGTTTATTAAAAAAATTAGCCAGAAAAGCTATAGACTCTTTACCTGGAAATTTAGGGAGTGTCGTTAGCTGGCTTTTGTCTACTGCAAGCAAAGTAGTTGGCTTTATGGCTGAGCACTTATGGACATTAGTTGTCTTAATAGTTGGGTTATTTTTTTAGTAAGATAAAGACCAAATAATCCTAGGCCATTTAATCCAATAACAAGTGCTTCCTTTTCATATTCATGGTCATTATTTTTTTCGTCCGCGAGCTTTGCTGAGTCTTCAATGGCCTTTGGGCTTTGGGCCTTGGGGATTGGATGACTTATTCTTGGGGGACGGCTTGTTTGTTTATTGTTTGTAATATTATGGCTCAGAATTTGTCGTTTGTCCAACCCTCTGTTCATTTCCGCAACAAGAATTTCATTGTTGTAGTTCATTATTGTTCCTACCTGGAGTCTGAGGTCAGAGGTAGCATGTTAAACCAGTGCCAACAGCAAAGTCTATTTTCGATCTTGCGAATTGTAAAACTTTTTGGTACCTTTTAATACTTAAAGGCAAATCAACTGTAAAATTTAATGGCGTCCTCTAAATTTGCTAAGTACTGTTTTTGCGCATCAAAGCCAGTAGAAGGATCAGTTATGTTAGATCTTGCCTGTGCTTGCGAACCTAGCAAACACCAAACGTAAGTACGAATAGAGTCGTTTATTCGTTCTATTCCCGCTCTAGTTAACCCCTTAGAAGTGTCTAAAATAAATGTTGTCCACGCTGTTTTATGCTCTTGCTCTATGGACCCAAGATGAACAACCTGTCCCTGAAGAAAAAGATGTATAAGGAGGACCCCAGCATAGTTTATACTTTCTGTGCACGCCCCAAAAAATTTTAAGGGGTGCCTAAGCCATGATTAAGATCCAACTTTTGTCTAAAGTCTGTCTTAACATTAATATTGAATTCGTTACAGATCCTTTCAAAAGCCTTCATGTCTTTTTCTGTTGCTGAATGGATTAAACGGTTTTGTCATTTGGTAATGGTGCTTGCAGTTCAGTCAAAATACGTCGAAGGTGTAATAAAAAAGAAATCTATACACTGACCTCACCAAGGACAGGATGAAATTTTAAAAGGTCAGCATACGATACTCCACACCCAGTTGATGCACAAAACACAGCAAAGTTTTTAAATGGTTCTGATAAAACTGCATCGGATGACTGAACCACACTTTCGCGATGTAGTCTTTTTTAAAGGGGGGTTAAGATATCTGTTTAATGGCGTACTCACCTTTACTTGAAAGGTGTCAGTCTGGGTCACAGAAATGACAAGAGTATCATTGTTATATTTTTAAGATTGTAGTGCGGCCCAACAGAATATTTTGCATTAGTAATTTGAATGCACTCATTTTTAATTTTTTTTAAAAAATGTTTGTAACAATAACAACTCAAGAAGTCCTTCGTTTTTAGAGTATGCTATTGATAATGAATGCGGAACCGAAGGGTTGCACTCCATGAAATATTCTACAAAGTCGTATGGTTTAATATAAGTGAATCCAAGAAGAATAAAAAGATTCAAAAAATTAACAAAAAAGGAAACAAAGTTAGCCAGTTAACAATACCTGATGGTTATTATGGGTTTTTTTTTCGCTAAAAGAAGCAATGAGTAACTTCGACATTACTCTCAAACTTAACAATGCAAATCTGAAAACAATGTTAACATTCAAGCCCGAAGAAGAAGTAGGTTACTATTTTGATAAAGAGCTAGCTAAAATGTTAGGCTTTGCAGCTGGCAAATCATAGATTTTTGAGTTACACCAGACAAAACTACTTATGAGGGGGAAAGTCCGCTTGATCTTGCATTACATTCATTACTCTATGTTCATTTGGATGAGCTGAGCACTTATGAAAACTTATATGATGGAAGGCCCTCAACTGTTTTAAGAGCTCTTCCATCAGGGAAGGCTGCATATTGCGATTATGAAATTAAACAATTCCCTAATTTACAGTTTAAAGGATTAGCTTGCGGAAAGGGCGATCATTTAATATAAAATCACAGACAAAACAGGGAAAGTCGTAAAATGTGATAACCTACACATTGTTTTGAAATAAATTATGTTACTAAAAATAATGTCGCGCGGTCCAGAAGAATCAGGGGTTACATTAGCGCCTGTAAGGTGTATAACCTTAGAATTAAAAGACCTTGCAGACGTTGCGGACTTTGAACAGAACCCGGGGAGATAGGCGCTCTGTATGGTTTTGAGTACACTAAAGATGGTGATTATAAAAGCAAAGAGGTTGGCAACAACAAAAAGTTTCCTAAAATAGAACAAAATGCGCAATCTAGAAGCAAATAATGTTGGCCAGTATGAAATAAAAATAGTTCGAAAACCTGACCTCAAATGGCACTTGGAACCATATTTAGAATGGGACATAAAATTTGAATTCATTAGCCCATTTACATTTTTTTGCCGTCAAAAAAGTTTCAGAAAAGCATTCAACTCCGGCCCTTTACATGTAAGTCTTATGCAGAGGACAATAGTC
>CM031620.1:6936794-6939294 GCA_018398815.1 Conus ventricosus | reverse complement strand
GGCAAAATTTAAACACCATGATTACCTCTTTCATTCACACTATTGGCTAACTGGTTAATGAACATTGAAAATAACACAGGGCTCAAAACACACCCTGTCTAACACCAACCGGACACGCAAAAAATTCAGACAGTTCATTGTTTACCCGTATACATGACAAAAATGAATTATACATAGCAGACAAAGAAGCAAAAATTTTCCCTTTGACACCCTGGTTTCTAATGCATTCTAAAAGTTTGTCATGACGAACGGAATCAAAGGCCTTTTTAAAGTCCACGAAGGCAGCGTATAATTTCCTTCCCTTTACAGACATACATTTCTGAACGGTTGCATATAGTGTAAATATCTGATCAGTTGTAGAGTAGTTTTTCCTGAATCCTGCTTGGTTTTCGGGAAATCAGCTCGTTGTTGTTAATCCAGGAATGTAATCTTCTGTTTAATATCAATGTATAGCATTTTGATACAATACTTAACAATGAAACACCTCTATAATTGTCCACATTTTCAGGATTCCCTTTCTTGTAAATTGGAATTTATAATTGCCTTAGACCAGCCTTCTGGGTAGATACCTTTTTCGAAAAGTGTGGAATAGTTTATGAAGAAATCGTTGTATCCTTACCGCCGTTTCTGAGCATTTAAGCATAAATTCCATCTATACCACAAGCTTTATTAGATTTTAACTTGCTTATTGCAAAATGATTTCCTCTTCCGAAATTGGGCTGTTTAATTCATGGTCATCTTGCTCTGATAAGTCTACTTCCATTTGGGAATGCTGTTCATTGCTAACCTCATTGCTCCGGAAAACATTTTTAAAGTGACTTACCCAGTCAGTGGTGTCTATACTATTTACAACTCTTTCACTATTTCCACAGCCCAATTCTTAAGTTCCTTCCAAAAAAAAGTGTCGAGTTAGAAAAGTAATCTGCAAGAGAATCAGCTTTTTGTTTTCGATATGCTTTGTTCTTCAATTTAGTAACTTTTGTTAATTTCTTCCGTGCTGCAACATATATAAGTCTATCTTCTTCATCTCTAGACTCCTGAACTGGTTTAACTTCATTCTAGTTTCCTTTTTAAACCGTGGGAACATTCCTCATCAAACCATTCAGACTTCTTTTTCGGACCCGGATGACACCTATTGTACATACATTTACTAGCATCGTGTAAACATTGGTTAAATGTCAATAAAGCACTATCAACGTCACTGTCTATTAAAGTCATGGCCTCATAAATTTTACTCTGTATTGCATTGCTCTTCAGAGTGTTAATGAAATTATCTTTTTTATCTTCTTTCCAAACTAATTTTTCTGTCATTTTATTTTCACCTGAATTTTCTTTACACTTATTTTCTCCAGTATCCACTGTTTTCCAAACGGATGTCATAATAACTGGAAGGTGATCTGATTCTACCACATTATCAATGATTACGGAAGATACATTAACCTCGTGAAACAGTTCACATGACATAATAAAATAATCTACTGTACTTGACCCGCTGATGAAACATAAGTGTAGCTGTCATCAAAATGTCTTTCACATAAACCATTCAATATACAAACAATCAAATATTTGACAAATTTTCCAATAATTGGTTGCCAAATTACATTTTTAAAGCCGTCTTGAGATTTCCTACGAAATTCCATGGTGCCCAAAGCATTTATAATTTTATCCTCAACATCGTTATCGAAGAGGCAATAGTTTTCATCTGCTGTTCGTGCATTAAGGTCACCAGTTAGTTTAAAAAAGTAGAAGTCACCATACAAATCCTGTAGATCTAATAAACCTTGTTCCAGTATTTCCATCCCGTATCCATCTTGCTGATGGTTCCAATAAATAGAATCATGTGGGGGTATATATGTACATACCATCATTTTGTGTTTTGTTGTTGAAAACAAATCTTTATGAAGTTTTACAATTATTGCATTTTGCTTTGCACTTGTACATGTTCAATGAAACCCGCATACCTTTTCCCAATCATAACAACAATTCCACCAGAATGTCTACCCTGACGTGATAATTTTAATAGCTTTTAATGTGAATACCACATAAGCATCAAACCAGGAAGAATTGCAAATCATTAGACAAAAACGTTTCTGTTAAACAAAAAAATCATGCAACAACAAAAAATCAACAAACTCTTTATTTTTTAGTTTTGGAAGTAGCCCGTTAACATTATAATTCAAAAATTTCAGTTGAGACGTAATGACATTATGTACAACAGATCCCTCAGAGCACTTGGTCTGCTTTGTCTCTGGCTTGCTGGAATTAACTGTATCATTGTCTGATATTGTGGCCCGGCCTATTTCCTATTTCTTTTTGCTGCGGGGAAAAGCTTTTACTGTCTTTTCGCATGTCGGATGAAGGACCCTCCCTCTCTTTAGATGGCCTCGCGCAGGAGTTTGTCTAAGAGCATCCACTATGCTACTCTGACTGACCGATCTTCGAGCCAATGTGTGGGTGTTCTTGTTCCCTAAACTGTTTCCGACAGCGGAACTTCTGGGGT
>CM031620.1:6914294-6931794 GCA_018398815.1 Conus ventricosus | reverse complement strand
TCATAAATGATGCAGCATATATATAAATACATGATACTCTTATCGCTAGTATCGGTTTGAAGTTGATCTATACATAGTTTTAGTTTTGTGTAATAAGTTACGTGGAGTGACAACAGTTAGAGTATGTGAGACCTCTTCGAATGCTCAAGGTAGGTTCTACAACTTCCTCTTTTCTTTTCTTTTCTTCTTTCACGGCATGCCACACACAGCTTGTATAATATTGATAGGAATCGACGAAGTACTGTAACATAGTATAAATATGAAAACAGATTGCATGATTGATAATAACCATAACAAGAGAATACAAAAAATTTTGAAAAAGAGTAATAAAATAAAAAATTTTAACAGCAGCCGTAGGGCTCTATCCAGTTTTGTTAATAAAAAGAAACCGTATTTCAAAGATCAAGAAAAAGTGTGAATAAGGCAGCCAACTTTCTTCAAATTCTCTATATGTGTTGTTAAAAAAAATACATATTTTCTGATTCCAATCTGTTTCTAAGAATGTTATGAACAACTGGACATTTGGGGTGTATATTTTGCAATTTTGTCTTGTATATATAAAATTTAGCCAGAAGCAGAATAAAATCTAGAGCTTATCTGTTGTAATATTTTGTTTTACTCCGAACAAAACTAATTCTTTATCAATTGAAGGTAATCACAATGTGGACTTTTTCCTTAAGCAAATGTTCAAAACCGGTCCAAAATCTGTTGACAATACACAATCATACAACATGTGTGAAATGCATTGCTCATCCATATTACAAAAGTTGCAATAGGGAATCAGTAATTTTAATCCTGAGCAAATATCTCTGAGTGGGGAGTAGTCTATGTAATAGTCTGGTTTGAAACCATCTGAGCTGTACATCTTGGTAGTTTTATAATAATGTGAAAAAATATGCTTCCAGCTCAGAGTTTCAAACAAGTTTTCCATTTTTTGACTGCTGTTGGAATAGCATCATTCCATTTAAAATGATCTGCACATGTTTATTGCCCTTATAAATAAAGGACCATGTCATCGAGTCTAAAGTTTTGTATCTGTTGGTTAGAACTACATTTAACTTTTGACAATATGTTCGGACTGCGTCGACAATACCTTCGTACAATATAAAATTGGTTCTAATACCTGGGTACTTAAGCAGAAATTGGTTATATGTCATAAACTGACCATTATCATTAATTATATTTTTACAAAGTAAATGTCATAGTCACACCATTCTCGCACCCAAACTACCCTTCGTCCCCGTAAATATTAATGTTGTAATGAATACATTCAGACATGAATTCATGCACAGAAGATACACAACATTTTGTACATAGTTTTTTGTAATGTTTTACAACATCCTTCCAGAATGGGTTTCCAACATTTTCAATAATATATTAGCATATTCGGCTCCAAAATGTTTTAAATGTCCTAACCTAGGAAACATATTAAGGGTAAAATCCTTCCACTCAGAATCAGAGTTCAGTCTCCTTAACCAAGATATCTTCATAGAAGACAAAAAGTTTCCAACATTCAGCATCTCAATCCACCTTCAAAGTACTGTTTTTCAACCACAGACCTTTTGATTTTGCCTTGTTTGCCATTCCACAAAAACATGTACAGTTCTTTTTCTAAAGATTTAAAAAAAATAGTCTGGTGGGTCAGGCAAATTAATTAATAAATAGATATAATTTTTGAAAACACTAAGGTTTTAATGACAGTTATTTTCCATCGGAGTAATCTGTTTTTTTTCCAAGACGCTAAGACGCGTCTGATTGAAAAAAGTTTGTCCTCGTAGTTTTAGTTGTACAATAGTGTCAGTGTTGGTGGAAAATGTAATGCCTAAAACCTTAAAAGTGCCTGGGTCCCAAACAAAATTTCTTATCACGCATAATTGCTGCCAGAATTTTTTCTGCTACCTATCCAAACACTTGGGTTTTGTCAAAATTTATTTTTAGACCGAGAAATATGTGCAAATCTTGTAAGGGTATGTACTGCTTCAATAAATGACTTTTCTGATCCATCCAAGGCACAATGTTGTGTCATCAGCAAATTGGGATAGTAGTTTACTTTATTTTTAATTTATTCCTTAATGTTCACATTACGGCGGATCATGAGAGACAATATTTCCGCACAGATTAAATACAAATAAGGTGAGGCAGGATCCCCCTGTCTGACTCCTCTTTCTAATTGAAAACCAAGAGTGTATTGGCCATTGACCGAGATACAGGTAGACATTTGGTTTATAAAAAGTCATTATCCATTTAATAATGTCTGGGCCAAATTTTAAAAAATGCAAACATTTTAGTAGAAAGGACCAAGACACACTGTCAAACGCCTTTTCAAAATCTACTAATAATAACATGCCTGGAATATTATTTATTTCAGTGTACAACAATGTATCGTAGAGTAACTGATCCGTCAGTTGTTAACCTTGACCTTGCTCGTTCATCAACACATCAAATAACATGATGACTTTTTCTGCCCCGACCGGCTCCTACCCAGAGTTGAGTTTGCTTAGGGGCTCATCTGAAAAGACTGAGGCTACGCAGTCAAGTTTCATCCACTTAATTAATGAACGCGTCTCTGACGCTCAAATTTCCTGACCAACGCTGCACGTGTCTGCTGCTCTCGGCCTGGTTGACGTTTGGATATAATTATTTTGAAAGCAGGCGTAGAGCACAGCCCTGGCACGCCATCTCAGTCCGGAACGGAGCTCCTAACGTCCCCTTCATCTTCCTTTTCCCCGCTGCTTACGAACGTTTCAGATTCTGTGGCCATTCATGTCCTGCTTTCATGGGGACGGCAGTGTCGATCTCCTCCCCCCCCCCCCCCCCCCCCCCTTCCCATCCATGCCCTTGGTGAGTTGGGTCAAGGTGCCTGGTACCGGAGACTTTGTGAGGTCTGTTGTTGTGGATGTGGTGTGCCCTCTAGAGGTCTGTTGTTGGATGGATGTGGTGGTGCCTCTAGAGGTCTGTTGTTGGATGGATGTGGTGGTGCCCTCTAGAGGTCTGTTGTTGGATGGATGTGGTGGTGCCCTCTAGAGGTCTGTTGTTGGATGGATGTGGTGGTACCTCTAGAGGTCTGTTGTTGGATGGATGTGGTGCCCTCTAGAGGTCTGTTGTTGGATGGATGTGGTGGTGCCCTCTAGAGGTCTGTTGTTGGATGGATGTGGTGCCCTCTAGAGGTCTGTTGTTGGATGGATGTGGTGCCCTCTAGAGGTCTGTTGTTGGATGGATGTGGTGCCCTCTAGAGGTCTGTTGTTGGATGGATGTGGTGCCCTCTAGAGGTCTGTTGTTGGATGGATGTGGTGCCCTTAGAGGACTGTTGTTGGATGGATGTGGTGCCCTCTAGAGGTCTGTTGTTGATGGATGTGGTGGTGCCCTCTAGAGGTCTGTTGTTGGATGGATGTGGTGGTGCCCTCTAGAGGTCTGTTGTTGGATGGATGTGGTGGTGCCCTCTAGAGGTCTGTTGTTGGATGGATGTGGTGGTGCCCTCTAGGTCTGTTGTTGGATGGATGTGGTGGTGCCCTCTAGAGGTCTGTTGTTGGATGGATGTGGTGGTACCCTCTAGAGGTCTGTTGTTGGATGGATGTGGTGCCCTCTAGAGGTCTGTTGTTGGATGGATGTGGTGGTGCCCTCTAGAGGTCTGTTGTTGGATGGATGTGGTGGTGCCCTCTGGAGGTCTGTTGTTGGATGGATGTGGTACCCTCTAGAGGTCTGTTGTTGGATGGATGTGGTGGTGCCCTCTAGAGGTCTGTTGTTGGATGGATGTGGTGGTGCCTCTAGAGGTCTGTTGTTGGATGGATGTGGTGGTACCCTCTAGAGGTCTGTTGTTGGATGGATGTGGTGGTGCCCTCTAGAGGTCTGTTGTTGGATGGATGTGGTGCCCTCTGGAGGTCTGTTGTTGGATGGACGTGGTGGCGCCCTCTAGAGGACTGTGGTTGGATGGACGTGGTGGCGCCCTCCGGAGGAAGACATTCACGCACGCTGGCTCCGAGACAAAGTGACTGTTGTCAGTAGTAATGTTAGGTTGGTACCCAAGGTCTGACCTGCGCGTTTGGGCTAATGGGTAGGTCAGACATCTGCTAAGGCATGTTCACGAGACCTCGTATCAAATTCTATCATCTTAGTCATTAATTCATTGATCCATCAGTTTCAAATCCTGCACAGTGTGGTCTTCAAACCTAGCAGATAGGGTGTAGCGTATATGGACTAGTCCGCACGCAATGACAATTCCTTGATGAAACTGAAACAGTCGGCAGTAGAAGGTTGGGTTGTTGTTGTTGTTGTTGGGGTTTTTTTTTTTGCTGTGCCAACCTCTGCGCCACCCCAGTGGCAGTGCACCACGCCGCTCATTCCGACACCCCGTCCACAGCCACAGCCCGGTCAGTCCCGCCGCAGCCTTGGCACCGGCAATCCACTGGGAGCAGCCAATGTCAAGCCGTCAAGAGGTAACCCACCGGAGAAGACACTGCACAGCTGCCGAGTCACTTCGGTGGTGTTCAGTGGCGCTGTTTTAATCCAACATACGCAGGACACCACCTACTTAGCCCCCTACTGACGACAATAATTGCTTAGTCGAGGAACCGGCGTGAGTGAGCTCTCCCTCCGGAGGGTGCCCCAAGTCCGCCCAACGACAGCCCCCATGGACTCGCCGATACCGGTGACCCCGACGGAACCAAAGCAAGGCCACAGACGTGGAGAGGACATCGAAACTGAAGTCACCATGAGAGCAGGGCATGAAGGGCCACAGAATTTGAGACAGTTTTTTTTAAAATGCTGATCGATGAGAATGAGGATGATAAAGATGATGCTACGGATTTCCATTTTGGTCTGAGACTACATGACAGGGCTGTACTCTACGCTTCCTTTCAACCAGGCCCGAGAGATACAGACACCTGCAGTGTTGGTCAGGAAATTTGAGCAACACTCTCAGAAACGCATCCAGTAAGTGGATGAAACTCGACTGTGTGGTCCCAGTCTTCCCAACTGAGCCGTAGCAAACTCAACTCGGGGTAGGAGCCGGTCGGGGCAGAAAAATCCCACATGACTCTGATGGGAACTGAACCCATGACCTCCCAGCCGGGAGTCCGTGACGCTGACCACTTCGCCACGGCGGTTGGTGACAGTAGTGGGCTTAGTAGGTGGTATCCTGCGTATGCTGGATCAGAACAAGCAGCAATGAACACCACTGACGTGACTCGGCAGCAGTGCAGTGTCTCCTCTGGTGGGTTGCCTCATGACGACGTGACATTGACTGTGCTCCCGTTGACTGCCGGTGGCATGGCTTTGTGCGGAAGACGGCCATGATGTATGGCCGTTGACTGCCGGTGCCATGGCTTTGTGCGGAAGACGGCCATGATGTATGGCCGTTGACTGCCGGTGCCATGGCTTTGTGCGGAAGACGGCCATGATGTATGGCCGTTGACTGCCGGTGCCATGGCTTTGTGCGGAAGACGGCCATGATGTATGGCCGTTGACTGCCGGTGCCATGGCTTTGTGCGGAAGATGGCCATGATGTATGGCCGTTGACTGCCGGTGCCATGGCTTTGTGCGGAAGACGGCCATGATGTATGGCCGTTGACTGCTGGTGCCATGGCTTTGTGCGGAAGATGGCCATGATGTATGGCCGTTGACTGCCGGTGCCATGGCTTTGTGCGGAAGATGGCCATGATGTATGGCCGTTGACTGCCGGTGGCATGGCTTTGTGCGGAACACAGCCATGATGTATGGCCATACACTGCCGGTGCCATGGCTTTGTGCGGAACACGGCCATGATGTCTGGCCGTTGACTGCCGGTGCCATGGCTTTGTGCGGAAGACGGCCATGATGTCTGGCCGTTGACTGCTGGTGCCATGACTTTATGCTGAACACGGCCATGATGTATGGCCGTTGACTGCCGGTGCCATGGCTTCGTGCGGAACACGGCCATGATGTATGGCCGTTGACTGCCGGTGCCATGGCTTTGTGCGGAACACGGCCATGATGTACGGCCGTTGACGGGGGACCGGAGGAAGCGGCATGGGGTTAGGGGACTGAAGATCACAGACACACATAGACACAGATACAGACACAGACACACAGACGCGCGCGCGCGCACTCCCACGCACGCGCGCGCGCGCACACACACCACACACACACACACACACACACACACACACACACACACACACACACACACACACACAAAGAGAGAGAGAGATATATATAGACACGGAGAGAGAGAGAGAGAGAGAGAGAGAGAGAGAGAGAGAGAGAGAAGACACACACACACACACACACACACACACAACACAACACACACACACACACACACACACACACACACACAAACACACAACACACGCACGCACGCACGCACGCATGCACGCACGCACGCACGCACGCACGCACGCACGCACACACATGTTCTACGTAGCTCACCGAACAACCATAATGTTGAAAATGATGTTAGCTTCAGATCTTAAACAGATTTTTCAAAACGGGCAAAAAATACAGCTTCCCTTGCTACAATTGGAACGTACACTTCTGAGTAACTTCAACGATCAGAAATGGATTTGAAGAAAATGGTCAAGTCAGAAACTAAATGTTCTCCCTTGTCCACCATGGGAACTTCAAGTAGCAAATTTCCATATCAATCATTCTTCCTTACGAAAAAAATGACAATGATAACATTTTTGATGCATCAGTAAAAGATCATTCAAACCATCATTACCCTGATCATCTAAAAGTTTACACAGATGGATCTCTGTTGGACAGTCAGAAAGCTGGAGCAGCTTTCACTATTCCTTCTTTAAAGTGGAAAGATCGTTTTATGTCGGAAAAATACAGATCCACATTCACAGCAGAGCTCACTGCCATTCTTGTATTATCTGCTTGATTTTTCCTAAACATATATTTCAAATTCTCTTCTGTGTTGATTCAAAGTCAGTTTTTTTATGCTCTAAGCAAATCAAATTCGACAGTTAAACAGCAACTTCTTGTTGAAATCAAATATCTAACACATCTACTTTTGAAAGGTAGCAGGGTTACGTTCTGCTGGATTCCATCACATTGTGAAATCCAATGTAACGAAAGAGTTGACAGACTGGCAAAAAGTGGAGCAAAACGTGCTGACAATGCATGTAGTTTAAATATTCCTCTGTATCTTCTAGAGCGATATTGGTTACTACAGATTGCGTGTTGGAAAGGACTTCTGAAAAAAGCCAGAGGATACTTCTCAAATGTAAACAGCTGATCTTTTTTCCCCTGCTTCTTCTGAATCTTCCTTAGATGAAATTTTAGATGATTCCTCACTGATCTGTGACATTGAATTAGCATCAACTCAACGTCCGGTTTTTTACCAACCTGTAATGAGATGCAGATGTTGTATATTTTGTATTTGATGTTTCTTCGGTTATTTTTAATTGTTGCTGTGTTCTTTTCTTTTCTTTTTTCTTTTCTTTCTTTTTTAATTCTGCCTTTTTTTTCTTTTGTCTAAGATCATATAACCTGAATAGATATTAGATTGAAGACTACACACACACACACACACACACACACACACACACACACAAAAGAAGGATTTGATTAGATTTTTAAAAATTATTTATGACAATATTAGTATCCGACGGACGAGGACGAGGATTTACGATATATCCACTACTGAAAACCTTCGCCAACGACCTTGACCCGCGGTCAGTGTCAGTTTGTCCGGGTCAAGGTCACGGCTGCCATGTTTGTAGCAGCGGTTTGTCTCATGATTCTGACCGATGTCCGACGATGCCATTGGCAGCGCCGGACACGAAGAACATCAATGTGTCTGGGCGGGAGGGGGAGTGGGGGGGGGGGGGGGGAGAGGAGTGAATGAACATTTTAATCGTAAATTTAGAGGTGTCGCAAACATCAAAACATATGCTTTCCCGTTGATTTTCGTCCCCAACCCCACCCACCCAACCCACACTCACACAATTTCTTGGGGGTATTGTTAATCTTCTTGTTGTTGTCGTCGTTGTTGTTGTTTCAGTGTTGGTTTTTATTTTCATTTGTGTATTCTTTTGTTGGAGGAGCTCGTGGTCAAACGGTCAGAACATTTTGCCTGCGGAGCCGTCGGTTGTGGGTTTGACCCTCCAGTAGGGCCGATTTTTTTTTTTCGGGTTGAAAACTTTCTCTGTCCACCTAGCTGTAAAAGGGTATCTGATTCAGTTCCGGGAGAGTAAAGGCGAGAGAAGGAGAGGGAAGGGGCCGTTGCCTTGCGTGTCCTTGACATAGTGATCCTCAGACACTTTGCTGCCCTTACGGACAATAGGCTATGGGAACTGTAACGTTTGTGTTTTATTTCGTTTCATCTTATCTCATTTTTATCTTATTTTATTTAATTTCATTTCATTGTTCTATTTAATTTGATTTGATTAGATCTTATTGTATTTTAAACAGTAAACAAGTGGGGTATTTTTTGCTTCCATCAGAAAACCTAGCACAGAGTAACCTTCAATCAAGCCTGGTACAGCCTTTTAAACTTGAATAAAGTCAGACAAATACATAGACGAACAATCGAATAGTGGGGGGAAAAAAACAAGCGCAGGCCAACAACCGAACTGTCTTCATAGTAATGACTTGGCCTTAAGGAGGGGGGGGGGGGGGGGGTGAAGATGGAGAAACTGGGAACATGAAATTAAGAAAATATGTTACAAATATGAATACTCTTCACTAGCTGCATAAGGGAACCATCGCAATCCCTTTTGAAGGCAGATATATTTGTATTGCCTGCTCCGAGGCCTTTCGTCCACTGGGTCGGAACTCATCAGGGAGACACGGCTGGTTGTGTCTGCGCTCCTGGCGTCAAATAGAGACACACCACAGTCCATAATACTGTGGTGTTCTCACCACCAAGGGTGCAAAAAAGAATCCAATAGCACCCCCAAAGAAGCCACCGAAGAGTAGTAAATGAAACCAAACGAAAGCGTGGGGAGGAAAAATGTTGCTGAAAAACTAAAGACATTATGCAAATAGTATAAAATGTAGGGGACAATCTTTGAGCCTACGCTTGAGGATCCACCCAAAGATGCAAGGGAGAGCAAAAGACAAACAGAAACAAATACAAATAACCTCAATTTAATCAAAACAAAATCAGAAATGAAATGAGGTAGGGAACAGTAAACGATAAACAGTAAACAAGTGGGGTATTTTTGCTCCCATCAGAAAACCTAACACAGAGCAACCTTCATTCAAGACTGGCACAGCCTTTTAAACTTGAATAAAGTCAGACAAATACATAGATGAACAATCTAATAGTGGGGGAAAAAACAAGCGCAGGCCAACAACCGAACTGTCTTCATAGTAATGACTTGGCAAAGATTTTGTTGTATTTTAGTTCGACTCGCTTGACAGAATTCTCTGACACTGAAGCTATCGACGCAACCCTGCAGTGTCCTTGACCCCAAGTCAAGGTCAACTGCAGGTGGGGATCAAGTTGGGGGATCAATTTGGGCAAGCAGGGGTAATCCTATTCTCTTGTGTCGGAGTATAGTTTCCAAGGCATGGGACAACATTAAAAAGAACAGCATGTTACTGAGACTTGAAGGAAAAAGAAAAACAGACTTTCATGCCGTCTTGTTTTTTCGTCCTCTTTACACTAATATGTCAAGGAGGGGAAAAAAAAAGAGGGGCGGGGGGGGGGGGGCGGCCAACAGTGCATACATTGTGACACGTCCTTGATTTGACACATCGTGACATGTCCACGAATCTGTTCACATTGTGTCATTTTCGCGCTCTTAACCAGGCCCGGGAAAGGCCGCCACCTGTCGCTGTCCTGCCTATCCTGAAACGCCACGATGTCAGAACGCTCTTGATTCGGAATTCCCCCCCCCCCCTCCCCTTGCCCCCCTGCCCTCCTCAAGCCTACACACACAGAGACACAGACACACACACACACACACACACACACACACACACACACACACACACACACACACACACACACACACACACATCCCCCACCCCCTTTAGTTTCAGTTTGTTTGTCTTTAGCATCTGAAAACAACACTTGGAGAACGCTGTTGAATTTTGAAGGGGTGTAGGGAAGGCTGAGAGAGTGGGATGGAAGACGGGATAAGAGGTGGGGGGGGGGGCTGAGGAATGGGGGGGGGGGGGGGGGGGGGGGGCGAAGGCGTAGGGGATAGGGACTGCATTTCATGTTCCCACGCTCTGTTTGCTTTCTTCTGTTATTTTCTTCCTTCTAGTGTTTTCTTCCCCCATCTTACTCCATCTTCACACACCCACCCCCACCCCTTCTCTCTCTCTCTCTCTCTCTCTCTCTCTCTCCTCTCTCTCTCTCTCTCTCTCTCCTCTCTCCCTTTTTCTCTGTCTCTCTCTCTCACTCTCACTCTTTCTCTCTCTCTCTCTCTCTCTCTCTCTCTCTCTCTCTCTCTCTCTCTCTCTCTCTCTCTCCTTTCTCTCCCTCTCCCTCTTTCTCTCTCTCTCTCTATCTCCTTCCCTCTCTGTCTCTCCCTCTCTCTCTCTTTCACTCTCCTCTCTCTCTCCCTCTCTCTCTCTCTCTCTCTCTCTCTCTCTCTGTTCCCTCTCTCTCTCTGCCTCCCTTTCTGCCCCTCTCTCTCTCCCTCTCTCTCCCCTCTCTCTCTCTCTCCCCCTCTCTCTCCCCCCTCTCTCTCTCTCTCTCCCCTCTCTCTCCCCCCCTCTCTCTCTCTCTCTCTCTCTCTCTCTCTCTCTCTCTCTCTCTCTCTCTCTCTCTTCATCTCAGTTTCCTTTCAGGGTATTAAGACATTTGACCTCTAGGTAGGACCCTGCACTAAATGTGAGCTGCAGCAGACACGGAAGGTGTCGGTTGACAACTGGTTCTTCTCTATTTTCAGTTTGCAACAAGGAGAGTTGGATAGAACCTGCACCACTCGTGAGCTGCAGCAGACACGAAGGTGTCGGTTGACAACTGGTTCTTCTCTATTTTCAGTTTGCAGCAAGGCGAGTGGGATTCCTTCTGGATTCCTAGGTTGGTGAGTTAGTGGGTTCGTTTATGTCCTTGTGTCTCTGTCTGTCTGTCTGTCTGTCTCTCTCTCTCTCTCTCTCTCTCTCTCTCTCTCTCTCTCTCTCTCTCTCCGTCAGTCTGTCTGTCTCAATCTGTCACACACATGCACATACACACGCACGCACGCACGCACGCACGCACACACTCACAAACACACACACACACACACACACACACACACACACACACACACACACACACACTACCCTTCTACAAATCTAGAATTCCCACAGTGATCGTATTTAAAAGGTTTTGTCAATTTATATACACGAGCTATAAAACTGATACCTCTGAAGGCGTCTTCTGCTATTGCGTCAGGCCATAAATTTTTTTTAACGATTTTTCCTTTTGAATGCAAGCTCTTTCAATGAAACCTCTTTAATTACAACCCGTTTGTTGTTGTTGTTGTTGTTGTTGTTGTTGACCTTTTTTTAAACGTTTATGATAGTGTCCTATCGTGCTCCTTTTGACATTGAAAAAGAAGTTTGAACTTGAATTAATTCGCTGATGTTCACGAAGGTAAGGTACTACTTCCGATGATTGATCCGTTAAAATCTAGTTGGTTGTATTCTGAAGGCTGTTACAGACTTAGCTTCATTTTCTCATGCGTATGCAATTTTGTTTTTTCTTTTAAACAAAAATGTCATATATTTCACGAAATACGCTAATCCTCCACTAAGCCTTATGGTAATTCTTTAAAAACTACTTCATGCAGCCATTATGGTTCTCTCTCTCTCTCTCTCTCTCTCTCTCTCTGCAAAGCTTGCGAAATGGAGGCGGGTTTGCTGGGTTCTCTTCACTGTTATAAACTTCTATAAACGTGTCGTACCTGTGTCGTGCTGCCTTACTGCGTGAAATGTCACAATTCAGCCATCGCACACACATGTAACACTCACATAATTTCCGGGCACGTTCTCAGTAAAGAATTCAACAGTGCTAGTGTTCATGAGACATCAAGACAAAGATAGAAGCGTAATTACATCAGTTTACATTCTACGTAGAAAAATCCGCATCGGGGATTCTTCAGCTTAGATAGTTTTGGTGTTTGTTTTTTGTTTGTTTGTTGTTGTTTTTTTTAATAAATCAGTATTTTTTAGAGTAGGATAATTCTAGGGAGAAAGGTTTTTAAGAATACGCCGCTAGTTTAAAAAAAAAAAACGAAAGAAAGAAAGAAAGAATAAAAAGAATGTGGAAAAAAATTCCAGGCTGGAGGCCCCTAAAGAAAAAAAGGGGATTTTTTTTTTTTTTTGCAGATGATTAGCTGATTGGTAGCCACAAAAGAAAAAAAATCCGGGATGATCGTCCCCAAAATGTCATGAATTAACGACATCCGGTGACAAATAATTAAGGAACAAGTAGGGTAACTCTTGCTCCCATGATAAAATATACTGACTTCCATAAAAAAAAAACGCGAAAACAAAACAAGCTGAAGGTTGGGGGTGAATTTTATTGGTCACAATTGTACAGAGTGGAAGCGAGAATTCAACGTGATTTGATTCATTACACAGGTAATGTGTGAAAATGTCTCAGCAATATGTCTTTTGTGTGGAAAATCCAAGGTCACGTGACAAACCAGCTTGAAGTCCTAATACCGTTTGTGGCCACCATTTGCGTTGACAACTGCTTGACACCTGCGGCTCATTGAGTGGACCAGGTGGTTGATGCGTCCCCTTGGCACACCAGCCCACACATGGACGATGGCCTGGTGAAGTTGAGCCGCTGTTGCTGGTCGTGGACGCAGAAGGTCCAACCGTCTGCCAAGTTCATCCCAAAAATGTTCTATTGGGTTTAAAATCGGGACTGAGGGCTGGCCAGGGCAGCACATGGACGTTGTTATGCTGAAGAAATGCTGGGTGGCCCTGGCGGTGTGTGGTCTTGCATTGTCCTGTTGGAATGTCCAGTTTGGGTGTTGCGCAAAAAAGGGATCGACATGGGGTTTAAGCACCTGGTTGATGTAGCGCTGTGCATTGACACCCTGTCCACGACCAGGACCAATGTTCTGAAAGATGACTGGTCCTATAGCGTGGTTAACGCCAATTGCACCCCATATCATAACGTTCGGGCCTCCCCAGAGGTTCCGCTCTACCACACAGGAGTCAGCATAGCGTTCACTAGGTTGACGCCATATTCTGACACGACCGTCAGCCATGTCAATATAAAAACGGCTCTCATCTGAGAACAGTATGCGTCCCTACTGCTGCCTGCGCCAGTTGATTCAGGCTTGTGCCCACTGCAGCCTGTCCTGCCGGTGTCTTGGTGTCAGTACCGGACCTCTGTGAGGACGCCTACATGCCAGCCCGTTCTCCTGAAGATGCCGCCGCATAGTGTTGAGGCTGATTCGTTGCTGGAGATTCCCAGGCACCTGTCAAACAGTGTTAGCGGCTGTTTGCCGCCTGTCCCGCAGATGGGTTCGAACAAGATGGCGATCCTCTCTTTGTGTGGTGACCCAAGGACGGCCTGGCCGGGGACGATCATCAGTGGTACCAGTGACACGCATGCGGTGCTGCAGACGATAGATGGTTGAGATGTGGACGTTAAAGATGTTGGCGACCTGCCTGGCATCCACACCAGCCTCCAGATGGCCTAGGGCACGATTGCGTTCCTCTGCTTGTAGTCTTGGCATCTCTGTAGCGCTCAGACGGCAAGTCGTTACCTGAACCTTATAGCGCGGCTTAAAAAAGGCTGCATGTAATTGTCGCTGGTTAACTTTGCTCTGCATGGTGTGCACGTGCCTCACATGCAGCAACCAGTTTGCCATTTTTGTTGACCCTCCAATGCCGGGAATGATGTGTTGCTCACACAATTTTTTCACTGCACGTGAGTCTTGAACCCAAACAACTTGCCACAATGGTTCAATATTGTATATTCACCCCTTTTCACCCGAAAAATAGCCTTTCAAATTTTCGCGTTTTTTATGGAAGTCAGTATAAATACACACCCATAACTGTGGGTCTGTACTTCTGAATTTATTTCATCATGGGAGCACCAATCACCCTCCTTTTTCGTCATTTACTGGAGAAAGGTCCAGTGGCGGTGAGGAAAGACCCACTGACCACAGGGAAAGTCCTGTTGACAGTGGGAAAGACTACAACTTTGGATTCTCTCTTGAGGGCACATAAGACCGTATGGCGAAAGCTTGGCTGTGTCTGGAGTGGCACTGTCTTCATCTGTCCGTGGGCAGGGGTGGTTGGGTCTGTGGGGTGTGCTCGGCAGCTGGGGGGTGGTGTTTTTCGCCGGTGGGCTCTGCAGTCATGAAATACGGGCTGGTACACCCATGGGGGATGCTACTTTGAGGCTGTTATGAGCTGCATCCTGTAGTCTAATTACCTCTGTTCAGGAGCAGTTATGTCCCTTGATATCTTAATGGAGTGTCCTGCGCGTGCCTGTACCCATCGTCAACACAGCACAGGCCTCCATGGGTGGTACAGGACTGCTCTAAGGGCAGGTGAAGACAGTGCTTCTCTGGGTCCTCCCCAGCACCTTCGGGTGTTTCTTTTTCTTCTTTGCCTTAACTAGGCTGGACCCTGGAGAAAGGTCCAGTGGCGGTGAGGAAAGACCCACTGACCACAGGGAAAGTCCTGTTGACAGTGGGAAAGACTACAACTTTGGATTCTCTCTTGAGGGCACATAAGACCGTATGGCGAAAGCTTGGCTGTGTCTGGAGTGGCACTGTCTTCATCTGTCCGTGGGCAGGGGTGGTTGGGTCTGTGGGGTGTGCTCGGCAGCTGGGGGGTGGTGTTTTTCGCCGGTGGGCTCTGCAGTCATGAAATACGGGCTGGTACACCCATGGGGGATGCTACTTTGAGGCTGTTATGAGCTGCATCCTGTAGTCTAATTTACCTCTGTTCAGGAGCAGTTATGTCCCTTGATATCTTAATGGAGTGTCCTGCGCGTGCCTGTACCCATCGTCAACACAGCGCAGGCCTCCAGGGGTGGTACAGGACTGCTCTAAGGGCAGGTGAAGACAGTGCTTCTCTGGGTCCTCCCCAGCACCTTCGGGTGTTTCTTTTTCTTCTTTGCCTTAACTAGGCTGACCCTGGAGAAAGGTCCAGTGGCGGTGAGGAAAGACCCACTGACCACAGGGAAAGTCCTGTTGACAGTGGGAAAGACTACAACTTTGGATTCTCTCTTGAGGGCACATAAGACCGTATGGCGAAAGCTTGGCTGTGTCTGGAGTGGCACTGTCTTCATCTGTCCGTGGGCAGGGGTGGTTGGGTCTGTGGGGTGTGCTCGGCAGCTGGGGGGTGGTGTTTTTCGCCGGTGGGCTCTGCAGTCATGAAATACGGGCTGGTACACCCATGGGGGATGCTACTTTGAGGCTGTTATGAGCTGCATCCTGTAGTCTAAGTTACCTCTGTTCAGGAGCAGTTATGTCCCTTGATATCTTAATGGAGTGTCCTGCGCGTGCCTGTACCCATCGTCAACACAGCGCAGGCCTCCAGGGGTGGTACAGGACTGCTCTAAGGGCAGGTGAAGACAGTGCTTCTCTGGGTCCTCCCCAGCACCTTCGGTGTTTCTTTTTCTTTTCTACACACCCATAACTGTGGGTCTGTACTTCTGAATTTATTTCATCATGGGAGCACCAATCACCCTCCTTTTTCGTCATTTACCGTTTGGGTTCTGCATTTATGTTTTTTATTTCAACATAGGAGCGAGAGTCACCTAACTTGTTCGTCATGTACCGTTTGATCTCCCCTGCCTCATTTAACCTTTTCTTTTCACCCAGCGACAGGGTTTCTGTCATCCATAAGGACAGCAAGATGGGAAAGGGTGAATTCACTGCTTCTGATGAGTTCCATCGGAAGGAAATGGAATGGTTTACTAGCCATCGACTGCAAAAGATTTCAGTCTGAATGTTTCAACAGGCTCGATATTTGTTGACGGATAAAACCACTAGAAAGCAGCGGTGTTGACGCAAAAGTGTTAAAAATTGTTACATTGTTCTCATAACCCGAACGAAGAATGCAGCCATTACTACAGTCGACGTGTATTGTGCACGGAAAAAGAAAACAATTGTAACACTTTTCGCTCAAACTGTAGCATTGCTACATGTTTTGTACATGTTGCTGAAATGTGACATTTCACGCTGTACTGTGTGGAGTAGGACTTCATACAGATGACCTTCAGTGAAGGGTACTGCTACCCCTCCCCCTGTCCCCTCACCCTCCCATGCCCGTGTGATGTCAAGCGTGTAACGAGGGGAGATAAGTAGGTTTGTTGTGTAGCTTGCAGGTGACAGTCCCTATCTCTGAAATCACAGTCTCCTCTCCTCGAATTTGACTACCACCTTTGATGTGTGTGTGTGTGTGTGTGTGTGTGTGTGTGTGTGTGTGTGTGTGTGTGTGTGTGTAAGTGCGCACGCGCGCTCGCGCACGTATATGTGTCTTCTTGTACAAGTATGGGAATGTGGGGTAGGTTCTGTATATATATAAAATCTTAGCAACATCATTTCCAAAAGAACACAAACTGTCCAAAATATTCAACAAAAACACCATCAAACTACCATACTCATGTATGCCTAAACCTTAAAAACATAATTGATTCATCTAACAAAATGAAAAAGCAACATAAAAGAGAAGGGTGCTGAAAGGACATCTTGCAACTGCACTAAAAAAAAGAACAGTGCCCCCTAAGCAACAAATGTCTTCACAGCAACATTGTATACCAAGCTACGGTAACTTCAGAAAATGAAAAAGAAACATATATAGGGATCACAGAAAACACTTTCAAAACCAGATACGCAAACCACAAACAGTCATTCAAAATGAAAAATACAAAAATCAAACAGAGCTGAGTAAATACATTTGGAGACTCAAAGATAAAAAAATAGACTACAACATATCATGGAAAATCATAAAAAGAGCAACATCATACAACAATATTTCAAAAAGATGCAATCTATGCTCCACAGAAAAATGGTTAATATTATGTAAACCACACCTAGCAACCTTGAATACAAAAGTAGAAATAGTAAACAATTGCAGGCACAAATGGAAATCTTTGTTAGCGCACGCCACCTGAACAGACCCCAACAAGAACCACAGACCACACGTGAAGCGACTCGCACGTGCAGAAATGGAATCAGGTCCCGCACGCTATAAAAGACAGATAGCGTGCCCCAAAAGAATATCCTGAGGAGAGCGAGAGGTTCGAAACAAGCTTGTTGATTTTAATACTTCATTTTTTTAAAATATTCTTAACAGATGTTGCTCCCCAAGGGGTTGAGCACCTTCAGATTTTTAAAGAACACTTTTATATTGTTCATATATATATATATATATATATATATATATATATATATATATATATATATATTAAAAGGAAACACAACGCACTTAATATCTTAATATTTTGCCAAATTTTCGGCCATGCGGCCTTCTTCTGGGGCTTGTTTATTGACAAGGTAAGAACGTCATAAGTATTGACGCATTTGAACATAGTTGTCATAGCTATGACGTCAGTGTTTCTGCTATTTAAAAGAATAAAATTGAGATTAAG
>CM031620.1:6904294-6909294 GCA_018398815.1 Conus ventricosus | reverse complement strand
CGTGGCTTCACTTCACGACGTGTTCTTGTCTGGCGAAATACTTTTCTGACATTTGACATCATGAGCCAATCATGGTCGTGGTCTCGGTCACGTGCCTGTGCCTCGATGGACGATCAAAAAGCAGACGAGAACTGGAGAGTCCCCACTTCAGATTCTGAACACAATTGCAACGTTGTTTAGAACAAAATGATTATTCCATTGCCACTAAATCTGCGGGTGCAGTGTTGAAGATGAAAACAAATGGGCAATAAAAAAAAATATTTAAAAAAAGGCAGGCGGATCTCACCGATTACAGCTTTCATGCGCTATTCGAGTAGACGGCAGTGTAGTCCAATGAGTCAACCCTGTAGACTTTGTTATCGTGGCTGTTTCATGGGCCGGGATTCAAACCCCAGTGCTAAGGACATCCACGCTGATCATTCAGACGAAGAATTTTTTATGCCAAACGTCATAAACGAAGTTTGCCACGTGCAAATGTAAGAAGAGTGGGGGGAAAAGATTAAGAAAAACAGTCCACAAACTCAAATATCAATGACTGCCCAAAAGGTTAAAGACGACTGCTACAAAACACTGGTTAGACCAGTACTGGAATATGGTTGCTCAGTCTGGGATCCTTACCATCTAAAGGACATTGATAACCTCGAAAAGATTCAGAAGAGAGCAGCACGGTTCGTAACAGGGAACCACATCAGAGAAAAGGGGAATACTAGGAAGAACATGAGAAAATTAGAATGGAAACCCTTAGAAGAGAGAAGAGCTTTTATCAAACTTAACATCTTCTTCAAAGGCAGAGCTAAAGTAATTGATATTCCAATGGAACAACTAGTATTGAATAAAAGTAGCACCAGGAGTGGCGGTCAATGTTATACCATACCTGCATCAAATATTGACAGCCACTTACATTCATTTTATCCTAGTTCTGTACGGCTGTGGAACTCACTGCCGGGTGCCATCAAGATTGCCACAAATGCAATCTCATTTTAAAAAAACAAATTGATACGACAGTTTTGAGATCTGCATATTGACGATTTTCTATTTTAACTTCCCCAGATATTTTACTGTTACCTGGGCCTGAATTTGGCCATTGCTTTTAACTTCTTGGATATCGAGTGCGACCCCTTGTTGCCAAATTTTCTCCAGGGGCCAACAGTCTGAGTCGCACTATTTTATGTTATTATATTTTACTTTTTAACATGCGCGCTGGTGACCTACTCGTTTTTGAGTGGACCAGTATTTTAGGAAGAAGAAGAAGAAACTGGATGCACTGATTGGAAAGAGGACACTGGAGCAGAAACTGGCCACAATTGGAGACATTGTAGACGGAATGTGTAAGAACTCCTATGGAGTGAAACAATGATCAAGACACTTTCTCAAACGTCTAGACGCCAGCAAAAGATGGATAACATCCGGAAGAGGGAGAAGAATGGCAAGAAACAGAGAAAGGCTGCCGCCACAGTGAATGAAAAAAGACCCCAGAGGAACTTCAGGAAGACCTGAAAGCAGGACGCAGGACTCTGGCCAAGGCAGAATCAGTGAGAAAGAGATGCAAAAAGAAGAAAACGCAAGACTGCTTCATCGGAAGCCTCTTCCAGTTCGCCAGGGAACTGCCTGGGCAGCTGAATCAGGCATGCTCTTGATGGACAAGGAAACTCTTGAGCAGCATTTCAAGCAAATATATTCTGACCCTCAGAGCGAAGCACCATATGAATTTTGTGAGGTCTGCAGTACCAGAGAAAATGTATAAAACAGATTTTTGACCACAGATTTTCTGTGAACAATACAAAATGTCTTTGAGGATGCTCAGAAGATTTTAAAATAGAAAAAAAAAAACCAACAGAACAAAAACAAAAAAAAGTGAAGAAAGTGGTACTTGGCATTGGCTAGACTGAAATGCCCCAATGTCCCAATGTCTCAGAGGGGCTCCACAAATTGAAAAAAACAGAATGTGTGTGTGTGCGTGTGTTGTGTGTGTGTGTGTGTGTGTGTGTGTGTGTGTGTGTGTGTGTGTGTGTGTGTGGTGTGTGTGAAAGGTATACAGTGAGGCGATCATGTAATCCATGTCTCCATAAAATGGGGCGATTTGAAAAATAAATTTTGTCGCCTAACTTTTTTTACATGTTGAATGGTGTTCAAGAATGCAGTATTGAGGTGCTGCTTTCAATGTCTCACTCACCTCAGTTTTGCCAACATCGTCCAAATTCACACACACACACACACACACACACACACACACACACACACACACACACACACACACACACACACACACACACACACACATTTACACTCCATCGCCCCATTCTGTTCAGATGCCACTTCCGGTATCATCTAACTGTTTGCCTTTTGCAAAGTTGTGATGCCCTGACCACCTCACTGTTTGCCTTTTACAAACTCATACTGACTTGGGGGTGGATACACTCCATAGTATGGCTCAGAGAGCCACCCGAAGTGCCGCCTCATAGTTGCGACATTTCGCCCCATTTTGACATCACCCCACTTGTGCCATTTTAAAGGCATGTGTGTGTGTGTGTGTGTGTGTGTGTGTGTGTGTGTGTGTGTGTGTGTGTGTGTGTGCGTGTGTGTGTTCCTCGAAGATTCAGCTCGGAAGCTCAAATAGGATATGACTAATCCAACAAGAAAATGTTGTAACCCCCCAGAGCCTATCCCAAACCGTAACCGGTTTTTTTTTTGTTGTTGTTGTTGTTTTTTTCTTTTTGCTGTCCCAACCTCTGCGCCACCTCACAGGCAGTGCACCCACGCCGCTCATTCCGACACCCCGTCCACAGCCACAGCCCTGTCGGTCCCGCCGCGGCCCCGGCACCGGCAATCTACAGGGAGCAGTCAATGTCAAGTCGTCAAGAGGCACCCCACCGGAGGAGACACTGCACTGCTGCCGAGTCACTTCGGTGGTGTTCAGTGGCGCCTGTTCTGATCCAACATACGCAGGACACCACCTACTAAGCCCCGTACTGACGACAATAATTGCTTAGTCGCGGAGCCGGCGTGAGTGAGCTCTCCCTCCGGAGGGCGCCACCACGTCCGTCCAACGACAGCCCCCATGGACTCGCCGATACCGGTGACCCCGACGGAACCAAACCAAGACCACAGACGTGGAGCTGAGGTCACCATGAGAGCAGGGCATGAAGGGCCACAGAATTTGAGACATTTGTTTTTAATGCTGATCGGTGAGAATGAGGATGATTAAGATGATGCTACGGATTTCCATTTCGGTCTGAGACTGCATGACAGGGCTGTACTCTACGCTTCCTTTCATAATATATCCCGGCGTCAACCAGGCCCGAGAGATACAGGCACCTGCAGTGTTGGTCAGGAAATTTGAGCAACACTCTCAGAAACGCATCCATTAAGTGGATGAAACTCGACTGTGTGGTTCCAGTCTTCCCAACTGAGTCCACAGCAAACTCAACTCTGGGTAGGAGCCGGTCGGGGCAGAAAAAAAAACCCCACATGACTCTGATCGATTCGAACCCACGACCTTCCAGCCGGGAGTCCGCGACGCTAACCATTTCGCCACGGCGGCTGGTAAACCGTAACCTTTTGCATAGGCTATGGGTTAATGGATGGTCAGGCAGATATTTAAAACTGGCACCTGCTTGTGTATGTGGTCAGATTCCTGATATTGCTCTTTTTTCATTCGACTGTACTTGTACAAGAACTCATTTTCAGCCTCTTTATGATACGATCAAGTCTCTGAACCTTTCGCTATGTCTAGTGTGCTCGGTCCCAGTTATGAGACTGAATGGAGTCTGGCACTGTTGGCTGTTTATCTTATTCAATCTCTTCCACTCGGAAGATGGTTTTTTCATACACATGCACACGTGTGCGTGTTGAATCGTTGCTCCCCCAGAACAAAAAAACCAACAACAGATACCAACGTACGATACCAAACATAGACCCCCTCACCCCAAAAATACGAACAAACAAACAAGCAAACGAACGTAAATTTCGGCGCAGGGAAATTTCGTACACACGCATCTGTGGACAGACACTGGACATCTGTGGACAGACACTGGACATCAGTGGACAGACACTGGACATCAGTGGACAGACACTGGACATCAGTGGACAGACACTGGACATCGTGGACAGACACTGGACATCAGTGGACAGACACTGGACATCAGTGGACAGACACTGGACATCAGTGGACAGACACTGGACGTAAGCTTCATGTCTTTACAGGCTGATTACGATCCCTCGCCGTGACTTATGTCGCAGGGCATGCTGCGCGATCGGCCGACTGCAACGCCCTGAGTGGAAAACTGGTCAGATCGAGTCCGATGACCGACCCGATCACTGTGGCACGGCCTTTAGCCGCCTTGTTGTCCCCGCCGAAATGACTGGCCATGGACACTGCCCCCTATCGCCCCTTCACCCCCCTCCCCCCCCCCCCCTCCCCACGCTCTCTCCTCTTGGTCAGTGGAACAAACGCCATTTGCTGGCCGCTGGACTGTCGGTAAGGGTCAGTGGTGCTGATGTGTGGACTGACCAAGACAATAGAATAGTGAAAAAGGAATATCACAGTCCAGGCAATAGCAGATCTTATATTGCCTGTGATTTTCAGTCTGTGGATAACAGACCTACGGTTGCTTATCTTGCAAGGGACACGCACTCTGTTAGTCTGTCTGTCCGTCTGTCTGTTTGAGAGAGAGAGAGGAAGAGACAGAGACAGACAGAGATAGAGACAGAGACACAGAGAGAGACAGACAGAGAGACAGACAATCAGACCGACAGAGAGAGATAGAGAGACAGACAGACAGAGAGATACAGACAGAGACAGACAGACAGACAGGCAGATAGACAGACAGACAGAGACAGACAGACAGAAATCCTCGGGACAGTGCCCTAAAGAACTGTTCACCATATTCCCCCCAGCTCTATAGCCTGTATCTCAAAGCCTGGGTCTCTGTTCACCATATTCCCCCCAGCTCTATAGCCTGTATCCCAAAGCCTGGGTCTCTCTGAAAATGTCACAAGCC
>CM031620.1:6891794-6894294 GCA_018398815.1 Conus ventricosus | reverse complement strand
AGTGTCACTCCATCCTCTGTCAATGAGTCTGAGGTCTCTCTCCACTGTCTGTCGCCAGCTCATCCTGGGTCGTCCTCTTTTTCTCTGGCCTGCTGGGGTCCATTTAATGGCCTGGTTTGCAGGTCTTGAAGAGGGTAATCTTAAGACATGACCCAGCCAGTGGAGGCGCCGTCTGCAGACGATGGTTACACGGAGAGCTGTTTGGACCTCTCCCTGACCTCTTTATTTGATAAAGTCTGACCATTTGATGCCCAAGATCTTACGTAGGCACATTAGTATCAAAAGCGTCGAGTTTCTTCTCCTGGGTGGTCTTCAGTTGCCAGGTTTCACAGCCATATTACAGCGTTGAAATCACACTGGAGTTATAACATTTCAATTTGATTCCAAGAGAGAATTGCTATTCCATTTTTTGTTTAGCTGATTGAATGCTGATGTTGCCTTCCCAGTACGACACTTCAGTTCATGGTCGAGGTCATTGGCGTTGTTGAGGAGCTGCCTAGAAATGTGAAGTTCTCTACTTCCATTTGTTTTTGGTCGATGAGAATGTCTGTTGGCCCTTGGTGTTTACCGGTAAGCATGTTTTTAGTCTTTTTGACACTGATAATGAGGCCAATATTGCCTGCAAACTTGCTGATATTGTCTACAAGCACCTGCAGATCTTGAGTGGTGCTTGCAAGAGCAGAAATGTCAACGGCAAAATCCAGATCTGAGAGGCTGTGTTTCTGCCCTATCAATGAAGTATGGGGACAGTCGCTGGGAGGATGTGGCGCCATTGGGAGGGGGGAGGGGGAGGAAAGAAAATGGAGGGTGGCGGGGATGGGGGTTGTTGTTCACTTGTGCTATAGCTTCATGACTGAATAATTATTGTCATCTCATCAAGGTAGGGAGGGGGCTTGGTGTCCCAGATACATCGGAACAGAACAGACATCACTGAACACTGCCGAAATCTTTTGGCCGTCAGTCTGTTTTTGTGATTGCCAGTGCTTGGTTTGAGGGGAACCATAGCTAAGTGGTCAGAGCGTTCGCCACCGGAGCTGAAGGTCCTGTGTTCGAACCCCATGTGAGATCGGTATATTTCAACTCTTTCTATCCACTCTTCTGTAAATGGGGACCTGATTCAGTTCAGGGAGGAGTAAAGGCCGCCGAAGGAGCGGGATGGGCTCCGCCTTCCATCATGCCGTGCCGTAGTCACGGAGATCCTCTGACAGTTTGCTGCCCCTATGGTCAGTGAGGGATGAGAACTCTGACCTTTTCTTTTAAAACCTTTTTTCAGTGCTTCGTTCTTGACAGAACCAGCCTGGATTTGGGGTCTAGTTGCAAAGTGAGGCGACTGCAGGCGGATATCCAAATTCGAAAAGTTATTGACAACACAACGCCAAAAAATAAAATAAAATGAGACAAATGAATCACAAGACAAAACACGACGCGTTTCGACCTCTGAGGTCTTCTTCTGTTAAGACACACAACACTCAGAACACAACGAAAATGAACGAGCAATCACTTTTCTTCATCCAATTCGGCGCAAGGTGGACGTCGAATGAAAAATTAATTGGGAGCTGGAAAAATGCCACTGAGAGGGTACCACAGATGAGGGAGCTGAAATCTGGTATTCCATTCTCATTCAGACAGGGAGCCAGAGGAGAGTATGAAGAAGAGGACACACAGGCTCTGACTGGGGCTGTTTGAGAGTCAGATGAACGTGATCTGGAACCATTTGCTGTCGATGGAGGAAGGAACGATGAGGGACAGCCAGAAAAGATGTTGTCGCAGGACTGAGGTGTGGAGAGAACAGAAGTAAAGATCGGAAAGGACATCAGAGTGAAACGGAATTCAGGTCAACTGATGTCTTGTGCAGCCCCCTGACCATGCATGGGGAGGGGGGTTGGTAGGGGTGGGGGGGGGGTGGAGGTGGGGTTGGCATATCTGGGTTGTCACATCGTCAAAATCAATTTCCTTCCTGGTTTGTTTTGAAATCGAAACTGATAATTCGGCGAATGATAAGCTGTCTCTCTTGGAGCCAGAGTCTAAACATTTTTCAAGTCTGTATTGTCTGTAAGTCAGATCATGTAAATTATACTATCGCTTTAGAAAACTCAATAATACAAAAAAAAAAAAACATTGACCATTTTGCGCGAATAGAAAAATAAGTGTGCTCTTCTTAGTTTTCATTGTCCTAAATTTTGTTTGTTCTGCTGAGAAGACCCATGAGTGTCAATGCATGGTTTGTCCTGTACTCTGGTCTGTATCGACTGCGAAAACTTATTACGTCCTTTAAATTTGCTCATTTTCCTCCTCGAGTCACCTCGTTTGAAGTTTTAAAAAAAAAAGTCATTCGGTGAAATCCTCAAGGCCTTAGAAGACTGTGTGTAAGTGTTACATAGGATAAGTGGAATGTCAACATTGTCAGCACTGGTAAAAGAAAATTAATAGTTCGCGCATGCTATGCACATGAGCCTCTACACTTTCAATAACACAGTGTGGAACAGGCGAAGGAGTGTAG
>CM031620.1:6821434-6875160 GCA_018398815.1 Conus ventricosus | reverse complement strand
AAATATTACAAGCAAACCAGTAAACCTATGATTACTTTAGAATATCATAATGTTAACAAAATGTACGACCCAGATCGCGTCACCACGGTGTTTTTACACAATCACGGTAAGTCGAGAAGAATACACTTATCTACCAAACTTTAGAAGCTCTTGACTGAACTCTTGAACTGTTCCGATGTATGAAACAGCGCGTTCCGAAATACCGGACACGCGAGCCCGGAAACTTCACACACACACACACACACACATCGGAAGCGTGGCTTTATTGAAGTAGCTGAAAACATCACACACACACACACACACACACACACACACACACACATCGGAAGCGTGGCTTTATTGAAGTAGCTGAAAACATCACACACACACACACACATCGGAAGTGTGGCTTTATTGAAGTAGCTGAAAACATATCACACACACACCACACACACACACACACATCGGAAGTGTGGCTTCACTGAAGTAGCTGAAAACATCGCAGCAGCAGTGAATGCAAGAACCTGCTTCCTCTACCATCTCTACCTCTACACACTCTCCCCATCTGCAGGATTCTGAAGTCCAACTGGCACATAGTAGAAAATTACAAACCTGCCTTTGAGACCAAACCAACGATTACTTTCAAACGTGACAAAACCGTCAAAGACCTATCGGTGCGCTCCAGATTGAACAAAACCTCAACACCGAAGCCACCAGGTGCTTTTCCCTGCTCAAAACCCAATTGCAAAATCTGCCCTTCTACCAAACCAGACACCATCGTAAATGGCCCCAAAGACTCGTTCACAATTAAACGTATATTTTCCTGTCAATGCCGCAACATTGTGTACGCTATCCACTGCCACCTGTGTGGTAAGATCTATGTGGGTGAGACATCCCGCGCACTTGTGACGCGCATCTCTGAACACCTGGCTGACATCCGCCACCATCGGCCCAAACCAGTAATTTCTGTTCTGGGAAAGAGGTAAAAGAAACTACATTATGTTCCCTACATATGCAGATTTGCATGTTTATCTAATGAAAATCAGAATTTTTTTTCTCTATAAGTTACATAATACAAGACAGGGCGCCATCCAACATCCAGCTACTTGCAGATGCTGCATATGCAAGGGGAAAACTTCACATGATGGCTTTCCAGCTGCTCTTTGCAACCGCTTGAACGATGTAAAAGAGAACTTCTTGGATGCTTGTGTGCCACGTTCTTGTGGTGAAGAAGCTCTTTTGACGTTTTGGATCCAATTCAGCATAGTTTACATTGGCAGACGTTTGTATCAGGCTCATTAAACGGGATCATATTCCCGACGGATGCTGTCTCTCTGTCTGTCTGTTTGTATGATGCTCTCTCTCTCTCTCTTCTCTCTCTCTCTCTCTCTCTCTCTCTCTCTCTCTCTCTCTCTCTCTCTCTCTCTCTCTCTCTCTCTCTTCTCTCTTGTGTACTTCAAATAATATAGTGTGTCAGCGTCGTCTACTGAGAATGTTGCTAAAAGACGGTGGCAATATACTCGTGCACATGTTTCAAGATTAGGAATACCGAAGAAAGTTCTCTAATACGGCTTTCAAGGGACGGGCTCTATTCAAAACCAATGCATGGTAATCTCCTTTTGAAAGACAACCTCCTTCTATCAAAATTTTACGGTAGGATTCGTTTTAAACAATAAACGTGCCTACTTGTGAGCATTTATATAGAACATCACGGCGTTTTCTAATGAAATTCGTTTTGATACTTGACGCAACGAAAATAGAAGGGAGAGAAATCATGTTTGAAGGCGAGTGACGGGTAGTTGTTCCTGATTGAAGTGGTTCTGGCGTGGTACACCGACAACAGCGTTGCTCTCCTACCACGGCTGCAGCTATTGACGGTGCCACAAGTGATGGCGTTGCAGACACCACGCTGCACGCACCCTTCATGAGACATGACAGACATGTTGCAGCACCACCCTATGACGCTGCCAGACACCACCCCAACACCGCTCCTTCACAAACGGTCCATGCAAGTTGTGGAAGGCCTTGTTCTGAGGAAACACTGCACGCGCAGACATTCTCCTCTGCGGATATTAACTTTTTATTCGTATATTATTATTATCACCAGTCTCATCATCATCATTATTATTGATATTATTATTATCATCATTATTATCAATAATGCATTTGAAAGAGAGAGTCTGGGTTTGCCGCTCTAGAACTGGGCTGTACGGCCATGGCAGGCGCTGCGACTCCACACTGATCAGACTATGGTGCCATGGAGGCAAGGGGATGCTAGCAGCGCGCATTGTCATTTGAGCTGGAATTGTCTCAATCTAAACTTTTAATGTAGCAAGAGAAACGGGCACAGCGCCCGCGCGCGCGCGCGCGCGCGCGCGCGCGTGTGTGTGTGTGTGTGTGTTCTTTTTTTCTGTCGTCTCAGAAATCAGGCAGGTGTTTAATTACTTTTATCTTAAATGTCATCCCGGGCATTTTCTTTCAGTGGTCACGGCTTAAATTACTAGGAAGACGGACGTTTTGATATAGTGGACATTGGAGACCAAGAAAAGACTGCACTGAACACAACGCCCCCCCCCCCCCCCTCCAGGAAAAAAAGTAAAATAATGTTGTTTCATTTTATTCTGTATACAGTCATCTTTCACAGTGTGTGTGTGGTGTGTGTGTGTGTGTGTGTGTGTGTGTGTGTGTGTGTGTGTGTGTGTGTGTGTGTGCGCGCGCGCGCGCGCTCGTGTGTGTGTGTGTGTGTGTGTGTGTGTGTGTGTGTGTGTGTGTGTGTGTGTGTGTGTGTGTGTGTGTGTGTGCACGCGCGCTCTCGTGCGGGCACACACACACACAATCAAAGATAACTGGCGCGGGTACACATCATTACACACACACACACACACACACACACACACACACACACACACACACACACACCTGGAAACCCGACACTTGATACACACACAAACACAGACATAGAAACAAATCCTTAATACACAGACGCACGCACGCATGGAAGCACGCACACACACACACACACACACACACACACACACACACACACACACACACACACACACACACACACACACACACACACACACACAAACGCATGCACGTATGCACATGCACGCGCGCGCGCACACACAGACAGCGTTTTACAATTTTTGAATGTAATCGACACAGCTTACCCAAACTCGAAAACTATTACTATCCTCCTGTGCAAGACAATGTACATCGTTCAGAAAAGTTTAAGACTGCCGTATGTGTACATGAATACAGCTTTTGCGCTTCTCCAGTACCAAGTAGTATGCCTGATGTACACTCTTGTGCGGCGAGTCTGAAAGTCAATGATCATCATCATCATTCTCTTGCCCATGATGGGCGTAGAGGAGAGATGAGAGACACTCTCGAAGCCAGACACCGCCATCCGGCCCTGTCCTCTGCCTGTCGCATCAGCGTAGGGCCATCCATCCTGGTCCATTCTTTGATGTTGTCCATCCAGCATTTGGCTTGTCGTCCCCTTCGTCTGCCGCCTTCCAGCGTGCCCTGGATGACTGTTTTGGGCAGTGAATTGTGGCGTATGACATGCCCGAACCACGACAGCTTCCTCTTCTTGACTGTTGCCAAGAGGGGTTCTTGGGGGCCTGCAAGTGATGTTATTTGGCTCCTCACAACGTCGTTTGTCTTCCGGTCTTGCCAAGAGATCCCGAGCAAGCGCCTGAAGCATTTAGTTTCAAACGTCTGGATTCTCTTGGTGGTCTCTGCTGTCATGGTCCAGCTTTCGCAGCCATACAGCAGGATGGACAGCACCAGGGACTTGTACAGCTTCATCTTTGTAGGAAAACTGATCTCCCTGCTCTTCCAGATCTTGTTTAGCTTTGCCATTGCTGCTGTTGCGATCGCTAGTCTGGTCTTGATTTCTGTTGTAGAGCGACCGTCTTTGGTGAGAGTGGCGCCAAGGTATTTGAAAGCGCCCACTTCTTCAAGCTGTTGTCCGTTCATGTAGATTTCAGCATGGGTGTTGGTTGTGCTGTTGACCAGGACTTTGCTTTTTTCTGTGCTCACTTCCATTCCATATGCACCTGCCCTTTCTTCCAGTCTCTTTGTCAGGTCTTGTAGTTCTTCGTTGCTGCCTCCCATCAGGTCGATGTCATCTGCGAACCTCAGATTATTGATGATTCTTCCTCCGATGGAGACAGTGGAGTGGAAGTCATGGAGGGTTTCACGCATGATGTTTTCCAGGAAGAGATTGAACAGTACGGGAGTAGCAGGCAGCCTTGACGGACTCCAACTGTGGTCTTGAAGTAGTCCCCTATCTGGTTGTTGAGGAGGACTGCGCTGCTGGCGGTGTTATACAGCGCCTGGATGGTTTGGACGAGACCCTCCTCTATGCCAAACTTTCTGAGCACCTGCCACAGACCTTGTGCCACACCCTGTCAAACGCTTTCCTAAAGTCAATGAAGTTGTGGAACAGGTCTCTCTGATGTTGCAGATGTTTCTCCATCAGTATCCGGCAGGTGAAGATCTGTTCTACTGTGCTTCTGCCTGCCCTGAATCCAGCTTGTTCTTCCGCCAGGTGTTCTTCCGCCTCTTTCTTCAGTCGATTCAAGATGACTCTGAGCATGATTTTACTGGTGTGGCTAATGAGACTTATTGTTCTGTAGTTCTGGCATTGGCGTAGATTTCCCTTTTTGGGCAGGGGGATGATGAGTGATTGAGTCCATTCTGTGGGCCACTGTTTTGTCTCCCAGATCTTCTGACAAATCGATGTTACTAGAGTGACCAATTCCTTCCCTCCATGTTTGAGCAGCTCTGCTGGAATATTGTCTGCTCCAGGTGATTTCCCTGCCGGAAGGCTGCCGATGGCTTCTTCCACTTCTTCTCTCATCACTGGTAGTGGTGAGGATTCCCTTGATGGTGTTGAGTCCCCCTCAAACAGACTGTCGTTTGGCTGTATAGGGTAGTTGTAAAGTTCTTGGCAGTACTGTGTCCATCTGTTCAAAACAGCGGAGCTTTCTGTCAGCAGCTCACCTGAGGTATCCTCGATGACTGACGATCTGTTTTGCTGCGTCTTGGTGAGGTTTTTCAGTGTGGTGAAGGCATGTTTGCTGTTTCCCTTTTCCATGCCTTTCTCTATGTTCTCGCACTGATTATTGATCCATTGTTCTTTGGCTTCAATCATTTCCTTCTTTACAAGGTTGTTGGTTTTTCGATACTGTGCGGCTTGTTCAGGGCTGGAATTTTTCGTATTCTTCAGTGATCTTCTTTTGTCGCAGAGGTCAAGGATGTCGTTGGAGATCCATGCTTGGTGTTTCTTCATCTGTCGCCCAAGTACCTCCTCTGCTGTTTCGCAGACTGCCTCATTGAAGCTGTTTGTGAGGTCGTTGATGTCATTGTCCAGGAGGTTGAGTGCCACGAACCGCCCCCAGGCACAGTCAATGATCATCTGATTTTAAACACAGTGTCTGTACACTTGCCTAATAGGGCCTAGCGAAAAGAATACAGATTAGAAAAACATTACAAGATTTAAAAAAAGAAATGGTTTATATGTGGCGATTTACTGCTCATTCTCCATTTGGGAAAAGGACTGTAAGAGAACTAATAAATGTCTGTTTTAGACCATCCACCCTCAACCAGTTTCGGGTGGATGGCTCTAGAACAGACATTTATTAGTTCTCTGCCAAGTAACACTTCAACAATGAATTAAAAATGATAATCCATCACACACAATCTCTTTCAATAACCAAAAAATAACGATTTTTTACAAACAAACATACTGTGTAGGATTATCCGTTTTCAATACTAATTTACTAAACTTTTCAGATTTTAGTTTTTGCTTAATCCTATGTTTTTCCTGATCATTTTCAATAACATCATTTTCGCGCAGAAATTCATCAAATGAGTCTCTGTCTTTCATGTGAAATAAAACTACAGTCTTTAACTGTTCTCTAAAGTCTTTTAAAACTGAGTTATATTTTTGACATAAAATCCACACGCTTATCCCAGCATGTCTTCCGCTGAACGCTAGTTTTGATAAAGTGTTTCTCTTTTTAACTATGTCTCTTTCTGCCGAACAGTCATCTATAATAAATAGTGTCTGCGTTCCTTCAAACAGTTTATAAAACTGTTCTAAACACTCACTCAGTTTATTGCTGGGATCAACTAAATATATGTCATCATCTGTCCATATAAACCTTCTATCATGATATGCTTTGTTCCATTTAAGTGTTGGACAGAAAATCACAATATGATCAAAATTATAGCGATAAACTGTTTGTAATAAGTCTAGGACAAATATTGTTTTTCCACAACCAGTCTGCCCACAAATCAATGAACAATGAGGAGTTTTTGTCATAAAGTTTAACTGCGCCATGGTTTTATAACAGAATTTAATCTAATCCAGTTATTATGTTTATCATACTCTCTGTCAAAACTTGTTCAGTGTAATAAAACCCTATAAGGCTAAATGTGTAAGATTAATCCAATTCAGTTCTGTAAGATTGTTTCTATTTAAGTCAACACTGATTTTGTTGCTTGTTGTTATGGTCTTAATATCCTCACCATTGTGAAGAACGACGACGGTAACTTTAAGACGTTTAACGTCTAAGTTTTGCCAGCTAATATTAATTCCTTTTATAAGGACGTCACTAACGCCCACAACCCCATCCCTCTCCACATCTTTAAAGACAGAAATTTCAAATATCATTGTGATCGTGTTACCTAATTTCCTGTGTGGAATGAACTGTAATTTTGTAGAAGCTTCCTTTAAAACCGTTTCTCTTCTGTGGAGGATGTACTGTTTTTTTCCCATACGGCGTTATTTCAATCTCTTTCCGACTATTGTCCTCTGGCATAAGACTTATATGTAAAGGGCCAGAGTTGAGTGCTTTCTGAAACTTTTTTGACGGCTAAAAAATGTAAATGGGCTTATGAATTCAAATTTTATTTCCCATTCTAAATATGGTTCTAAGTGCCATTTGCTGTCAGGTTTTCGAACTATTTTATATTCATACTGGCCAGCATTATTTGCTTCTACATTGCGCAGTTGCTCTAGTTTAGGAAACTTTTTGTTGTCGCCAACCTCTTTGCGTTTATAATCGCCATCTTTAGTGTACTCAAACCCATACAAAGCGCCTATCTCACCGTTTTGTTCAAAGTCCGCAACGTCTGCAAGGTCTTTTAATTCTAAAGTTATACACCTCACAGGCGCTCCGGATTCTTCTGGCCCACGCGACATTTTTTAGTACAGCTTATTATTTTATTTCCAAAACAATGTGCAGGTTATCACATTTCACGACTTTCCCTGTTTTGTCTGCAATTTTTATATTAAATGATCCGACCCTCCCACAAACTAATCTTTTAAACTGTAAATTAGGGAATTGTATAATTTCATAATCGCAATATGCAGCTTTCCCTGACGGAAGAGCTCTTAAAACAGTTGAGGGCCTTCCATCATATAAGTTTTCATCAGTGCTCAGCTCATCCAAATGAACATAGAGTAATGAATGTAATGCAAGATCGAGCGGATTTTCTCCCTCATAAGTAGTTTTGTTTGACGTAACTCTAAAACTATGAATGGACCGATCGGCAGTTGTAAAGCCTAACATTTTAGCTAGCTCTTCATCAAAATAGTACCCTACTTCTTCTTCTTCAGGTTTGAAGGTCAACATTGTTTTTAGATTTGCATTGTTAAGTTTGAGAGTAATGTCAAAGTTACTCATTGCTTCTTTTAGTGAGCAAAACCCGTAATAACCATCAGGTATTGTTAACTGGCTAACTAATTGTCCTTTATTATTAACTTTTTTAATCTTATTATTCTCCTTGGATTCACTTATATTAAACCATACGACTTTGTAAAAAATTTCATGAAGTGCAACCATTTTGGCTCCGCAATTGTTATCAATAGCATGTTCTAAAAACGAAGGACGGTCTTGAGTTGTTATTGTTACAAACATTTTTTAAACGAAATAAAAATGAGTGCATTCAAATATACTAATGCAAAATATTCTGTTGGGTCGCACTACAATCTTAAAAATATAACAACTGATACTCTTGACATTTCTGTGACTCAGTCTGACGCCTTTCAAGTAAAGGTGAGTACTCCATTAAACAGATATCTTAACCCCCCTATTAAAAAAGACTACATCGCGAAAGTGTGGTTTAGTCATCCGATGCAGTTTTGCCAGAACCAGTTAAACTTTGCTGTGTTTTGTGCATCAACTGGGTGTGGAGTGTCGTATGCTGACCACTTAAATCATCCTGATCCTTTGGTGAGGTCAGTGTACAGATTTCATTTCTATTACACCTTCAGACGTATTTTGATGAACTGCAAGCTCCATTACCAAATGACAAACCGTTTAATCCATTTAGCAACAGAATAGACATGAAGGCTTTTGAAAGGATCTGTAACGAATTCAATATTAAGGCCAAGACAGACTTTAGACAAAAGTTGGATCTTAATCATGGTTTAGGCACCCCTTATTTTTGGGGCGTGCACGGAAAGTATAACTATGACTGGAATCCTCCTTCACATCTTTCTCTAAAGGCACAGGGTTCACCTCGGGTCCATAGAGCAAGAGCTAAAACAGCATGGACAACATTTATCTTAGACACTTCTAAGGGCCTAACTAAAGCAGGAATAGAACGAATAACGACTCTGTTCGTACTTACGTTGGTGTTTGCTAGGTTCGCAAGCACAAACGAGATCGAACATAACAGATCCTTCTACTGGCTTTGACGCACAAAAACAATATTAGCAAATTTAGAGGACGTCATTAATTCTACAGTTGATTTACTTCAATTTATAAAAAGGTCCCAAAAATGTTTTACAATAGCAAGATCGAAAGTAGACTTTGCTGTTGGCACTGGTTTATACATGCTGCCTTCGACCTCGGTCCAGATAGGTACAATAATAAACTACAATAATGAAATCCTTGTGGCAGGCAATGAACAGAAAGTCGGAAAAAAACGAAATAAATTCTGGCCAGTAATATTGCAAGCAGTAAACAAACAAGATGACCCCCAAGAATAAGTCACCCAAACCCCTGTGGCCCAAAGCCCGAAGGCCGTTGAAGAACACGAAAAAAATAATGACATGAATATGTAAAGACAGCACTTTTTTTTGGATTAACTGGCCTAGGATTACTTGGTCTTTATCTTACTAAAATTAACCCAACTATTAAGAGAACTAATGTCCATAAGTGCTCAGCCATAAAGCCAACTACTTTGCCTGCAGTAGACAAAGCCGTTTACAACACCTCCTAATATACCGGGTTTAAAGCATCCACGGCTTTACCGGCTAATTTTTTTAATAAACCCGCAAGATGATCAAGCTGTTTTTTTACCCATGATTTATCAGGCGGCGATGGAGGCGATGGCGGCGGAGGCACTGGGCTTTGACCGCCCCCGCCTGTAATAGCCATCGCCAGTGTACTTATTGCAAATCCTAAGGCAGTTATAACGCTTGCTAATGTGACATCTTGCTCTCTAAACAGTGTTTTTATTCTTTCTGCTAGTGTTGTGTCTTCATATAAAATTTTTTGGATATTTTTCTCTTATTCTGCTCACTTGAGTTCGTAATTGATCTCGGCAATTAGACACCGCTTTTAGTATTGCCGATCTTTCTTCTTAAAGATCTTTTAGTCTTTTGGTTATTTCTTCTTTAACTCACGGCCTAAGTTGGCATCATCACCCTCAACGAGTTTTTCTTTTTCTTTTTTTATACGCTCATCTACTTCATCCAGTTTTGCTAAGTTGTTTGTTTAATTCGCCTCTGATGGTTCTCAAAGCATGATTAGGGGCCCTGTTTCTCGCGTGGGTAGCGGGGAATCATAATTGTTTTTAATGCTGTTTCTTCTGAAAAACTGGTTTCTGCTTCTATTAATTCACCCGTTGTTTGACTTAAATCTTTAAGTTCCATGTTTTGCATTTGGCTATCTGTTGGGAGATCTTGTAGTGTGTTTTGAAGTTTAGCAACTGCTCCCTATCTAATTTTGGTTTAGCAATCCCAAAGGGCGATTTTGTACGCTCAATGGGTCTTTGTCTAAGTGTATCATGGCTTTAACTTGGGGTTTCGTTCATGTGTAAGCTCAACACGTTGTCCTTGATCGTTTCTTACAAACAAAGGGACCGCCTTCAAATTTCAAAATCATTAGGGTCTATAAATTGGGAGGTTCAAGGTCTAAATTTTGTAAAAATGCTCCAACCCTTTCTTCTGTTAATTCACGCAGCACTGAGAGCGTGAGCGATGCTGTATCAAAGGACCCTTTTTCACTCATGTCGTCTCCAGGATCAAAAACATCATAATTTCTTCACCTTAAATGCCTGCCATTTTTTCTTTAAATAATAAACTTTTTATTTTGTTTTATAAAAAAATGTCACAAACATATGGCTCGATTCTTGACCCGCATAGAAGATTAAAAAGAGCCCTTTGGCGGGGAAGGGGAAATAAGCGGAATATTACGGGTTCCAAATAATCTTTCTACTTTATTGATGGGGAAATCAAATTCTTACTGTCAAATTTCCAGACCTAGGAACGGATGAAGTGATTGTGCAGGCTTGCGCGTCTTACTTTCAAAATAGAACTCCTTCAACAACAGACCCCAACAGGACAGTTGTACAGAATTTGGGGCGGGCAATGTTGAGAAAATTTTATAAACTTGAGGACAAGAAATTTTTCTTTACATAATTGCAGAATATTTTTAACCTATTCTGATCTATGGCTAACCGGGAACGAAAGGGTGATCTTGCGTTTAAAGGAATCGAAAATGAAGAAGCACTAAAACATAGAATAGGCGCTGAAGATGCTAAAGATGGCAAAAGGTTTGTAGCCGAAAGTTATGCGTATGGAAATCGCTTTTTCATACCCCTAGATTTTGAGTTGTTAAAAGCGCATGCCCTACTTTCAAGGAGCATTTAAAAGACAGATTGTCATATGAACAAAATTTTTTAATGACTACAAATATGTTATTTATCTACAGACACCGAAGCAAAGAAACAGCATTTCTGACATCTCGTTAGAGTTTGACGTCGTTAGCAACCCTATTTTAGCAAGGCTGATCGAGCAAAAATATCAGTCCAAAATTAGCAATTATTACGAAAGAGTGATTTTTCATTCTAAAAAATCCTAAAAGCAGGGCAGACACTATATGGAATTTTAGTTTTAGTCCCGCAGCAAGATCGCTTAAGGTATTTTTGCTGTGTGAAAATGAAGAACCATTCAAAAGACAAACTGAAATTTTGTTAATCCCAAAATAACGAAAGTGCAATGTACAATTGAGGGTAGTCCTAACCAAATCTACGCTAGCGGGCTTAAACCTTATCAGCATTTTGATTGAAATAAGAAAACTGTTTGGAGGTGGGAGGTGTAGAAATCCAACAGTTGACCTTGTGTCTAAAGATCTACTTTCTTCACAGTGTTAGACTTGATCATTATTTAACAACGAAATACGGTTTATGGATTGACCTAGGGCAACGGAGGATAATCAGTTACATGGAAGCGGAGGAACTGTTAGAGACATAATAAACATTCAAATTGATAAAGAAAAAGGGGCGATAAACCACTTAACGTGTATTTGTTTTTAATATATGATGCGCAGCTGAATATTCAAGATAACAAAATTAAAAGATATACAATACTAAATTTTTTTTTATTTTAAAAAAGCATGTCTGTTAAGGTTTATCCAAATGCGCCTACAGCGCCAGGTCCCCAAAAGAAAGGATAGTAAAAACCCCCTAACATAAAAACCTTAGATTAACAAACATTACAAAAATGCAACAAGTACTAGAGCAGGACCTTTCAAAATACAGCAAAACCAAAACGAAGGTATTGCTGCTTTTAATGCTGTTACATATGTTAATACTGGAGCATCGACTTTAGTGCTTATCAGCGGGAAACGAGTGTAGGCCTCTTAGCACAGGCGTAGGTGCACCGCAGCTTTACCTCTAGGCGGTTTGTCTTTGCTCTTGGCTGTGTTCATTAGCTGTAAGTGCTGCTGGCAAAAAATTAAAAACTAAACTCCAAACACACAGCTATGGTTTCAACTAATAACAGCTAAACTTAGTTCGTTCAAACTGACAATAAAAAAAAGCGCTAGTTGACTCAACATCAGGGGATGAGAATTTAGTCTTTTTACAGGCCGTTTTTTGATGACTAAAAAAAGACAATAGTTTGATCTTCAAAAAAGGCAAGGGCAAGTTTTTCTCAACAGCCGACACCGAGCAGATAAAAAAGGAATGTTTAAAAAAGTAAACGAGACATTAAACTCTGTTCTAAACAGCTCACATTAACAACATCAAAGGGCGTTTATACTTTAGTTTATGAGTCCTAAACACAAAAAGACCGTTGATATTGTTTCTGATTAATTATTTTTTTTATTTAAATGAATATGTTGGCTTAGAAAAGAAAGACAGCATGGCTAGATAATGAAGGCCCAGATGAATTTTTTGAAGGAATGCTCCCAGGAAGAACATTTGTCAAGAGTACTGAATGATATTGATTTAGAAGTCATTGATCCTGCATACGTACAGGCAAGCGTTGTACATGCAATTTCTCAAGTTCCCGGTAAACTAACAATAGACCGCCAGTTAAAGTAATGTTAGCTGTTTTAATCGATTATATAACAATAAAAGAAGAAAATTAGAAGTCTGGGTCTCAACTAAACAGCAGGTTATTCTTTTCTCATAATGACTTAACACCTGGTTTGGGGAGACCAACTGCTTACACAGTTTGATGTGGCCGCTGAAGAAGCCAAAATGAGAGGCTCTGGTTGGTCAGAGGGCGAAGTCTTAGAGATCAGATTAAAACAGGCTAAGTATGAGCCCATTGTAGGCAAGGCTTACATTCCGTGCCCCCAGCATTGGTATCGAAAAGAGCAGTTCTAAACATAAGAATTCAGACAACAAATGTTTTATGTGGTGGTTCTTGCAAGGCTGCATTACGTCCGCAAACACGCAGAGAGAGTGACTAACTATGAACCCTTTCAGCAATGATCTTAACTTTAGTGGAATATCCTTTCCTGTTAGCATGGACAAAATTGATCAGTTTGAAGAACAAAACAAACCAATAACTGTTAATATCTACACATGGGATGAGGGAAACAAACTGCAACCCATCAGAGTGTCCAAAAAACAGTCCCTCGATGGCGAACCAGACCAAAAGCCATGTTGACTTACTCCTAATGTTTTCACCCGCAGGGCTACCTCATTACACATTGTTACGAACAATGAGTAGATTATTGGCGCATACTGCAAAAAACACTAACAAACAAGAATTCTGTAGAAAATGTTAACAAAATTCCATCTGTTAAAGGGAGCGAGCGAACATAAGAAACATTGTATCGGTCCAGTTGACTGTAATCAGAACTAATTACGCCCCACCGGGATCTAAAGTTAGTTTTAAGAACTGGAAACGGCTGCAAACAAGTCCATATTGTTTACGCAGACTTCGGAGTCGCTTATTGTTCCTTTGAAGGCCGACGCCACAGAAACTTCCTAAAACAGCCTTTGTGAGTAATCATCAGATTTGCTCATTTGCCTTCATTGTTGTCAGGTCGGATGGGGCCCATTCAAAACCAGAATTATATAGAGGGCCTAATGCTGCAGAATACTTCTTAAAACGCATGCAGCAAGTGCGTAACGCCTGTTCTAATAATCTAAACTTATCTGAAATCATAATGGGCTCCTGAAGACCAACAACAGTATGACTCAGCCACACATTGTTGGATTTGTGGTTTAGAACAATGTCTAACAGCGAGGAAGCCAATCCAACAGTAAGAGACCATGATCACATAAGCGGAAAGTTTAGAGGAGCAGCGCACAGTAAAAGCAATCTTCAACTAAAGTTTGATCCCAAGACATGGAAGCTGCCATCTTCTTTCATAACTTGCGAGGTTACGACTCTCATCTTATAATGAAAGCAGTTAGACGACGCCTTCAGGATAACATGCATTGCACAGTCGTCAGAAAAGTACATGTGTTTCACTTTAAATAACATGTCTTTTTATGACTCTATGCAGCACATGATGGGATCATTAGAGTCGCTGGCTATGTCCTAAAGTCCTGCCAAAAACAGAAGAATATTTTGACCCCACTCCTGTTAGAAAGGGTGTTTACCCTTATGAGTTAAAGAACAGTTGGGAAAGGTTTGATGAAGATTCACTTCGCCTAAAGACGCGTTTTTTTTCTAGTCTCAGAGGAAAGGGCATTAGTGATTCTGATTAAACCCGCATGCTCAGATGCGTGGCAGAAGTTTGAGTGTAAAACAATGGGGGACTATCATGATTCATAAATTAATGGCTGATGTATGTTTGTTGGCGGACGTCTTTGAAAATTATCGAAAGACCCGCATGAAAAATTATAGCCTGGATCCCGCGCATTATATTTCTGCGCCCGGGATGAGTTGGGATGCTTTCTTAAAGTTTACTGGAATAAAGATTGATTTATTGTTGATTTTCCAATGATTCAGTGATTGAAAACGGATTTCGCGGAGGAATTAGTATGGCGTCGCATCATTACTGTAAAGCAAACAACAAATACTTAGATGATTATGATCCAAGTAAAAGGTCTAACTATCTCATGTATTTAGATGCAAACATCTGTATGGTTGGGCTATGGCGCAATCACTTCCATTACGTAACTTTAAAATGTACACAGACGGCAGTCGAATAATATTCAAAGGCATTAAAGTGGTTGAGCAGTTTGACGCCAGATCAACAGCGCGGTTTCATTTAGAAGTTGACTTGAATATCCTCAGAAAAATCCATTTACCTACATAATGACTACCATTAGCAGCAGAAAAAATCTAAGATGCAAAAAAGAGCCGCCTAAACTTGTGCCTAATCTTCGAGGCAAAAAAAAAATGTCTGTCATTACAGACTTCTACAATTTTAATTAAAATGGTTTGAAACTAAACAGCTGTTCATCGTGTAATTGCTTTTGATCAAGAACAGTTCATGAAACCATACATCATGAAGAACACTGGGTCTTAGAACTAAATCCGCGATGCTTCAGAAAAAGACTTTTTCAAGCTGATGAACAACAGCTATTTCGGAAAGACTATGGAAAATCCGCACAAGCGCAAAGATGTTAGATTGGTCACCAGAGAGAACGAAGCAATTAAGCTGACTTCAAAACCTAATTATCAGGATTTTAGAAGATTTCATGATCAGCTTTTTGGCATAATGATGAAAAAAAGAAAGTCAAATTGGACAAACTGTATTTATTGGGTTTACTGTTTTAGAATTATCAAAGCTTTTGATGTTAGAATTTCTTTATGACTACTTTAAAACCCTCGTATCCAGAGTCCAGAGTACTTTACACAGATACAGATAGTTTTGTTAAGATATCCCTACTGAATGACATCTATAAAGACATGGAATTAGAAGTAGCTAAAGGGCATGCGGGATGGTACGACACATCTGATTACCGTAAGATTCGCCTTTGCATTCAACCGTTAATAAGAAGGTTTTAGGAAAGATGAAGGATGAATTATCTGGAGGGGTGATTAAGGAGTTTATTGGTTTAAGGTCGAAAATGTACAGTATTTCGAGCCAGGAGAAAACCATTAAGAAAGCAAAAGGAATATCTCGCAGTGTTGTGCAGTCAAACATATCGCATGACAACTACAAAGAAGCATTGTTCAATAAACATACCTTTCATCATGACAACGTAAAACTACGATCTAATCTACATGAGATCAACACAACTGTTGTAACAAAGAAGTCATTAGATAGAACAAACACAAAACGAGTATTTGTTAATCCAGAGTTTCATATGCAATTGGGCACTGGGAAACAGCCTAAACATATATCTTCTTCAGGTTTATGTTCGGGTTCATATTTTTCATCAACTTTACTATAAAATCAATCATATCATTCTCCAATTCAGACAAATTTTTTCTCATGTTTGCTTGATGTGCTCGAATTTTTTTTTATTATTTCAAGATATTCTTATCCATATTTGATAGTCAAAATTTGGGATTTTGGGCTGTAGGTGATCTGGATGGTTTACCATGTGTTGCTGAACCCTCACAAGTGTTGCTTTAATAGCACAATTCGTATCATATGTTTCTCGTATTAATTCTAAGGTCTCTTTATTTATCATTCTTGCTTCCGTTCCATGTTCTTTCTTTTGGACTTCCATTTTAAACCAAAATATCTTACGTAAATCAGTTAAAGCGGAACTGTGTCTGGCGGGATTATCTGCAGTTCTTCCTTACAAAAGATCTTTGAGGTAGCCGGTTGTTTTGTTGTGTCAGTTTCTCGTAAATAATACACGGGCAGATTCATTTTTACAATTCTTTTTATTTCATATGGATCAACACTCCAAAACTGGATCTGTTGCCCTGATGCGAGTGTCCCCTTCTGCTTCTCCCGGTAAATAAAGGTACCTTACTTTTAAACAAACGGTAATAGTTTGCCAGATGAACTGGAGTCTCCTTCAGCAACATTTATTGTTTGTTTTTTGATTGCTTGTACTGGTTTTAGCCTTTAAATTCTTCATTATTCATTGCGCGCAAAACTGAGGGCAGTCTTCTAACCCATTCTGTGTTGCGAGAATTGTCAATCAGCTCTCTGTGATACTGGTAGGAGAAAAGTCTTTCAGATAACTGTTTGTTAAAGTTTTCAACTAAAGCCTGTGATCTGTGAATCCTGGAATGCCTCTTTTAATGGTAACTCTATGTTTTAACAATAATTGATTCACTTGGCCTTTAAATTCTTTTCCATCGTCGACTTGAATCATGCGAGGATAAGTTAAGGGCCCCGTTGGTATATCAGTTGTATGGCAACAGCAACAGCAGAAGCACTCTTTTGTGTTAATGGTTCTGCATTTTGTATCTTGAAGCTATGTCAATAACTGTGAGTGCGTACTTAAATCTTTTTCGTCTAATCGTATCATGGGGTAAATATAAAAGATCCATTTGATGGGTGTCGTTCGGTATTGTATTCACAAAGTGTGGTCTCTGTATTCGTCTAGGCGCAGGTAAATAAATTTGCCAAATCGCTTGTTTAGATAGCCATTTTTTGCTGTTTTGTTCACTGACTCCCGCTGCTTGGCTTAGCTTTTTAATTGCCGTGATTCCCTTCCAATATCCTTTTGGCGAATAATAGATTTTGTTCATTTTTATTCAGCCAATATTATGCGCAACAAAATACACAACGGTCATACCAAAGACAATAAACATGATTTCTTGCATCTTTTGTTTTTCTGATGGTTGATAAAAGTCGCTGAATTTTGGTGGGGGCAATGTCTCGATTGGTTTGCCTGTTACAAGATAATATTCTTTTATTGCCTGGTCAACATTTTTAAATGTGTAAGCTGCATGTCCCTGTTTTTTCAGTTTGTTATTAATAAAATCTAACTGCTCAATTCTCTGCTTTTCATAGTGATATTGTGCAGCTGCTAGTTGCTCCATAGCTTTGTTATGTCTTTTTCTCTCACCGTCATCCCGCAGTTTACTAATGCGTAATTACTTCCGCTAAAAGCAAGCGCATTAACCACGGCGCCGGCCTATCATCATTACGAATGAAGCCATTTTTATAAATGTATTTTTTATTTTACATATTTATACTGTCTGGAATTATTCCTTGCTTAACTAGAAAATCTTTCGTAGCAAACGAAGCTGCAATGATAGCAATCAGCTTTGCCGAATCCTCAAAGCCTAGCTTGCCAAGATCTGCGGTTTTATTTTTAACAAGCTTTTACCAAGCATTGTGTATCCTACACTTAGGCCTCCAGTAACAGCAGAATGGTATACAAGGTTGGTAACAGTTTTTTTCGGCGCTCATTTTTAAAAAATAAAAAATTATAATTAATAAAAAACATGAACGGCGACGATCTACTACAGCTACAGGGCGGCCTAAACCTTCCTGAACTTACAAATGAACAAGTTGATATGTCAAAAAAGAAAGGCTGTATTCTTTAGCAGCATGTGGGGAAAACAAAACAGTTCCTCAGAAATGAATTCAGCATAGAACAGATTCAACAGATGTCGCCACAAGACATTGAAAAGTATCATAACAGGTATGAAGCGCAACTGGGATCAAGAATGGTAAAAAGTGTAGGACAAACGGTTCTTAGTTTGTACACTAAACTAGTTAGTAGATTTGCTCCCATCGATTCTGAACAAGATTATATTGTATGATTTAACGCAGGATCCAGTTTTAACAAAGTCATTAGAGTCTCTAGGGTGTGATCTGTATTACAGATTTGGAGCATTATTGTCGCCAGTGATCGCGGGATTAATTACTTTTAATCATATAGATTTTATTTCCCTTCAAAATGACCGAGCCAGAAAATCAGCAGAATCAGAAAACATTGAATCAGGTGGAGAAAGTGACCAGTAAACAGCATCCTGGGCGTGTTGAGCAGCAGGAAAAAGAGTAGCAGAGTGGAACAAACAAAACAAATTACAGGTACAAGCACAAATTATAGCCCATAATGAAAAAGTGCCAGAGCCGCAGCAGTTGTTTCAATGCCGGCTATAAAAACGCCAGAACAAGTTGATTCAAGGCCTACAACAACAGGGTTGCCTACACCGCCAAAGTCTTCATATTTTCTTAAAGCAATTGTCATTTTTGACGGCATTGCTGTTGGGGGTGGTTATTACGGTTATTAAAATATATAAACAAAGACAACAAAAACCAAAGCAGTCCAAACAATCTCAACCACTAAATACAAAAGCCGAACAAAAAAGTATGCTAGCCCCACCAACAACAAAAGTTCATTTTGATCCATTTCAGATGCAATAACACTTTAAGAACTTAATAAATAATTATAAGTTGACTTGAATAAGAACTTGGTTGTACATTAGAGGATAACTTAGTTATGAACTGGGATGACTTGAGTAAGAACTTGACGGGACTTGATCAAGAACTTATTAAGAACTTGAGGTGACTTAAGTAGAAAACTTAAAGGTGACTTGAGTAAGAACTTAAAGGCGACTTGATTAAGAACTTAATTAAGAACTTGATTAGGACTTGGGGTGACTTAATTAAGAACTTAATTAAGGACTTGGGGTGGCTTAATAAGGGACTTGGGGTGATTTAATAAGGGACTTGGGGTGACTTAAGGACTTGGGGTGACTTAATTAAGGACTTGGGGTGGCTTGGGGTGAAGGTGTCAAGTGTCTCAAAGTGGAAGGAGCTGCCAAGAAAAGTGGAACTGGAGGACCACTTGCTTTGTGATGAACAGGCTGTGTCCATGCGCTGAGTAGTGATTCGTTGCTGGCTAGATTCAAGTGTTAGTACGCGCCCGCTGTGTGAACAGACTATCATTTGTGAATAGTTGGCGGCCTTCCTAACTGTCTCGCCTCTTCAAACATTGTTGTTGTGTGCGCGCTGTTGTGTGTAAATTAAATATGCGGCCTACTTGTAATGGCTCAAAGTACTGGACTATCGCAAGAACTGGAGTGTATAATATTAGTGACGAGGAGGACATAGGATTGATGCAGAAGAAGTCACAAATAGTGCTATTGAAAGAAATAATCAATCAATTCAAAACCAGATAGACTACCATTTGCTTGTGCTCAGTACTGGACACATTTTCAACGCATTTATAACACATCTGGTGAAAGAGCAGCAAAAGAATTTGAAAAAGAAAAGAAAGAAAAAATTACCAAAACACCGGGCCAGTTTCAGTTCAATAAAAAAGACAAGCATATAACAAATCTAAAGTCTACATTATTTGTCTGGGGAAGATTTATTAAACAGCCTAAAATATCACAAACAGAAAAAACGTTTAAGAAGTGTTGAAAGGTTATCCCAGTCTTTGATGAAAACAAAACTCTGAAGAAATAGAAAAAATTCTAACTGATGGCCCAACTGCACTTGGCTTAATAAATAACCGCAGCCTTCAACAGTATCTAAATTATGGAAATGGCTCTGCGAAGGTTGTTTACAATAAAGAGAGGAAATTTTAAGAAATTTGTTACAAGTCATTTAAAGTACTCCTTCGTTGGATTAATAAACTGAGAAAGACGTCAGAACTCTTTGAAAAATATCCAGAACTGACAATTTCTATTACACAGCCATCGTGTTGACACAAAGGATACATGCTGCTCTGAAACCCGCAGTGTGGCAGTCGACTGGAGGTGAAGAAGGTATGTGGCATTGTTTAATTGTTTAGCATTGACAACTATTGCCTGTGTGGTGTGTTCTGTGTGAACGAGGGCCTCTTCTCTGTGCCAAGTCATAAGGCCCAGCAAAGAAGAATACAATTAAGTGATTGGGTGTCTACTAATGATGGGTCTCTGTAAACCCGCCGCTGCTCGTGTCTGTCTGTCTGTCTGTCTGTTATTCAAAGTTTGTAAACCAAAACTAGCTAGAATAAGTGTGTGGATTAGAGAACAGCATTTTACCAATCCTGGCTCACTTTCGCGATCAACCAGTTTTTGGGCGAAAGTGGCCTAAAAGCCCGCCTTTCCCTGTTCTCTGACAAGTAAGACTTCAATAACCAAAAAATAACGATTATCTACAAACAGACATACTGTGTAGGGTTATCCGTTTTTAATACTAATTTACAAAACTTACTTGTCTTTTAAAACTAAGTTATATTTTTGACATAAAAACCGCACACTTATTCTGACTAATTTCTACCTACAAAACTATTTGTAACAGACAGGCTGACGCGAGGCTGAAACCTGATCGCTTAATTTATGCTATGGCACGGCTAGCGCAGACGAGAGGCCTTCGTTCACATAGAACACAGCGCAGGCCGAGCGACACGTTTACAAACTGTGTGTCTCCCTATGTTGTGACCAAAAAATCAATAAACCCCCCTCGCGAGCCTACTGCGTTTCTTCTCGCGCTTTGGCTAGGTCAACTTGCAACATTATTGCATCAGAAAATGTTCTCGAATATTCTTGAGTACCACGTCGACGTGGCAGTGTTGACACGACCGGCCATTTTAGCCATGGCTTCCAATGGAGACGGACGTGCTTTGTTTACAGAGGAACAACTCTTGTTATGGAGGATCATATGCAATACTACAAGCTTATGATGGAGTATATAAACAAAAGAAAATTAGTGAGCGCTGTTTTTTACCTTGTAAGCCAAAGAGCAGTATTGCTTTTTTGGAAGGTGGGAGAAAGAAAAACGAGAACTAACCATTGAAGAACACACAACTACCTTAAAAGCTTGTTGATTCAAGAAAGAGATTTAGAAAGAGATTTGGGCAATATTACTGAAAGAGATGTTGATGGTTTTGATAATCTTTCGACTGTTGACGAAATGATTCCATTTTTACAAAGTGGTGCTCTTTTACTAAAACTTGGCGAAAGAAAAACTATCCATCATGCTCTGATTATGGGTCACTGCCTTTAAAAGGCGCAAACAATGTTTCAAAGATCAAAACCAACTGAGACATGGCGTTCATTTTTACGAACGCACATGAATATTGATGACTCATATGCAAGAAAACTGATGCAGCTTTCAAAACATTTTATTATTGCCCAAAATTTCATAACCTTAACATCGGCATCAATGATTTGTTTGCCAAACGAAGTCTGATCGCAAAGTACTCGCAGCAAAATGATGAGTTTCGAAACTTCTGGCAAAATTAGACCAAGTTCTCTTTAGTACACTTAACAGAACGGGGTGGGGTAGTGGGTGGCTCCACTATTCTTACAAAAAGCTCCAAGTGTTCAGCGACAGGTGTACTAACTGGCGATTAAGAGCGCCAAAAAAGCTCTGCCAAAGCAGTATTTTTTTTTTTTTAAAAAACCCCACTAAACTCTGCCCAATGCCGGTCCCAAGCCCGGATGAAAAAAGAGGAGGGGTGTGGTATAAACTTTTTTTGTGCGAGAAGGAAAGTATAATGAAACTCTTTGTTGTGGGAGGCAGCCTGTGGTAAAATTAGCCTTGCTGACTGCTACTATAAATAGCCGTTCATGCTGTGAACGCCTTTAGCCTTGCTGACTGCTACTATAAATAGGCGATCATGCTGTGAACGCCTTATTTTAGTAGCAAGAGGGCTACGGTAAAATCCGCCTTGCTATAAATAGGCGTTTACGGCATGAACGCCTTATTTTAGCAGCAAGAGGCTACGGTAAAATCCGCCTTGCTATAAAAACCGTTCATGCTGTGAACGCCTTATTTTAGCAGCAAGAGGGCTGCGCTCTGTGCGGACACTAAGGGAGGTAACTCCTGCGCACCCCCACCCCACGCACGCACGTCCCCCCCCCACGCATGCACACACTTAAGTCACTTCTAAGTTCTTAATTCAAGTCACCCAAGTGACTTCTAAGTTCTTACTTAAGTTGCCCTCAAGTCGTCCTTAAGTCATCCTCAAGTCACTTCTAAGTCATCCTCAAGTTCTTAATCAAGTCATCCTCAAGTTATCCTCAAGTCACTTCTAAGTTCTTAACTGAAGTCGTCCTCAAGTCATCCTCAAGTTTCTTACTCAAGTTACCTCAAGATCGTAATTAAGCCATCCTTTAAGTACAACTAAGTTCTTATTCAAGTTATCTTATAATTATCAAAAAAATACAATCTATGTTTTTATCTTAAATAGTAGATGTCTAATATAGTACACACACGCCTCAAAAAACGCGTCATCGTTGAGGGTGTCTTGCTTAACGCCCTTGGCGTGAGATTGGTTAGCATAGATCTTAATGAAGTTCTTACATCCGAAGCAACCGCATTGATTACAATTCTGGTCTATGGAAATGTCTTTTATAGACTCCATGTCTTTATTTATTGACTTTATCATTTTATAATACGCCATGTTCTATTTTTATTAAAAAAATTTAAATTTAAGTTCTTAAAATATTATTCCATTTGAAATGGATCAAAATGATCTTTGTTGTTGGCGGTTTTGGCGTGCAGTTGTCTTTTTCTGTATTTAGTGGTTCAGATTTTTTTGATTGCTTTTGTTTCTGTTGCCATTGTGTATATATTTTATAACCGTAATAACTGCCCCCAACAGCAGCAATGGCGCCAAAAATGGCAACAGTTTTAAGTTCAATATTCCATGAAGACTTTGGTGCTGTAGGTCTTGTATCGCATGGAGTTTTTATAGCGGGCATTGAATCAACTTGTTCTGGCGTTGGCGGTGTTATGTTTTCATGATGAGTCATATTCTGTAACATTAATTTTTTTTGTCTGTTCCACTCTGCAATTTTTTCCTGCTTCAACACGCCCAGGATTTTTAATGGTCTCCACCTGATTCAGCGTTTTCTGCTGATTTCTGGCTTGGTTACTTTCTCCACCTGATTCAGTGTTTTCTGATTCTGCTGATTTTCCAGCTCGTTCATTTTGAAGGAAATAAAATCTATATGATTAAAAGTAATTAATCCCATGATTAATGGCGATAACAATGTTCCAAATCTGTAATACAGATCACACCCTAGAGACTCTAATGACTTTGTTAAAACCGGGTCTTGCGTTAAATCATACGTAAGATCTTGTTCAGAATCAATGGGAGCAAATCTACTGACTAGTTTAGTGTACAAACTAAGAACCGTTTGCCCCACACTTTTCACCATTCTAGACCCCAGCTGCGCTTCATACCTGTTATGATACTTTAAAATGTCTTGCGGCGACATCTGTTGAATCTGTTCAATGCTGAATTCAGTTCCGAGGAACTGTTTTGTTTTTCCACATGCTGCCAAAGAATACAGCCTCATCCTTTTGGGCATAATAGCTTGGTCATCAACTTGGTCATTCATAAGTTCAGGAAGGTTTAGGCTGCATTGTAGCTGTAGTAGATCATCACTGTTCATGTTTTTTATTAATTATAATTATTTTATTTTCTAAAAATGAGCACCGAAAAAACTGTTGCTAACCTTGTATACCATTCCTGCTGTTATTGGAGGTCTAAGTGTAGGATACTCAATGCTTGGTAAAAGCTTGTTAAGAATTAAAACCAGCAGATCTTGGCAAACTAGACTTTGAGGATTCAGCAAAGCTAATTGCTATCATTGCAGCTTCGTTTGCTACGAAAGATTTTCTAGTTAAGCAAGGAATAATTCCAGACAATATAAATATGTAAGAAAAAAATACATTTATAAAAAATGGCTTCACTCGCAATGATGATAGGCGGAGCTGTGGTGAATGCGCTTGCTTTTAGCGGAAGTAATTTCGCATTTAGTAAACTGCGGGATGACGGCGAGAGAAAAAGACATAACAAAGCTATGGACCAACTAGCAGCTGCACAAGACGCCTATGAAAAGCAGAGACTTGAGCAGTTAGATTTTATTAATAACACACTGAAAAAACAGGGGCATGCAGCTTACACATTTAAAGATGTTGATCAAGCAATAAAACAATATTATCTTGTAACAGGCAAACCAATCGAGACATTGCCCCCACCAAAATTCAGTGACTTTTATCAACCATCAGAAAAACAAAAGATGCAAGAAATCGGGTTTATTGTTGTTGGTATGACCGTTGTGTATTTTGTTGCACATAATATTGGCTGAGTAAAAAATGAACAAAATCTATTATTCGCCAAAAGGATATTGGAAGGGAATAACAGCAATTAAAAAGCTAAGCCAAGCAGCTGGAGTCAGTGAACAAACAGCAAAAGAATGGTTATCTAAACAAGCGATTTGGCAAATTTATTTACCTGCACCCAAACGAATACAGAGACCACACTTTGCGAATACAATACCGAACGACACCCATCAAATGGACCTTCTGTATTTACCCTCTGATACAATTAGACGAAAAAGATTTAAGTACGCACTTACAGCCATTGACGTAGCTTCAAGATATAAAGATGCGGAACCATTAACACAAAAGAGTGCTTCTGCTGTTGCTGTTGCCATACAACTGATATATCAACGAGGCCCTTTAACTTATCCTCGCATGATTCAAGTCGATGATGGAAAAGAATTTAAAGGGCAAGTGAATCAATTATTGTTGAAACATAGAGTTACCATTAAAAGAGGCATTCCAGGAGTTCACAGATCACAGGCTTTAGTTGAAAACTTTAACAAACAGTTTAGCCGAAAGACTTTTCTCCTACCAGTATCACAGAGAGCTGATTGACAATTCTCGCAACACAGAAATGGGTTAGAAGATTGCCCTCAGTTTTTGCGCGCAATGAATAATGAAGAATTTAAAGGACTAAAACCAGTACAAGCAATCAAAAGAAAAACAATAAATGTTGTTGAAGTAGAGTCTTCATCCGCAAACTATTACCGTTTGGTTTAAAAGTAAGGTACCTTTATTTACCGGGGGAAGCAGAAGGGGACACTCGCATCAGGGCAACCGATCCAGTTTGGAGTGTTGACCCGTATGAAATAAAAAGAATTGTAAAGATGAATCCGCCCGTGGTATTATTTACGAGAAACTGACACGACAAAACAACCGGCTCCTCAAAGATCTTTTGTGAAGGAAGAACTGCAGATAATCCCACCAGACACAGTTCCCTTTAATTAATTTACGTAAATATATTTGAGTTTAAAATGGAAGCTCAGAAGGAAGTGCAGAAACGAAACAAGAATGATAAAGAAGAGACCTTGAAAATGATACGGGAATCATTTCATGCGTGTAATGCTATTAAGGAAACATTTTCGGGGATTAATCAATGCATGCTAAATCATCCAGATCGCCTACAATCCAAACCCCCAAATTGGGAAAAAGAATATCTTGAAATAATAAAAAAAATTTCGAACGCGTCAAGCAAACATGAGAAAAGATTTAAATGAATTGGATGAAGCTATGATTGATCTTATAACAAAAGTTGATGAAAAATATAAACCCCCCTGTTTTATGCGTCCTCCAGTGCCCCGATTGCATATGAAAACTCTGGATTAACAAACAACCCGTTTTGTGTTTGTTCTATCTAATGACTTCTTTGTTACAACTGTTGTGTTGATCTCATGTAGATTAGATCGCAGTTTTACGTTGTCATGATGAAAAGTCTTATGCAAACTATGCTTCTTTATAGTTGTCATGTGATATGTTTGACTGCACAACGCTGCGAGATATTCCCTTTGCTTTCTTAATGATTTTCTCCTGGCTCGAAATACTGTACATTTTCGACCTTAAACCAATAAACTCCTTAATCACCTTTCCAGATAATTCATCCTTCATCTTTCCTAAAACCTTCTTGTTAGTAATTGAATTAAAGGCGAATCTTTAGGGTAATCAGATGTATCATACCATCCCGCATGCCTTTAGCCACTTCGATTTCCATGTCTTTATAGATGTCTTCAGTAGGGATATCTATAACAAAACTGTCTGTATCTGTGTAAAGTACTCTGGACTCTGGATACAAGGGCTTAAAGTAGTCATAAAGAAACTCTAACATTAAAAGCTTTGATAATTCTAAAACGGTAAACCCAATAAATACAGGTTTGTCCAATTTGACTTTTCTTTTTTTTCATCATTATGCCAAAAAGCTGATCATGAAATCTTCTAAAGTCCTGATAATTTGGTTTTGAAGTCAGCTTAATTGCTTCGTTCTCTTTGGTGACTAATCTGACATCTTTACGTTTTGTGGGGATTCTCCATAGTCTTTCCGAAACAGCTGTTGTTCATCAGCTTGAAAAGTCTTTTTCTGAAGCATCTGTGGATTTAGTTCTAAGATCAGTGTTCTTCATGATTTATGGTTTCATGAACTGTTCTTGATCAAAAGCAATTATGCGATGAACTGCTGTCAACTTCAAACCATGTCTTAAATAAAATTGTAGAAGTCTGTAATGACAGACATAATTTTTTTTGCCTCGAAGATTAGGCACAAGTTTAGGTGGTTCTCTTGGATCCATCTTTAGACTTTCTGCTGCTAATGGATAGTCATTATGCAGGTCATGGAGTTCATTGTGGATATTCTAAGTCAACTTCTAAAATGAAACCACGCTGTTGATCAGGCGTTAAACTGCTCCAACCACTTTAATGCCTTTTGAATATTATTCGGATCACCGCCTGTGTACATTTTAATGTTACGTAATGGAAGTGATTGCGCCATTGCCCATCCATACAGATTGTTTGCATCTAAATACATAAGATAGTTAGACCTTTTACTCGGATCATAGTCGTCCAAGTATTTGTTGTTTGCTTTACAGTAATGATGCGACGCCATACTAATTCCTCCACGCAATCCGTTTTCAATCATCTGAATCATTGGTAAATCAGACAATAAATCAATCTGTACTCCAGTAAACTTATAGAAAGCATCCCAACTCATCCCGGGCGCAGAAATATAATGCGCTGGATCCAGGCTGTAATGTTTCATGCAGGTCTTCTATAAATTTTCAAAAATCCGCCAACAAACATGTATCAGCCATCAAGTATGAGTCATGATAGTCTCCCATCGTTTTACACTCTAACTTCTGCCACGCATCTTGAGCATGCTGGTAATCAGAATCGCTGATGTCCTTTCCTCTGAGACTAGAAAAGAACGCGCCTTTAGGAGGAAGTGTGTCTTCATCAAACCTTTCCAACTGTTCATGTACTCATAAGGGTAAACGCCCTTTCTAACAAGATTGAGTCAAAATATTCTTCTGTTATGGGCAGGACTTTAAGGACATAGCCAGTGACTCTAATGATCCCATCATGTGCTGCATAGAGTCATAAAAAGACATGTTATTCAGATTAAAGCACATGTAACTTTTCTGATGACTGTGCAATGCATGACACCCTGAAGGCATCGTCCACTGCTTTCATTATAAATGAGAGTCGTAACCTCGCAAGTTATGAAAGAAGATGGCCAGCTTCCATGTCTTAGGATCAAACTTTAGTTGAAGATTGCATTTACTGTGCGCTGCTCCTCTGAACTTTCCGCTAATGTGATCATGGTCTCTTACTGTTGGATTCTCTGCGTCTGATGAGAGACCTAAACCGCAAATCCAACAATGTGTGGCTGAGTCATACTGTTGTCGGTCTTTCAGGCGTCATTATGATTTCAGATAAATTCAGATTATTAGAACAGTCATTGCCACTTGCTGCATGCGCTGTAGAAATCTTCTAGCCGCAATTTGGTCCTCTGTATAATTCTGGTTCTGAATGGACACCATCCGTCCTAACAATAATGAAAGCAAATGAACAAATCTGATGATTACTCATTAAGACTGTTTTTCGAAGTTTTTGTGGCGCTGGCCCTTCATAAGGAACAATGAGTGATTCGAAGTCTGCGTAAACAACATATGGAGAATTTTGCATCCGTTTCCAGTTCTTAAAACTAACTTTACTGCCTTCTGGGGGCGTAATTAGTTCTGTATTTACAGTCAACTGGGCCAATACAATGTTTCTTATGTTCGCTTGCGGCTTGAACAGATGGCATTCTTGTTAAACATTTTCTACAGAATTCTTGTTTGTGTCCATCTTTTGAAGTATGCTGCATTAGTTTACTCATTGTTCGTATTAATGTGTAATGCGGCAGCCCCGCTGGTGAAAACATCAGTAGTAAGTCAACATGATTTTTTGTCTGGCTCGCCAATCGTTGGACTGTTCTTGGACGCTTAATCGGTTGTAGATTTGTTTCCTCATCCCATGTGTAGACATTAACAGTTATTGGGTTGTTTTGTTCTTCAAACTGATCAATGGAATCCACGCTAACAGGAAAGGATATTCCACTAAAGTTAAGATCATTGATGTAAGGACGATAGTTAGACACTCTTTCCGCGTTTTTGCGGATATAATGCAGCCTTGCGAGACACACACCAATGAAACATTTGTTGTCTGTATCTTTATGTTTAGAACTGCTTTTTTTTGCAACTAATGCTGGAGGTAGTGGAATGTAAGCCTTACCAACAATCGGCGCATACTTAGACTGTTTTAATCTGATCTCTAGACTTCGCCCTCCGACCAACCAGAGCATCTCATTTTGGCTTCTTCAGCGGCAGCGTCAAACTGTGCAAGCAGTTCGTCTGCCCAACCGGGTGTTAAGTCGTTATGAGAAAGAATAGTCTGTTGTTTAGTTGAGACCCAGACTTCTAGATTTTCTTCATTTATTGTTATAATAGTCGATTAAAACAGCTAACATTACTTTAACTGGCGGGTCTATTGTTAGTTTACTTGGAACTTGAGAAATAGCATGTACAAACGCTGCCCGCACGTTTGCTGGATCAATGACTTCTAGATCAATATCATTCAGTGCTCTTGATAAACGCTCTCTCTCAAGCATCCTTCAAACAATTCGTCTGGTCCTTCATATATCTTAGCCATGTTGAGTTTCTTTTCTAACTCAAAATATTTTATTTAAATTAAAAAAAATAATTAATCAGAATCAATATCAACGGTCTTTTTGTGCTTGGACTCATAAACTAAAGTATAAACAACCCTTCAATGTTGTTACTGTGAGCTGTTTAGACAGAGTTTAATGTTTCGTTTACTTTTTTTAAGCATTCCTTTTTTATCTGCTCGGCGTCTGGCTGTTGAGAAAAAGTTGTCCTCGCCTTTCTTTGAAGATCAAACTTTTGTCTTTTGTAGTCATCAAAATCGGCCTGTAAACGATTAAATTCTTCATCCGTGATGTTTGAGTCAACAAGCGCTTTATTTATTGTCAGTTTTAAACGAACTAAGTTTAGCCGTTATTAGTTGAACCATAGCTGTGTGCTTTTGGAGTTTAGTTTTTAATTTTTTGCCAGCCGCACTTACAGCTAATGAACACAGACCGAGAGCTAAAGACAAACCTCCTAGAGGTAAAGCTGCGGGTGCGCCTATGCCCGTTGCTAAGAGGCCTACACTTGTTCCTGCCGATGCAGCACTTATAGTTGATGCTCCAGTATTAACATATGTAACAGCATTACAGGCAGCAGAATACCTTCGTTTGGTTTTGCTGTATTTTGAAAGGTCTTGCTCTAGTACTTGCTGCATTTGCGTAATGTTTGTTAATCTAAAGGTTTTTATGTTAGGGGTTTCTACTATCTCTTCTTTTGGCGGCGCTGTAGGCACATTTGGATAAACTTGAACAGACATGCTTTTTATAAAAATAAAAATAATTTAGTATTGTATATCTTTTAATCTGTTATTTTCAATATTCAGCTGCGCATCATATATTAAAAACAAATGTACATTAAGCGGTTTAATCGGCTTCTTCTTCTTTATTCAATTTGAATGTTTATTACGTCTCTCACAGTTCTCCCCGCTTCCATGCAACTGATTATCCTCTGTTGACCTTAGGTCAATCCATAAACCGTATTTCGTGTTAAATAATCATCAAGTCTAACATTGTGAAGGTGCAGATCTTTAGACACAAGGTCTACTGTTGGATTTCTACACCTCCCGCCTCCAAACAGTTTTCTTATTTCATCAAATGCTGATAAGGTTTAAGCCCGCTAGCGTAGATTTGGTTAGGACTACCCTCAATCGAACATTGTACTTTCGTTATTTTAGGATTAAAAAACTTTTCACTTCCTCTTTTGAACGGTTCTTCATCTTCGCACAGCAATAAAATACCTTTAAGCGATCTTGCTGCGACACTAAAACTAAAATTCCATATAGCGTCTGCCCTGCTTCTGGGATATGTTGTATGATGAATCACTCTTTCGTAATATATTGCTAATTTTGACTGATATTGTTGCTCAATCAGCCTTGCTAAATTAGGGTTGCTAACAACGTCAAACTCTAACGAGATGTCAGAAATGCTGTACTTTGCTTCGGTGTCTGATGATCTGATAACACGTTTGTATTCATTAAAAGTTAGTTCATATGACAATCTGTCTTTTAATGCTCCTTGAAAGTATGGCGCATGCGCTTTTAACAACTCAAAATCTAAGGAATGGAAAACGATTTCCATACGCAAAATTTACAGCTACAGCCTTTTTGCTGCTTTAGCATCTGCGGCGACTGCGGCGCCTATTCTAAGTTTAGTGCTTCTTCATTTTCGATTCCTTGAAACGCAAGATCATCCCTTTCATTCCCGGTTAGCCATAGATCAGAATAGGTTAAAAATATGTCTGCATGTGTGTAAAGAAAATATTTCTTGCCCCTCAAGTTTTATAGAAATTTCTTAACGATTGCCCGCCCCAAATTCTGGACAACTGTCCTGTGTGTGTCTGTTGTTGAAGCGAGTACATTTTGAAAGTAAGACGCGCAGAGCCTGGCACAATCACTTCAATCCGCTCCTAGGTCCGGAAATTTGACAGAAGAATTTGATCTGCATCAATAGTAGATGGATTATTTGGAACAGTAATATTCCGCTTATTTCCCTTCACGCCCAAGGGCTCTTTCAGTCTTCTATGCGGGTCAAGAATCGAGCCATATGCTTGTGGCATTTTTTTATAAAACAAAATAAAAAAGTTTAATTATTAAAGAAACATGGCAGGCATTGAAGATGAAGATTATGATGATTTTGATCCTGGAGACGACATGAGTGAATGACTCCTTTGGTACAACATCGCTCGGGCTCTCTTTGCGGCGTGAATTAACAGAAAGTAAGGTCAGATCATCAGATCATTATACCAAAGTTTAGGCCAAGAACCTCCCGAATTTATAGACCCTAATGATTTTGAAGTAAAAGATGACCATTTGTTTGTGAGGAGCGATCAAGGACAACTTGTTCAGCTTACATCTAAACCAGACTCATCAAAGTTTTAAAAAAAGAGTACAATTAGACAAAGGCTCAGTGTGAGCGATCAAAATCGCCTTGGTATTACTAAACCAAAATTAGATAGGGATGCAGTTTCTAAACTTCAAAACACACTGCAGGAACTCCCGACAGATAACCAAATGCAAAACATGGAACTTAAAGAATTAAATCAATCGGCAGACGAATTAATAAATGCAATAGAGGCAGAAACCAGTTTTTCAGAAGAAACAGCATTAAAGACTATACACGACTCACCGCTTACCCATGCGAGAAATAGCGCCCTTGATCATGCTTAAGAACCATTAGAGGCGAATTAACAAACAATTTAGCAAAACTGGGTGAAATAGATGAGCATATAAAAAGAGAAAAAGAAAAACTCGTTGAGCTGATGATGCAACTTAGGGTCTGATATTAAGAAAGAATAACCCAAAGACTAAAAGATCTTGAACAAGAAAGATCAGCAAGACTAGAAGCGTTGTCTACTAACCAAGAGCAATTACGAACTCAAGTGAGCAGAATAAGAGAAACTATCCAAAGAATTTTATATGAAGACACAACGCTAGCAGAACGAATACGAACACTGTTTAGAGAGCAGGGAGTCACATTAGCAAGCGTTATAACAGCCTTAGGATTTGCAATAAGCACACTGGTGTTGGCTATTACAGGCGGCGGTGGTCAAAGTCCAGTGCTTCCATCGCCATCCGCCTCCCCTGATAAATCATGGGTAAAAAAACAGCTTGATCATCTTGCGAGTTTATTAAAAAAATTAGCTGGTAAAGCTATAGACTCTTTACCTGGTATATTAGGAGTATTGTTAGCTGGCTTTTGTCTACTGCAAGCAAAGTAGTTGGCTTTATGGCTGAGCACTTATGGACATTAGTTTCTCTTAATAGTTGGGTTAATATTTAGTAAGATAAAGACCGAGTAATCCTATGCCAGTTAATCCAAGAACAAGTGCTGTCTTTTCATATTCATGGTCATTATTTTTGACTTCGCGAACAGAGTCCGCGTCTTCAACGGTCTTCGGGCTTTGGGCCCGCGGGGATTGGATGACTTATTCTTGGGGGTCATCTTGTTTTTTACTGCTTGCAATATACTGGCTCAGAATTTATGTCGTTTTGTCCAACCTTCTGTTCATTTCCTGCAACAAGAATTTCATTGTTGTAGTTCATTATTGTTCCTACCTGGAGTCTGAGGTCAGAAGGTAGCATGTATAAACCAGTGCCAACAGCAAAGTCTACTTTTGATCTTGCGTATTGTAAAACATCTTGGTACCTTTTTATACTTGAAGGTAAATCAACTGTAGAATTAATGGCATCTCTAAATTTGCTAAGTATTGTTTTTGTGCATCAAAGCCAGTAGAAGGATCAGTTATGCTCGATCTTGCCTGTGCTTGTGAACCTAGCAAACACAAACGTAAGTACGAATAGAGTCGTTTTATTCGTTCTATTCCCGCTCTAGTTAGGCCCTTAGAAGTGTCTAAGATAAATGTGTCCATGCTGTTTTATGCTCTTGCTCTATGGACCCGAGGTGAACAGTTGTGCCTGAAGAGAAAGATGTGTAAGGGGATTCCAGTCATACTTATACTTTCTGTGCACGCCCCAATAATAAGGGGTGCCTAAGCCATGATTAAGATCAGACTTTTGTCTAAAGTCTGTCTTGATGTTAATATTGAATTCGTTACAGATTCTTTCAAAAGCCTTCATGTCTATTCTGTTGCTGAATGGATTAAACGGTTTGTCATTTGGTAATGGCGCTTGCAGTTCAGTCAAAAGACGTCTGAAGGTGTAATAGAAATGAAATCTATACACTGACCTAACCAAAGGATTAGGATGATTTAAGTGATCAGCATACGACACTCCACACCCAGTTGAATGCACAAAACACAGCAAAGTTTAACTGGTTCTGATAAAACTGCATCGGATGACTAAACCACACTTTTGCGATGTAGTCTTTTTTAACAGGGGGGTTAAGATATCTGCTTAATGGAGTACTTACCTTTTTATGAAAGGTGTCAGTCTGGGTCACAGAAATGTCGAGGGTGTCAGTTGTTATATTTTTAAGATTGTAGTGCGGCCCAAACAGAATATTTTGCATCAGCATATTTGAATGCACTCATTTTTAATTTGTTTTAAAAAATGTTTGTAACAATAACAACACAAGACCGCCCTTCGTTTTTAGAACATGCTATTAATAACGAATGCGGAACCAGAACGGTCGCGCTCCATGAAATATTCTACAAAGTCGTATTGGTTTAATATAAGCAAAGCCAAGGAGAATAATAGATTAAAAAAGTTAATAATAGAGGCCAATTAGTTAGCCAGTTAACCATACCTGATGGTTATTACGGGTTTTGCTCGCTAAAAGAAGCAATGAGTAACTTCGACATTGCTCTCAAACTTAACAATGCAAATCTAAAAACAATGTTGGCCTTCAAACCTGAAGAAGAAGAAGTAGGGTACTATTTTGATAAAGAGCTACTAAAATGTTAGGCTTTTCAACTGCCAATCGGTCCGTTCATAGTTTTAGAGTTTACGTCAAACAAAACTACTTATGAGGGAGAAAATCCGCTCGATCTTGCATTACATTCATTACTCTATGTTCATTTGGATGAGCTGAGCACTGATGAAAAACTTATATGATGGAAGGCCCTCAACTGTTTTAAGAGCTCTTCCGTCAGGGAAAGCTGCATATTGCGATTATGAAATTATACAATTCCCTAATTTACAGTTTAAAAGATAGTTTGTGGGAGGGTCGGATCATTTAATATAAAAATCAAAGACAAAGCGGGGAAAGTTGTGAAATGTGATAACCTGCACATTGTTTTGGAAATAAAATAATACGTTACTAAAAAATAATGTCGCGTGGGCCAGAAGAATCAGGAGTTACATTAGCGCCTGTAAGGTGTATAACCTTAGAATTAAAAGACCTTGCAGATGTTGCGGACTTGAACAAAATGGTGAGATAGGCGCTTTGTATGGTTTTGAGTACACTAAAGATGGTGATTATAAACGCAAAGAGGTTGGCGACAGCAAAAAGTTTCCTAAACTAGAACAACTGCGCAATCTAGTGGCAAATAATGTTGGCCAGTATGAATATAAAATAGTTCGAAAGCCTGACCTCAAATGGCACTTAGAACCATATTTAGAATGGGACATAAAATTTGAATTCATAAGCCCATTTACATATTTTAGCCGTCAAAAAAGTTTCAGAAAAGCATTCAACTCTGGCCCTTTACATGTAAGTCTTATGCCGGACGACAATAGTCGGAAAGAAATTGAAATAACGCCGTATGGGAAAAAACAGTACATCCTCCACAGAAAAGAAACAGTTGTAAAAAAAGCTTCTACAAAATTACAGTTCTTTCCAAGCAGAAAAATTAGGAGACACGTTCACAATGATATTGAAATTTCTGTCTTTAAAGATGTGGAAAGGGATGGGGTGTGGGCGTTAGTGACGTCCTTATAAAAGGAATTAATATTAGCTGGGAAAACTTAGACGTTAAACGCCTTAACGTTACCATCGTCGTTCTTCACAATGGTGAGGATATTAAGATCATAACAACAAGCAACAAAATCAATGTTGACTTAAATAGAAACAATCTTACAGAACTGAATTGGATTAATCTTAACATTTAGGCCTCATAGGGTTTTATTATACTGAACAAGTTTTGACGGAGAGTATGATAAAAATAATAACTGGATTAGATTAAATTCTGTTATAAAACTATGGAGCAGTTAAACTTATGATAAAATCCCCTCATTGTTCAATGATTTGTGGGCAGACTGGTTGTGGAAAAACAATATTTGTCCTAGACTTATTACAAACAGTTTATCGCTATAATTTTGATCATATTGTGATTTTCTGTCCAACACTTAAAAGGAACAAAGCATATCATGATAGAAGGTTTATATGGACAGACAATGACGTATATTAGTTAATCCTAGCACTAAACTGAGTGAGTGTTTAGAATACTTTTATAAAGTGTTTTGAAGGAACGCAGACACTCTTTATTATAGATGACTGTTCAGCAGAAAAAGATATAGTTAAAAGAGAAACACTTTGTCAAAGCTGGCTTTCAGCGGAAGACATGATGGGATAAGTGTGTGGATTTTATGCCAGAAATATAACTCGGTTTTAAAAAGACTTTAGAGAACAGTTAAAGACTGTAGTGTTATTCACATGAAAGACAGAGACTCATTTGAAGAATGTTTGCGCGAAAATGATGTATTGAAAACGATCAAGAAAAAACATAGGATTAAACAAAAACTAAAATCTGAAAAGTTTTGTAAATTAGTATTAAAAACAGATAACCCTACACAGTATGTCTGTTTGTAGATAATCGTTATTTTTTGGTTATTGAAGTCTTACTTGTCAGAGAACAGGAAAGGCGGCTTTTAGGCCACTTTCGCCCAAAAACTGGTTGATCGCAAAAGTGAGCCAGGATTGGTAAAATGCTGTTCTCTGGATTTTATGTCAAAAATATAACACAGTTTTAAAAGACTTTAGAGAGCAGTTAAAGACTGTAGTTTTATTCCCATGAAAGACAGAGACTCATTTGATGAATGTCTGCGCGAAAATGATGTTATTGAAAATGATCAGGAAAAACATAGGATTAAGCTAAAACTAAAATCTGAAAAGTTTAGTAAATTAGTATTGAAAACGGATAATCCTACACAGTATGTTTGTTTGTAAAAAATCGTTATTTTTTGGTTATTGAAAGAGAATGTGTGATGGATTATCATTTTTAATTCATTGTTGAAGTGTTACTTGGCAGAGAACTAATAAATGTCTGTTCTAGAGCCATCCACCCGAAACTGGTTGAGGGTGGATGGTCTAGAACAGACATTTATTAGTTCTCTACTGTATAACAATTACTAGTAACAGATTCATTTAAAGTATAGTTGATTTTTGCCTTTATCTACTAAACGATGGAAGTGTAACAAGAATTCCTGACATACCAACACAAAGGTGACTACAATTGGTTTGTCTTTAATTTCATCAGTTCTTGTTCCTAAATGTGCATAGGAAACATACACCGATACTCTACGTAGTAATCATCTGTCGATTATTATTACTCCCAATAAGCAATCAGTGCAGCATGATCAAAAGAATATAATCCCCAAATTCAACTACAACCGTGCCGACTGGTATAGATATGAAAAAATACGATCAGCACAAAACACAGACGATATGAAATATAAGAATATTGAATTTTTTAAAATTCAAGATTCACAGAAGCTCTTTAGCAGGCTGCTAATGTTTCTATTCCTAAATATCCATTGATAAAGTCGGATAAACACTCGGGAAATCTTTCTTTGGTGGAATTCAGACTGTCGAAAAGCCGAAGACGATAAACAACAAAAATGTCGAATATGTTTGAAAGATAGAAGATCAGAAAAATCATCATTCAATGAGAAAAGCAAACTCTTCTTGTAATAAAACAAGAGCTCAGGCCAAGAGACAGTTCTGGTCCACGTTTTGTAGAAATGAAGCTTACACTCACAAAGACCGTCCATGAGTATGGACAAAATTTAATGACATGAAAAATGGAATAAAACTACCACTCTATCCAATTAAAGTTGAGGGCAATAAACTCCCGACTAAATCAGAAAAGGCTGAATCCTTTGTAGATGTGTTTGCTAGTACGATGCACGTACACAATCTGTCGGTAATCATAGAACTGCTTGAGAAAATGAGAGAACAAGATATTTACATATATAATATATATAAAAGATCCTCCGTGTGACAATACACACTACGTGAATGCTTCTCTTACTTTGAAAGAGCTTAAAAGAGAGCGTTTCTTCTCTTGCTATCAAGAAAACTTCAGTTGGTGCAGACTCGATTCCCAACGATTTATTGAAACATTTCCAGAAAATTGGGTAAAGCGGTTGCTCGATTTATTTCAGAAATGTTGGGCCCAGGACATCATTCCACGAATATGGAAACATTCCATTGTTGTACGAGTATACATTCCAAAACAGGGAAAACCGAAAGGTGATGAAAATAATTACTGACCCATTGTACTAACCTCTCACACTGAAAAATTAATAGAAAAAAATAATTTTAAACAGATTGATATACTACTGTGATAAAAATGAATAATCCCAACGAATCAAGCAGGATTCCGAAAGGGCACATCAGCTGTTGACTATTTGGTTAAACTCACTACTCAAATAAAACGTCAATTTGCCAGCACAAAGAATGTATTAGCCACTTTCTTTTTTTTAAAATTTTTTTTACATAAAACAAACAAAACATACGATCATGTGTGGCATGATAGATTGCTATATAAATTGAAGTCTTTCGGATTGTCGGGAAATATTTGCTGTTATGTCAGGAGGTTGCTCACAGAAAGAAGCATTCAGGCTAAAGTTGGACATTCTCACTACACATTACGATTTCCAAGAATGGGCATCGTACAGGGTTCTGTTATTTTACCTCATCTATTCAACATTATGGTTTATGATCTGCCAAATATTCATCAAGCAATGCTGTCCTCGCACAGTATGCTGATGACATCTTCATGTGGATGAAAGCAAACATAAAAAAGAAAACGTCTAAAAGAGAGCTTAATTTCTATAGAAAAATATATCAACTTTAACGTGATAAGCTCAGCAACTACCTTTCTGCGAATGGGTTATCTTTATCCACTTAGAAGACTAATATTCTTCTTTTTAATAATGGGGCAGATCCACCTTTACTGCCAACGTTATGATTCAATGAGGATGCTCTTAAATACAAACATGTCGTAAAATTTTGAAGCATATACCTTGCATCAACGTTGACGTGGAATACTCATATTGCATATCTACTAAGAAAAGCCAGAAAAAGCTTCATTTTTTCAAAAATGATAAGCAAACAACACTGGAGCCAAGATGTTAAAATATTAAAACAACTTTCACTTTGTCTTGTAAGCTCCAGACTGACTTAAGGCCAAGAAGTGTTTTTCAGTGCTCCAAAATATTTATTGACAAAATGCAAAGTTTAGATTGTAAGGCATTCCGACTTGCCATAGATGTGCCCTTTCATGCATCAACTATGGGTACATATAGGGAAGTAGGAGTTCTATCTTTGGATGAGTACCGACAACTTGTTCTTGCAAAATATGCTCTACGGAGGTCAGTAAACAGCCATGACGTTGAAAATGAAGTTATCTTAAGATCTGATATAGATTTTCTAAAACGGACAAAAAACATAACTTCCCTTGCTAGGATTGGAACGCACACTTGCAATCTATTTCAACGATCAGATAAGGATATGAAGAAAATGGTAATGTCAGAAACTAAATTTCTTCCTTGCCCACCATGGGAACTTCAAGTGGCTAATTTTGATATCAACCATTCTTCCTTACGAAAACAAAGAACAATGATAACATTCTTGGTGCTTCAAAAGAAAATATAAACCATCATTACCCTGATCATCTAAACCTTTGCACCGATGGGCCTTTGTTGGACAATCAGGAAGCTGGAGCAGCTTTCGCTATACCTTCTTTAAAAGTGGAAAGATCGTTTTATGTGGAAAACTACAGATCCACATTCACAGCAGAGCTCACTGCCGTTCTTATGGCCTTGTATTATCTGCTTGATTTTTTTCCCTAAACATGCATTTCAAATTCTCTTCTGTGTTGATTCAAAGTCAGTTTTTTATGCTCTAAGCAAATCAAACTCTATAGTTAAATAGCATCTTCTTGTTAAAATCAAATATTTGCTCCATCTACTTTTGAAAGACAGTAGTATTACATTGTGCTGGGTGACCTCACATTGTGGAAACTGTTGTAACTAAAGAGTTGATAAGACTGCAAAAAGTGGTGCAAAACGTGCTGACAATGCATGTAGTTCAAATATTCCTCTTTCGCGTTTAGAGGAATATTTATTATTACAAAATGCGCGCTGGAAGCACTTCAGAAAGAAGTTAGGAGATTCCAGGTACTTTTTGTCCAACCCGAAAAGGCAGCCACCACAGTATGACACTATTATATGAACTTGAAATGGCTTATGACCTCTTTGACAGACTTAAACTTAATGCTTTTAAAACAAAATTTGCTGAAGACGTAAAATGCATTTGTGGAATGAAAAAATGTCAAATATGCATGTACTTCTAAGATGTAAGCAGTTGGAAACATTTTTGCCTGCTTTGTCTGAATCTTGATGAAATTTTAAAGAATTGCTCGCTGATATGTGACATTCGATTAGCATTAATCCAGAGTCTGATTTATACTTCCCCGTAATGAGATGTAGATGTTGTATCTTTGTATTTGATGTTACTTGGTTTATTTTCAATAGCTGCTCTCTCTCTCTCTCTCTCTCTCTCTCTCTCTCTCTGTGTGTGTGTGTGTGTGTGTGTGTGTGTGTGTGTGTGTGTGTGTGTGTGTGTGTGTGTGTGTGTGTGTGTGTGAGTGTACGATCACATAACGTGAATAGACATTAAATTGAAGACCACACATATGCAGCTCACATTCACCTAGGTATGCTCTTCTGTCTATCTGTCTGTCTCTGTCTCTCTCCATGTACACGCAAAGCAAACAAGAATGACGGTAGTTCCTTTAATCGACCAGAACTTCCTTACATACTTTCCAACTCACAAACCCCCTTTACTCCGTGATTTTCTATCTCAGTTTATTTAATTAGTAGTCTCGAACCTCAACACAGAAAACCGATCGAGAATTGCATCGGTTAGGCTCGAATTACCAGGCGGCTAGTTTCTCGAGATCTAGTTCCAATCTCTGGAACCAGTTACATTTTGTCTGATGTGATAACCCATGCTTTTGGCATCATTAGCCCAGAAAGCTATCCTAAACAGAAGAAACATGACCTAAGTTTACTTAACCACGCAGAGATTTCCCCTCGTCACCCCTCAACTAATTATAACTGTACATTACTTCAATATCATCATCTCCGAAACCAGTGTCCACATCCGTATTTTCCAGCGCGTGATACTGCTTCGGGTTTATCCATGGGTAGCTGTGGAATCCAGACCCCAGTCCGGACTTGATGACGTAGCCTTGATTTGACGTCACAGCATCGTCAGACCCCGTGAAAGCGCCGTGGTGGAAGTAACTCGGACGGCGCTTCGAGAACCAATCGCTGTTCTGGACACGTTCCCTACCCGCGGAGCGAGTTGTGAAGTCGTCGTTGATTGGCTGTGACAGGTAGTGCCACAGGTCCGGCTTGGAAGGGACAGGAAGGTCAGGGGTCATGGCCGGGTGACCTCGCTTTCCCAGCTGCCGGAAGACGCAGCACTGGCAGTTCTGGGTGGCGCTGGCGTAGTGACACGAGGGGCACCGGCAACCTTGACCTTGCTGTGACGTCAGCATGACCAAGAAGGTCACGAGCAGCACTGCAACAGAGGCAGATTTCGTGCTTAGATTTAATTAATCGTGATTAGTCAAAGACCTCTCTGTCTGTCTGTCTGTCTGTCTGTCTCTCTCTCTCTCTCTCTCTCTCTCTCTCTCTCTCTCTCTCTCTCTCTCTCTCCATAAGTAAGTAAAGGTTCTATCTGTGAATCGAGGGGTTGCAAAAAAATTCACAGATAGAAAAAGTACACACGTACGCTATAGAGCATTTTCTTCAGGTACCAATTCATGCATCTCACACTTTTATACGGAGAGATGGGCAGATACCCTCTTTATATAAGATCTTACGTGAAATGTGTTAGGTACTGGTTGAAAATGTTGAAGCTCCCACAGTCACGTCTGTGCAGACAAGCTTATGATATGATGCTGGTACAAATGGAACGAGGTAAAGAAAATTGGGCTTATAATGTAAAGAAAGTGCTATCAGAACAGGGGTTTGGAGTAGTGTGGATGTCTCAAGGAGTAGGAAACGAACAGCAGTTTATTGCAGAATTTAAGGATAGACTCATTTGTTCTTTTAAACAGAACTGGCATTCTGATATGGAAACCAAAGAAAAGTATCGTTGGTTCTTCTCCTTTAAGAACATATTCCATTCGGAAAAGTTTCTTAATGTTATTAAAGATAAACGGCAAAGAAGTTGTTACGCAAGATTCAGGTTACGAACCGTAGGTTTCAATGCAAACAAAAGATGGTTCGAGTGTGGAACATCCACAGAATCACCATGCCCTTCATGTGGATGTACTATTGATAGTGAAAAGCACTTCTTATTTCAATGTACTGCATACAGTGATGTGCGTGCAAAATGTTCCTGTTTTACTTCAGATGTTTGTGAAAGGCAAAATGTTGCTTCTTTGTTATCGTCTGATGACGACTGTATAATCAAGTCAGTCGCTAAATTCATTACAGAAGCAATGAAAATAAGACAAAAGCATTTATAATATTGTATAAAAATATGACAAAAAGCATGTGGAATAGTTTAGTAACATAGTCATCGCTTAAAAGAGTGGATGGTCGGATCAATCTGTAATATTACATTTTCCTCGTGTGTGTGTGTGTGTGTGTGTGTGTGTGTGTGTGTGTGTGTGTGTGTGTGTGTGTGTGTGTGCGTGCGTGCGTGCGTGCGTGCGTGCGTGCGTGCGTGCGTGCGTGTGTTGTTGTTGTTGTTGTCGTCGTCGATTTGGTTGTTTTTGTCGTTGTGGTTGTCATTGTTGTTGCTATTGTAATGTTAAAAGGGTACTCGTGTCTGAGAGGATATTCGAAGATTCGGGTCTACTTTTTTCTTTATGTTTTGCTTGTTTTGATTTGATTGATCACTGGGAATAACTGTGTAATATCGCTTGTAGTGTAAGGAAGAGGAATGAGTTATTACCCCGTTACCCCCCTTGTCATAAGACCTTTTGGTAATGACAATAAAATATCAAAGTGTCAAAGTGTCAAGTGTCTCTCTCTCTCTCTCTCTCTCTCTCTCTCTCTCTCTCTCTCTCACCTATACCGCCCTCATTTACCTTTTGAGAACAGGTGGATTTTGTCTGCCTGGCAAACACTACACTGAAACAGCTACAGCCGAAACATAATGCGCTAAACAACTGGACTCTAGAAGAAAACTTGAGGGAGGGGGTGTGGGGCAGAGGGGTGTGACAGCATTCACGGACGCGCGTTACATGCACTTTTCACTCAAAAAGTTCGACTATATCTGGTATGTCTACGTTTCTGTGCCCGACGATGTTCTATAGACTGGAACCCTGGAGGTTTATGTCACGTCTGAATCTGTGGACAGGAACCAACATTTTCCTTCTCTTTTGAAGTAAGGAACCCGTGTTGTGTTTGGTAGTGGTATTTGCTGAAGGTCAGCAAGGTGTTGTGGACTGTGAAACGGAGGTTACTACTGTGGGGGCTGCTGAACGTCTGTCAGTATGACTTCGTAATCGTTGCATTTTCTGTCTTAACAGATTACGACAAAAAATGGAACAAATGTGGCAGGAACAGTGTGGGCGATGAGTTTCACTACCTGGTGCTTGTTTCTGGTTTAGAGCGAGCCATTCGCAGCTACTGAAAGAGCATCATTATAATCTCCAGCTACTGAAAGAGCATCATTATAATCTCCAGCTACTGAAACCAGCATCATTACAATCTCCAGCTACTGAAACAGCATCATTTCAATCTCCAGCTACTGAAACAGCATCATTACAATCTCCAGCTACTAAAACAGCATCATTTCAATCTCCAGCTACTGAAACAGCATCATTACAATCTCCAGCTACTAAAACAGCATCATTACAATCTCCCTAACAGTCGTAAAATTTCTTAATTGTTTGGTAATACAATTCTTCTTCCTCTTCTTCTTCTTCTTCTTCTCCCTCAGGTAGTCACTGGGGCACCACACTGAAGAACAGTTCGCCAGGTTCCTCCAGATCTGTTACTGATATGCCAAAACTGGGTCTCTGTCAATGCTTCCCTGCCCACTCTGCAATACTGTCAGTCCATCGTTTGTTTGTTTGTTTTTCAGTCTTTCCCTCCGTCTCCCTCCTTCAACAGACCCCCCAAAGCATTTGAAAAGAGAGGGGGTTAGTTACCGCCAGGGACACAGACAAACAGTGTACAGGACTAGACTGTGTGTCTAGTCCTGTACTCTGTCTGTGTCCTTGGCGGTAACCCTCTCTTTTCAAATTCTGCTTCATTTTCCGCCCTCAGTCACTCCGCTTTGAAACTACCCCGGAGGATTGTTTAGGCAAGGTCACTGGATTGTGTGACATGGTCATGCCGACGTAGTTTTCCAGTCTGACATCAGCAGATCTTCGTAGTTTCATGTGTTGCCTAATGGTTTAACGCCCTTGTTGATTAGTGACGTAATCAAAGGAGCAGAGCTTTGAATTAAAATTTCAGTCCGAAACTGTTCGACCACAAGCGTATAAAGAGAGACAGGCAAGCAAACAGTCACATTCTTCCTGTTGACGGGAGCCGTCGGAAAGTTGCGGCCTTTGACATCTATAACGGCTCATGTTACGTTGAGCATGTTCGATCCGTTTTCAAGACACCGGAAACCGCGGTGAGTTCTGGCAGAGGCTCAAACTGAGATAATGATGAAAAAGCTGACAACTCCTGTGAGTTCTGGCAGAGGCTCAACCTGAGATAATGATGAAAAAGCTGAAAACTCCTGTGCGTTCTGGCAGAGGCTCAACCTGAGATAATGATGAAAAAGCTGACAACTCCTGTGAGTTCTGGCAGAGGCTCAACCTGAGATAATGATGAAAAAGCTGACAACTCCTGTGAGTTCTGGCAGAGGCTCAACCTGAGATAATGATGAAAAAGCTGACAACTCCTGTGAGTTCTGGCAGAGGCTCAAACTGAGATAATGATGAAAAAGCTGACAACTCCTGTGAGTTCTGGCAGAGGCTCAAACTGAGATAATGATGAAAAAGCTGACAACTCCTGTGAGTTCTGGCAGAGGCTCAACCTGAGATAATGATGAAAAAGCTGACAACTCCTGTGAGTTCTGGCAGAGGCTCAAACTGAGATAATGATGAAAAAGCTGACAACTCCTGTGAGTTCTGGCAGAGGCTCAAACTGAGATAATGATGAAAAAGCTGACAACTCCTGTGAGTTCTGGCAGAGGCTCAAACTGAGATAATGATGAAAAAGCTGACAACTCCTGTGAGTTCTGGCAGAGGCTCAAACTGAGATAATGATGAAAAAGCTGACAACTCCTGTGAGTTCTGGCAGAGGCTCAAACTGAGATAATGATGAAAAAGCTGACAACTCCTGTGAGTTCTGGCAGAGGCTCAACCTGAGATAATGATGAAAAAGCTGACAACTCCTGTGAGTTCTGGCAGAGGCTCAACCTGAGATAATGATGAAAAAGCTGACAACTCCTGTGAGTTCTGGCAGAGGCTCAAACTGAGATAATGATGAAAAAGCTGACAACTCCTGTGAGTTCTGGCAGAGGCTCAAACTGAGATAATGATGAAAAAGCTGACAACTCCTGTGAGTTCTGGCAGAGGCTCAAACTGAGATAATGATGAAAAAGCTGACAACTCCTGTGAGTTCTGGCAGAGGCTCAACCTGAGATAATGATGAAAAAGCTGACAACTCCTGTGAGTTCTGGCAGAGGCTCAAACTGAGATAATGATGAAAAAGCTGACAACTCCTGTGAGTTCTGGCAGAGGCTCAAACTGAGATAATGATGAAAAAGCTGACAACTCCTGTGAGTTCTGGCAGAGGCTCAAACTGAGATAATGATGAAAAAGCTGACAACTCCTGTGAGTTCTGGCAGAGGCTCAAACTGAGATAATGATGAAAAAGCTGACAACTCCTGTGAGTTCTGGCAGAGGCTCAAACAGAGATAATGATGAAAAAGCTGACAACTCCTGTGAGTTCTGGCAGAGGCTCAAACTGAGATAATGATGAAAAAGCTGACAACTCCTGTGAGTTCTGGCAGAGGCTCAAACTGAGATAATGATGAAAAAGCTGACAACTCCTGTGAGTTCTGGCAGAGGCTCAAACTGAGATAATGATGAAAAAGCTGACAACTCCTGTGAGTTCTGGCAGAGGCTCAAACTGAGATAATGATGAAAAAGCTGACAACTCCTGTGAGTTCTGGCAGAGGCTCAAACTGAGATAATGATGAAAAAGCTGACAACTCCTGTGAGTTCTGGCAGAGGCTCAAACTGAGATAATGATGAAAAAGCTGACAACTCCTGTGAGTTCTGGCAGAGGCTCAAACTGAGATAATGATGAAAAAGCTGACAACTCCTGTGAGTTCTGGCAGAGGCTCAAACTGAGATAATGATGAAAAAGCTGACAACTCCTGTGAGTTCTGGCAGAGGCTCAAACTGAGATAATGATGAAAAAGCTGACAACTCCTGTGAGTTCTGGCAGAGGCTCAAACTGAGATAATGATGAAAAAGCTGACAACTCCTGTGAGTTCTGGCAGAGGCTCAAACTGAGATAATGATGAAAAAGCTGACAACTCCTGTGAGTTCTGGCAGAGGCTCAAACTGAGATAATGATGAAAAAGCTGACAACTCCTGTGAGTTCTGGCAGAGGCTCAAACTGAGATAATGATGAAAAAGCTGACAACTCCTGTGAGTTCTGGCAGAGGCTCAAACTGAGATAATGATGAAAAAGCTGACAACTCCTGTGAGTTCTGGCAGAGGCTCAAACTGAGATAATGATGAAAAAGCTGACAACTCCTGTGAGTTCTGGCAGAGGCTCAAACTGAGATAATGATGAAAAAGCTGACAACTCCTGTGAGTTCTGGCAGAGGCTCAACCTGAGATAATGATGAAAAAGCTGACAACTCCTGTGAGTTCTGGCAGAGGCTCAAACTGAGATAATGATGAAAAAGCTGACAACTCCTGTGAGTTCTGGCAGAGGCTCAAACTGAGATAATGATGAAAAAGCTGACAACTCCTGTGAGTTCTGGCAGAGGCTCAAACTGAGATAATGATGAAAAAGCTGACAACTCCTGTGAGTTCTGGCAGAGGCTCAAACTGAGATAATGATGAAAAAGCTGACAACTCCTGTGAGTTCTGGCAGAGGCTCAACCTGAGATAATGATGAAAAAGCTGACAACTCCTGTGAGTTCTGGCAGAGGCTCAAACTGAGATAATGATGAAAAAGCTGACAACTCCTGTGAGTTCTGGCAGAGGCTCAAACTGAGATAATGATGAAAAAGCTGACAACTCCTGTGAGTTCTGGCAGAGGCTCAAACTGAGATAATGATGAAAAAGCTGACAACTCCTGTGAGTTCTGGCAGAGGCTCAAACTGAGATAATGATGAAAAAGCTGACAACTCCTGTGAGTTCTGGCAGAGGCTCAAACTGAGATAATGATGAAAAAGCTGACAACTCCTGTGAGTTCTGGCAGAGGCTCAAACTGAGATAATGATGAAAAAGCTGACAACTCCTGTGAGTTCTGGCAGAGGCTCAAACTGAGATAATGATGAAAAAGCTGACAACTCCTGTGAGTTCTGGCAGAGGCTCAAACTGAGATAATGATGAAAAAGCTGACAACTCCTGTGAGTTCTGGCAGAGGCTCAAACTGAGATAATGATGAAAAAGCTGACAACTCCTTCTTCTTTCTTTTGTTTGCTTGCTTGCTTGCATCCTCATACACACGTCATCCAATGTTGACAGTTTCGCACACTGAGGTCAAACAGTTCTTTCCTGCTCGCAGTTTTCTTCTTCTTCTTCTTCTTTTTCTTTTTTCTAACTGAAGTCCAGACTGCACTCCCGCGTGGATCTCACACTCAACTGCCACCACAATGGTTGTGTCGTCGATGAAGTGGATCTAAAACGGAAAAATGCTGAATCAGAAATTAAATGTTTTAAACTTCGTGCTCGTTTTTCGTCTCTCTCGTACGATAAATAGTAGCACGCAGGATGAGGTAGGCGGTTTGACAAATTCTGAAGACTTCCCCGTGACTGGCAGGAAGCACTATCTGAACTGACCAGAAGTGGCGGTGCTCCTGATTTGCCTAGCTGTTTCTGACACGTGTGTTGAGAAGACAATCGGCACGAGCGTGATAAAAACGAGTAGACCCCCTTAGCCCACTGTCCTGTCATCTTCTGCCCCTCTATCCTCCTTCTCTCCCTTCCGCCCCTGCCGTACCTTTTACAACAAAGCCCAGCGCTGAAAATCGCCACACAAATGTTGCGAGGAAACGATGTTAATATTGTCCGCAAAACAAACAAATCTTGGATTCAAACCGGCATTTCATTCAATCGTAGTTAACTGATATGCCAACACGAATCACTACTTCTTCCCAATCTCTCATCGACCATATTTACACATCTTCTGTCTGCATCATAACAGAAACACGTTCACCAGATTTTGGAAGCAGCGATCACTCCCCTGTCTGTTTTACTTGGCCTAAACGAGGTGTTAACATTCGCCTAAATCGTCACATACAGAAATTTTGATAGCTTTTGATAAAGATTTGTTCCTCATAGAAGTGATGAACGCCTCATTTTCCTCTGTGTGTCAGTTTACTAATTCTTGTGAAGCCTTAGAAGTTTGATATAACAATTTTCTAAATGTTTACAACAAGCACGCTCCATTTAAAACAATCCGTGTCAAAAGTACCTCGAAAAAAACCTTGGATATATTTGGAGATACGGAAAAAGCTATTGATTTAAAAAACTCACTTCTGGCGTCTGACAATCGTATAGAATTTGAGAAACAAAGAAATTTTGTCAAATTTTGAAACGCTCAGCTAAAAAAGAAAGATTTCAAATAAGTTATGTATTCTGAAGCGAGCACTTTGGAAAGCTATTAATCAACGTAGTAATGAAAATACTAACAGTCGAGTTACAATACTGAAAGATATATAAATGAAAAGCAACAGAGCCAAATTCACTATGAAAACAATTGTGACAATCAGATCGTCACAAAACGATTTAACTGTTCTTATTTTTGTCGGTGGAAGAACATCACATCTCTAGATATTCCGTTGTTATGTGTACTCGACGTATCCAGTGCCCTTATTCACTTGAAGCAGACTAGTGCCACTGGCCTTGATGGCATGGACGGGTTAATTCTCAAACTATTAGCCCTTGTCACTGCTGAAACACGTACTTATCATTTCCTCAAGGTTTTTAAAGCTGCGATGCCTCAAACTACAAGCCCATTTCTATTCTGTCTGTGCTGTCTAAACCACTGGAAAAATCACACAAATAAACATATTCTCAATCACTTCAATTTTTTCAATTCATTTCATCAAAACCAGTCTGGTTTAAGGGCAAACCGCGTTGACAAACCTAGTGTATCAATGGCATATTAATATACATAATGACAATATTACAGGTGTTTTAATGGTAGATATTATGAAAGCTTTTGATGTTATCGATCGCAATCTTCTTCTTAAAAAGCTGAAGTTAAACAACTTTTCTGAAAATTAGAACCCCAATCAACATTCCTTTCAGACAGAAAGCAAACGATTTCAGTAAATGCATCTGTGTCTCCTGTATCATTTATTTGTCATGGTGTTCCTCGAGGGTGAGTAATGGGGCCTACCTTATTTTTCATACGATTTACCTCTATTCATGGATAGTCTACGTGAAGCATTCGCTGATGACACCACTATACACACTAGTCATTAAAAAATGAAAATATATTTGCCAGTTTACAATATAATAACCACCATTAAAGGCGTTAAAATCTCTCTGATCACTCCCTTTCTTTTGTAGAAACAATGAGATGGCTGAGGAAGTTGATCATCATGAAGTTCTTGGTGTTATTACAGATAATAGTTTGTCATCGTCTTTTCATTATCACGATGCACTGCGAACTTCTGTCTCAAAAGATTCACCAGCTTTCAAAACTAACAGATTTCTTAGACCAACATCGTCGAAAGCTTTTTCCTTCTTTATACTTCGTATATTTAACCTCATTTAAGCCACTCTTCTACATTATGGAATTCGGCCATTAACAACATATAAAACCGCTCTTCAGTCTTCACAGACAGGATGTTAATTAATTCTTCTGAAATCTTCAACCGCAGCTCCCTCTGATTACAAACGTTTACACATATTGCCTCTAAAATGGAAACTAACTTATAACATATAACATGTATTTGTCTAAAATTCTTTTAATAGTTTAGATAGTTCATTCACTTTGTAGATAGTTCATTCACTTTGGAAGTCACTTATCATTATTTTATTTTCTTTATAGAGGGCAAAATGTTAAAAAAAAGCCTGTACCGTGCTTATTCTCTTCCCTTGTTAAAAAGATCCGCTCTCTCTCTCTCTCTCTCTCTCTCTCTCTCTCTCTCTCTCTCTCTCTCTCTCTCTCTCTTTCAAACACACACACACACACACACACACACACACACACACACACACACACACACACACAAGAAAAATCAAGCACTGAAGATCATATAACCATCCAAACTACGTAGATATAAAGCCACAGAAAAAGGGCAAAGGCTGAAAAAAACACTGCTGAGAGAAAGGTACAGCGACAAGGGAACATTCAATAGGAAGTTGAAAAAGAAAAGAGCATCGGAAGCTACTGAGAAATCAGAATCCGAAGGTGGATCTGCCGTTTGGAAAGAAAGGCTAGCAGGGTTTGAACCGAGAAAACTGGAGTTCCAATAGCAAGGAGCAGCTGCATCAGGTGACACTAATGTTCGCATCTCTACTTCACCTAATTATCTCGCAGGACCTAAACCCGTATTATATCTCCCTGTTATTAGGGAAACAACTTCTATTTTCATTCGGAAGCCTAGTGCCGCTAGGAATGAGAGCAGGGCCAATTCCCTGCGTCACTTCAAGGTACTGTACCCGTTTTCTCTTTCTCAGATGGGTTACGACCCTTTACATCGGATGAAGAGAAGGAAAGTTTCTTGGAAGTATTAATACACCGCAATGGCTTCAGTCAGAAATTTAGACAAGCGAGGATTGATGAACGTCTACGGACTCTTTAACACGTGCCAAACATTACCTGGACATTTGGACTGCTTTAATTGGCTTTCATAAGAGCTACAACAGACTACAAGACGTTATCAAGCCTCTACAATTGTTGCATTTTTTCAGCAATTTTAAGAGAGAGAGAGAGAGAGAGAGAGAGAGAGAGAGAGAGAGAGAGAGAGAGAGAGAGAGAGTTTTAGTAGCAGAGCATGACTTGAGGAAAGAGGGGTGTTAAATGGCGTGCTATGAAAGAGAGAGAGAGAGAGAGAGAGGAGAGAGAGAGAGAGAGAGAGAGAGAGAGAGAGAGAGAAGAGAGAGAGAGAGAGAGAGAGAGAGAGAGAGAGAGAGAGAGAGAGAGAGAGAGAGAGAGAGAGAGAGAGAGAAATCTTTTGATTACAGAGTAAAACGTGAGAAAAGAGATGATGTGCTGTAAAAGAAGGATAGTTTTATTTTCTTTGGGTAATCTTCACCAGTTTCCATTTGATGGCCAGAGAGAGCAAACTGGTTCCTGTGCGCACAGGGTTGAAGAGCGATAATTGCAAAAGGTTGAAGAAAGCTGTAGCTGGAGTGATTAGTTTGTACTGGATGCGAAAGGTAACCGGGAAGCCAGTATTGACGTAGTAACGTGGAGTAAACGGGACTTGGACTTTCTCACAATTCTCCTAGCAGGACTCTGTGGGACCCGGTACTGCGGGTCATTATTTGCTATCAACTTCAGAAATGGAGACTTTTTCCCAACTGAAATTCAGCCGACCCGCCGGTTAAGAGTTTCAAGCTCTTTCCAGCGCCGTTGCTGGTCCACGTTAGCGCTCCTTAACATTTCATGGTCCCTGTAACGAAGCTGTGGTGTGGTGCCGAGGCATTTCCAGAACGAGGCTATATTCCCCCGGCATCTGCCAAGTTTATGGTGGATGTGGTGTCATAGTGACTTGATTGGTTCCGGTATTGGTTTCATTTTCGGCCAAACGGGCACGGGCGGCAGTAGGCTGTGGACAGCTCGGAAGGATGCGATTACCGTGCAAAATGTCACCCACCACCCCCACCCTCGGGACAAAAACGTCACCCTGGGTGGCAGTCTGTACCGACTTAGCGGTCAAAAATGTCACTCTTGTTTCTTTAATGGTAGGTCTCATGTTCTTGTGTTCTGCGGAACAACTAGTCACAAATTTGTGAACGTACGGTTATTTTGTGGCCCTGTTGATTTCATTACAAGTATTCTGTGGTCCAGATGGACAAAGTGGAATACAGATGATGAGTATAACGAATTGTGATCAATGGCGGATTTTACTTCACTTACTGTCTCCCTCTCTCTGTGTCTCTCGCTCTCTCTCACATACACACACAAATCGACGAAATCAAGTATGAAGATTTGTGACCTAACATATCGCAAGCATCAGCTCCTGTCCATGTTTTTCTTGGCCCATAGGTATGTCTCAGGACCACAGGCTCCAACAGATGTGTCTCAAGGACCATAGGATCAAAAAAGCGTATCTTAGGACCATAGGTTTGCATAGGTGTGTCTTATGACCATAGGCTCATATAGGTGTCTCACGGACCATAGGCTCATATAGGTGTCTCACGGACCATAGGCTCATATAGGTGTCTCACGGACCATAGGCTTATACAGGTGTCTCACGGACCATAGGCTCATATAGGTGTCTCACGGACCACAGGCTCATATAGGTGTCTCACGGACCACAGGCTCATATAGGTGTCTCACGGACCATAGGCTCATATAGGTGTCTCACGGACCACAGGCTCATATAGGTGTCTCACGGACCACAGGCTCATATAGGTGTCTCACGGACCACAGGCTCATATAGGTGTCTCACGGACCACAGGCTCATATAGGTGTCTCACGGACCATAGGCACATATAGGTGTCTCACGGACCATAGGCTCATGTAGTGTGTCTCACGGACCATCGGCACATATAGGTGCCTCACAGACCATAGGCCCATGTAGTGTGTCTCACGGACCATAGGCTCATATAGGTGTCTCACGGACCATAGGCCCATGTAGTGTGTCTCACGGACCATAGGCACATATAGGTGCCTCACGGACCATAGGCCCATGTAGTGTGTCTCACGGACCATAGGCTCATATAGGTGTCTCACGGACCATAGGCCCATGTAGTGTGTCTCACGGACCATAGGCTCATATAGGTGTCTCACGGACCATAGGCCCATGTAGTGTGTCTCACGGACCATAGGCTCATATAGGTGTCTCACGGACCATAGGCCCATGTAGTGTGTCTCACGGACCATAGGCTCATATAGGTGTCTCACGGACCATAGGCCCATGTAGTGTGTCTCACGGACCATAGGCTCATATAGGTGTCTCACGGACCATAGGCTCATATAGGTGTAAACAGTAAACAAGTGGGGTAACGTTTGGTCCCATAAGAAAACCTAACACAACAAGTTGTTGGCCTGCGCTTGTTTTTTTCCCCACTATTAGATTGTTCGTCTATGTATATGTCTGACTTTATTCAAGTTTAAAAGGCTGTGCCAGCCTTGAATAAAAGTTACTCAGTGTTAGGTTTTCTTATGGGAGCAAACGTTACCCCACTTGTTTACTGTTTATTGTTTACTGTTCCCTGCCTCATTTCATTTCCAATTTCATATAGGTGTGTCTCACGAACCAGAGGCTAATACAGGTGTGTCTCTCGGACCATAGGCCCATACGGATGTGTCTCACGAACCATAGGCTAATACAGGTGTGTCTCACGGACCAGAGGCTAATACAGGTGTGTCTCACGGACCAGAGGCTAATACAGGTGTGTCTCACGGACCAGAGGCTAATACAGGTGTGTCTCATGCACCATAGGCTCAAACGGGTGTGTCTCGCGAACCTGTAGGTGTCTCTCTCGGACGACTGATCCATAAATGCTAGGCATAATGGGATCGTGTCGGGGGTTTAGAGCCCGACACCTTACCACCCACCCAACTCAATGACCTCTACAGCGGGGGAGGTCACCGTGGCGGACGGCCCTGCCGACACAAACTGTCACTGTGTCAGTATCAGTGGCAGCAGTCAATGACTGTGCAAGGAAGGCGTGTTCCGACACGGGGCACCAACGTGGGCCCTAAAGCAGTGTCATTCAGTATCATTATCATCATCGTCGTCGTCGTCGTCGTCATCTTCGTCCTCGTCGTCGTCGTTGTCACTGATGTCGGCAGTTGAGAGAGTCGTCGTATTTCAATGTCCTACTTCTAGTAGTAGTAGTAGTAGTAGTAGTAGTAGTAGTAGTAGTAGTAGTAGTAGTAGCAGTAGTAGTAGTAGTAGAAGTAGTAGTAGTAGTAGTAGTAGTAGTAGTAGTAGTAGTAGTAGTAGCAGCAGCAGTAGTAGTAGTAGTAGTAGTAGTAGCAGCAAAGAGCAGCAGCAGCAGTAGAAGTAGTGGTAGCAGTAGTAGTAGTAGCAGCAAAGAGCAGCAGCAGCAGCAGTAGTAGTAGTAGTAGTAGTAGTAGTAGTAGCAGTAGTAGTATCGGTGCTTCTGCTGCTGCTCATCCTCTTCC
>CM031620.1:6816434-6818934 GCA_018398815.1 Conus ventricosus | reverse complement strand
ATGCCCGGTGGCATAGACCTGACACACAAACAGTACTGACCCTTTCCGGGCACGCACCATAAAGAATCATGTGAGTGTTATCCAGTTCACTCGCTGAAGAAGACGGGTGAAGAACAGGTATGTCAAAGACTAGAATGACCACCCACTACACCCCACTACCGCCATCACCATCACCTTCACCATCACAACGGATCACTACTAGAATGACCATCCCCTACACCCCACTACCGCCATCACCATCACCTTCACCGTTACAACGGATCACTACTAGAATGACCCCTCTACACCCCACTACCACCATCACCATCACCTTCACCGTTACAACGGATCACTACTAGAATGACCACCCTACACCCCACTACCGCCATCACCATCACCTTCACCGTTACAACGGATCACTACTAGAATGACCCCTCTACACCCCACTACCGCCATCACCATCACCTTCACCGTTACAACGGATCACTACTAGAATGACCACCCTACACCCCACTACCGCCATCACCATCACCTTCACCGTTACAATGGATCACTACTAGAATGACCCCTCTACACCCCACTACCGCCATCACCATCACCTTCACCGTTACAACGGATCACTACTAGAATGACCACCCTACACCCCACTACCGCCATCACCATCACCTTCACCGTTACAACGGATCACTACTAGAGTGACCCCTCTACACCCCACTACCGCCATCACCATCACCTTCACCGTTACAACGGATCACTACTAGAATGACCACCCTACACCCCACTACCGCCATCACCATCACCTTCACCGTTACAACGGATCACTACTAGAATGACCCCTCTACACCCCACTACCGCCATCACCATCACCTTCACCGTTACAACGGATCACTACCATCGTCGTAGGTGGTAGATGCATGCTTTCTTTGTCCGACTACATTCTTTATAACATAGTGACCATTCGGATCCGACCATATTGAACTATTGTTAGCAATGCGTTAAAAAAGCCGTCTATAAACTTTTTTTTCCTGATCGTACTGTAATAGATTTCAGTCCCATTGTGACAGCGGATTTGTTCGCTCTCACCTCTTAGCCATTTTTTTAAATTTTTTATTTATTTTTTTTTTTTTTAGTGGAGCCATGTCTGTGTGTGTCCATCCACTATCAATGCAGTTTTCAAGGTCTGACGTCACCCTGGGGTCAGTGTGACTGTTTTCATGGCGCCAAATGTTGTGTTCATAAAGTTCTAAAAATGTTGCGAATTAAAGCCATTTAACCAACACCATAACCGTTAGACAGTCAGACATGCCATTCGTAAGAAAGTCAGACATGCGGCTATGGAAGAATCTCTGTCTCTCTCTCTCCCCTCTCTCTCTCTCTCTCTCTCTCTCTCTCTCTCCCCTCTCTGCCCCTATCTCCGTGCGCGCGCGCGCGCGCGCGCGCGCGCGCGCGCGCGTGTGTGTGTGTGTGTGTGGGTGCGTGTGTGTATATATGTATGTGTGTATGATCTTTTCTTTAAAATTAAGTAATCCTTTTAGCATTTTGTTTCGTAAAGAGTACCATTATGATCATGGCCATTGTCATCGTTGTAGTCATTATAAACCCATGTCGTTATGGTTCCACGTTCTGTGCAGTGCTGGCGACTTCATCTAAAACCACCCACCATCCTTGAATAGCCACCTACTTCAGAGATGAAACGAATTTTCTACAAGTCTCTCCAGAAGGTTTGGAAAGATGGGAGAAGAAGGGCTGTGGAGGGGGCGAGGCGATGAGGGAGCTAATCGAGCGGAGGAAAAGGGAGGGATGGGATGGGGGTGGTCCCCCTTGTTTGGAAAATGAAAACAACAACAACAACAACCACAACATTGTTGGCACGCCTGTGGAAAATAATCATCTTAAGCGATTCCAACGCGAAATCTGTCACGGATGTCATTTTGTTTAGTTGGTTTTCTTTACTTTTTTTATTTTTTTTATTTTTATTTTTTCCCCAGGTAAAAGCAGTGCAGTTGATCAGGTCTAACAATCAGAATAAAAATGGTTGACAGTCATTTTATACGAGGAAAACATTCAAGAACGACAAAAATCGTCTTTTGATCGACGAAAAGACGGCCCTCTCTGTCTCAGCCTAGCACCGCGACTGAACAAAAAACCGCCGTCGACAGTGGGTTTACAGCGGCCGCACACATATCAACTCTTGCGGCTTGAAACATTGAGACATATTGCTCAATATTGGTCCGCAACATGGAGAACAGAGCGTTGATAGGTTAAAACTGCAATCTATTTGGGTTACCTTTCTCTGTCTGCAATGCTCACAACTGTCCAATCAGATCTATTTGGGTTACCTTTCTATGTCTATAATGCTCACAACTGTCCAATCAGGATCACTTTCTGGGTCAGGAGTAGAAAACCGATGTAGACAATCTGTGGGTTTCCTCCCTTTCCTAAACAGCTACTGTTTCCGCTGGCGTCAGTTCAGTAATTGATTCGATCATGTAAAGTGTCTATCAATTAACGAATAATTAGA
>CM031620.1:6808934-6811434 GCA_018398815.1 Conus ventricosus | reverse complement strand
ACGAAGAAAACAGTTCATATTCACTCACACATAAACACACGAACACATGCACGTACGCACAAACACATCCCAAAATAAAAGACACAAGCACGAACACATACTAATACAAACATAAACGCTCGCTTCTCCATCCCACTCCCCCCTGCCCCCCCCCTCCTCCCCCCCCCCCCCCCCCCCCCCACACACCACGCAAACACACACAGATATACATAAGCATACACGACTTCACACACACGCACAAGCGCGCGCACAAACACGCACATGCACACGCGCACGCACGTACACACACACACACACACACACACACACACACACACACACACACACACACACACACACACAGATAAGATAGACATTTTTGCAATGGAACTGCCGGTCTATTTCTACTAACATCGTGTCTTCGAGAACATCTTGAAAATAATTCGTACATGATTCTCATTCTACAATCACTAAATGTGTGTGAAAATAATCTTCCACGACTAGCTGACTTTTTCTACTCACTGGTGTGTCAAGAAACTAACAGTGCAGAAGAAGTATCTACTGCCATCTACATAAACGAAACATTATCTTATCATTCTGTATGAGCTCCTATTCCATCCACTGCGCCAAATACACATTTCTGCGCAGCCGGTGTCAAGTCTGCTATGCCGTTAGTATTAAACACAATGTCTGTTTATCTACCAAAAGGTGTTGATGACAGTAATACTAATTGGCTACGTACCTTGGGTTCACAAAATGAAAAAGTGGCTTGTTGCAGGTTTTCTAATGAGCATACTCCTTTTTTGGACAGTGGTTGCACTAAAGTCAGCTCCAATCACTTTGTTGAGAATATTTTGGACTCTGCTCTTTACTTGCTGAACGACAAAAGAGTGACACGAATCCCCGATGTTCCCAGTCCAGACCATCTGCACCTGACTTAGCTTTAATTTCCCCAGCCATAGTCCCAAACTGTGGATGGCAAGTTTTTGATAACACTTTTGGGAACGATCACTTTCCGATCATAGTTTTTGATAACACTTTTGGGAACGATCACTTTCCGATCATAGTTTTTGATAACACTTTTGGGAACAATCACTTTCCGATCATAGTTTTTGATAACACTTTTGGGAACGATCACTTTCCGATCATAGTTTTTGATAACACTTTTGGGAACGATCACTTTCCGATCATAGTTTTTGATAACACTTTTGGGAACGATCACTTTCCGATCATAGTTTTTTTGAGAGGGTTTGCTGTCACAGAAGACAATACAAACGATACAGTCCCCAAGTTTCATGACAAGAGCAGATTGGGCCAAATTTAAATCAGTTTTGATGTCTTATGGCATCAGTTTTCTCGAGAACCCACACACTGACATAACGTATTATAATTTTGTCGAATCAATTCTGTATGCTACAAATGAAGCCTTCCCCAAATTTAGCCAAATGAAATCCTCAGAACATACTGGTAACGTCTGGTGGACGGAATCCTGCAAACAAGCTGTTGAGAAAAAGAAACAAAAGTTCTAAATACACGCCAAAGGTTAAAAAAAAAGTGAACACATAATACCAATGAAACAAGGAAAAAAAAGAAGAGAAAGTACCAGGATTATAGAAAAAGCTGAAGTGATCACTGGTCATCTTTTATTTTGTGTAAATGAAGTCCACAATCATAAAGATCTTAAAAGGGTCTGTAAAAAGATTTATGAAATGAAACATACATGGAGTTCATTTACTGTCCTATCCGATTGTTTTGGAGAATGAACGTTTTCTAACATCAAATCAAAAGCCTGAATCTTTTGCTGATGGATTCTCCAGAAACAGTTCCATGAGCAGCCTTTCAGACAAATGTAGAACAATAAGAGAAAACGAAGGTAACGGTGGTACTTATTGTGACCCAGAGGAAATCAATGATCATTATCTAAACGCTGAAATCACATTGCAAGAACTAAAATTGGCAATTTCTTCTCTGCCTGACAAAAAAAGCGTCAGTCGGTCTGGATGCGATTTCCAATGAAATGCTTAACCATCTGCCAGGAACTTTTGTTATATTTCTACATTCATTAATAAATGCTTTCATGAAGGAAATATTCCTTCTGTGTGGGGAGATTCTATAGTTGTACCAATACCGAAACACATTCATTAATAAATGCTTTCATGAAGGAAATATTCCTTCTGTGTGGGGAGATTCTATAGTTGTACCAATACTGAAACACATTCATTAATAAATGCTTTCATGAAGGAAATATTCATTCTGTGTGTGGGGATTCTATAGTTGTACCAATACTGAAACACATTCATTAATAAATGCTTTCATGAAGGAAATATTCCTTCTGTGTGGCGGGATTCTATAGTTGTACCAATACTGAAACACATCCATTAGTAAATGCTTTTATGAAGGAAATATTTCTTTTGTGTGGGGAGATTCTATAGTTGTACCAATACTGAAACACGGCAAGTTTACTTCTAACATAAACAGTTATAGACCGATTTCTCTCACTTCGCATACATGTAAATTAATG
>CM031620.1:6778934-6803934 GCA_018398815.1 Conus ventricosus | reverse complement strand
GTCTGCGTGTTTCACCCCTCTTGTCAGAGGTTATTGACACGTGTCTGAGCTTCCTGTTTCAGACTGATATGTGGGGTGAAGAATCTTCTCAATTCTTTGTTCGTGACATTCGTGACAAGTTGATCTGCCACCTCATTGACTTTATTACCAGCGTAATGGGGAACCTGAGTAAAACTTTGTTGTGACTATCAGATTTCACAGACATGTGCAGTTTTTTTTCTTAAAAAAAAAATTAATTGGAAACTGAAGGTATTACTAGTGACAATTGTCTCCAAAGCAGGTTGCGAATCAGAGCGAATCAGAGAGTCTTACGTATTATGATCCCGAGATCATTCGAAGCACTACTGCTGAAAGCTTTGGTACTGGAGATGACTGATGACCAGTACAGCCTCAGTGAGTGGACGCGCGTGTTCATGGATGGATCTTCAAAGAGAGCAGTGACGAACGGGGGAGCAGGCATCTTCCTCAAACACTGATGGGAGACTGGCCCCCAGAGCCTTTCCGACTGGAAGAATACCTCCGCCCACAGAGCAGAGTCAGCAGCCCTGCTCATGCTGTACAATCGTTGACTTGCAGTTTTTCATGGGTTCGAACATTCAGTGCCGCTGGTCTATGATACACGCCATGGTCAGACTGGCTGCACTGACTTTCAATCTGTTAGCAGTCAGAGTTGCACCAGTGTTTGGGGCACTGAAGGCTTTATAGAAGATAGAGTAGTGGTTTTATAAGAACATCTGTGAAGGTCTCTGCAGGGTCTGAACTCGGCAGGTTCTCTTCTGTCGATTCTCTTCAGGCGTTTCCTGCAAAGAGGTACCTCTAAGCTTTCCGCAAGCTGAGACGCTCTGGTAGAATGCAACCTTTTGAGCAGACCGCTTAAGGTCCAGGACTAGTAAGGGATCGAACGCAGGTAAATCTAAACACGAAAGTGTTGCAGTGGAAGAACAGAAGTATATTGGAAACCAACCAATCAGACAACACAGATTCAGCTCAGAAAAGACATCTTTCAGACGGAGACCTCTGGATGAAGTCTCTCCAAGGAAGATTGTGCTCATTAAAAAAAAAATCGACAAACAGAAAAAAGAAAAAGAAAAGATGACAAAAATGAGGTCGCAGGAGTTCCTCAATCAGGCTGACAAGCACTTGTCGACTGACACATACAGACGGAGGAAAGTATAAAGAGCACACTGTGCATTACAGGCATAGAGTCACTTTGGAAAACCAGCATTCCCACAGAGCAATATGTCCCAGTCTGCACTGGGCATTACAGGCATAGAGTCACTTTGGAAAACCAGCATTCCCACAGAGCAATATGTCCCAGTCTGCACAGCCCGGGAGATTACTCCGCCACGCAAGTCCCTCATGCCCCCCCCTCCCCACCCCCCTCCCCCCCCCCCTCGAGTCTCCCCCACAACCCTCAGCTCACGAACGACACGCATCCATATGCAAGCACGCTCAGACAGATAGGCAGACAGACACAGACAAATTTACATACATTCACAAGCGCACACATACTTACACGTACACACGTATACACACTCACAAAGACACACATGCAGACAGACAGACAGACAGACAGACACACACACACACACACACATGCGCACATACGCACACACATAAATTACACACACACACACACACACACACACACACACACACACACACACACACACACACACACACACAGACGCACACACACACAAGCGCGCATACACACGCACAAACGCACGTGCACACACAAACATACACGCACATACAGAGAGAGAGAGAGAAAGAGAGAGAGAGAGAGAGAGAGAGAGAGAGAGAGAGAGAGAGAGAGAGACAGAGAGAGAGAGAGAGAGAGAGAGAGAGAGAGAGAGGGAGGGAGGGCGGAAGGGAGAGAGAGAACTTCCTTATTGTTTTGACAATAGCCGACATGTACTGACCGACATTATCAAAAAAAGTCATTTCAGAAACGAGAGAGAGAGAGAGAGAGAGAGAGAGAGAGAGAGAGAGAGAGAGAGAGAGAGAGAGAGAGAGAGAGAGAGAGAAGAGAGAGAAAAGAGAGAATATCATGATTATTCCTGCCATAAATTGCGAGATATTAACATGAAGCAAAATTTCATCATTTTTGGAGAACAGCATATTGATTCTGCTTACAACAGGGGGGACGGCAGGAGCTACGGGGGAGGGGGTGGAAGACAGGTGGCCGAGTGAAAGTTGAAGTGGGAATAGGGAGGGGGAGTTGAAAATAATCGTTTTGATTGAATGTATAGTGTAGATTACAAATAAGTCGACTCTGACATTGATATCTTGTTTTTGCATGGGGGGATTAGGTGTTCTGGCTTGAATACCCTTTTAGCTTCAAGGTTTTTTGTTTTTATTTTTAAACAGATGATTTGACGTTTGATTTTGACAAAAGACAAACTGAGTGGATGCAAATCAATGCATGAACCAATGACCTGATCGATAATTCAATGAATAAATGTATATATGAATGATCAATTGGGCTTACGTGTCTTTGGGCTATGAATGAATATTCAAAGTGTGTATGTACGCATGTACTTATCTATGTGTGTAATGTAATGTAAAAGGATATTTATATAGCGCTTTACCACGCGAGAGCCCAAAGCGCATATTACAGAAACATGATAAAATACTAATCCTAACTCAAAGCACACACACACACACACACACACACACACACACACACACACACACACACACACAGAGCGCGCGCATACACACACGTGCGCGCGCGCGCACACACACACACACATATACCCACCACACACACACACACAAAATGACACACACACACACACGAAAAACAAAACACACACACGCAGACTGACACATTAGCGCGTCAAAACAAGCAGACTCGCGCACAGAGATAAGTGGATATCGTTAATCAGGCAGGGGGAAAAGATGTGTCTTTAGGGAGGTTTTAAAAGTCTTTAAAGAGTCCGTGTTACGCAGAGAAGAAGGTAGACCATTCCACAGAGCAGGTGCCAGGTAAGAGAAAGATCGTTGGCCTGAAGTTTTCAGGCGAGCAGAGGGAAGCCGAAGCAGACGAGAATCGGTGGATGAGCGTTAAGTTGCGAGACGGAACATAGAGATGAAGGAGGTCAGAGAGGTAGGAGGGAGCCAGATTATTCAGTGATTTGAAAACCAGGAGGAGAACTTTAAAGTCAATGCGAGACTAAACAGGGAGCCAGTGTAAGGAATGTCAGAATTGCTGTGCATGTCTGCTTGTAAGAATGTATGTGTGTATGTATATGTATGTGTATGAATGTATAATTAATGTATGTTTGTATGCATGTATGAATGAAGAAATGAATGGATATGTATAGACGAGTATGAACAAATGAATCTGTGAATATATATATATATATATATATATATATATATATATATATATATATATATATATATATATATATATATATATGTACAATTCTTAGCCACTCACAATGCTTGGGTTATTGAACAGCAGAGCTGACCACTCAGACTGTTCCATATCTTTTGATCTCCCTTGCATCCTTGAATGGATCCTCAAGCATAGGCTCAAAGATTCTCCCTACATTTTATACTGTTTGAATAATGCTTCTAGTTTTTCAGCAACTTTTTTCTTCTCCACACTTTTGTTTTGTTCCCATTTACTACCCTTCGTTGGCTGCCTTGGGGGTGCTGTTGGATTCTTTTTGAACCCTTGGTGCTGAGAACACACAGAATTATGGACTGTGGTGTGTCTGTTTTTGACACCAAGAGCACAGACAAAATCGGCCGTGTCTCCCTGATGGTCCGATCCAGCGGACGAAAGCCAGGGCAGGCTTACAAATAAAATGGCCTTCGGGGGGGATTACGATTTTTTCCCAAAACAGCTAGTGAAGGGCTTTCATATTAATAATATTTTCCCCCCCATTTTCTTCAACTTCAATTTTTTTTTTTTTTAAAGTTAAAATCTTTCCCAAAGTCATTACTATACGACGAAGAATGTTAGCCTCACTTTTTTTCCCCCACATTTAAAAATTTTTCGTTTTCTTTTGTTTGGTAAATCAGGGGGAGTTGCATCCTTGGAGATCCAAGTACAGGTTGTTTTACAATTCAGCCACTCAAAATGCTTGGGTTATTGAACAGCAAGTGACCATCAGACTTTTTCCATATCTTTTGCCTCCCTGCATCCTTGAATGGTCCTAAAGCATGGGCCAAAAGATTTCCCCCTACATTTTATCCTGTTTGAAAAAATGCTTCTTTTTTTTCAGCAATTTTTTTCTTCTCCCCCCTTTTTTTTTTGTTCCCATTATACCCTTCGCTGGCTGCCTTGGGGTGTGTTGGATTTTTTTTGGAACCCTTGGTGCTGAAAACACCACAGAATTAGGATGTGGTTGCTGTTTTTGACCCCAAGAGCACAGACACAATCGGCCCCTGTCTCCCTGATGATCCGATCCAGGGGACGAAAGCCTGGAGCAGCGATACAAATAGAGGGCCTTCGAGAGGATTACGATGGTTCCCTCAGGCAGCTAGTAAAGGCTTTCATATTTTAAATATTCCCCCCATTTTTTTTCAACTTCAATTTTTTTTTTTTTTAAGTTCAAATCTTTGCCAAGTCTTCTAAACGACTGAAAAATTTGTTAGCCTGCACTTTTTTCCTCCACTATTTAAATTGTTCAGCATTCTCTCCTCCCCTTCTCTCTCTCAATATATAAAAATAATATGAAATTGGTATGTTTGTATAATAAATTTTAAAAATTTATATATATATATATATGTCTATCATTTACAGATTCTTTTTTTCCACACACTATAAAAATTATATATTAATCGTCAATGGTTAAAAAGGAAGGTTAAAATCGAGGTTAAAATTACAAATTTTTTTCGAGCGTCGCCCTGTCATCAGGTGTTTTTGGTTGCCCACCGCCGAGTTTTTATACGTGTGGGTTCCCGTTTGCGGTTGTTTCACGTGCGGGTTGGGTGCACGTTTTTTGGGGGGTTTTTTTGGTTTTTTTTTTGGGGGTTCACTAACATCATTTCGCATCCAACAAAAAGAAAATCAACACAGCAAAGAAGGGGAAGAAAGGAAATCTTCAATTGCACGAGAAAGGAGCAGTGCCACAAAAAAATAAATGTCCCACAAAAACATTGTATACCAGGCTACGTAAAATCAGAAAAGAAAAAGAAACATACATAGGACAAGAAAACCACTTCAAAAACCAAAATCAAACCACAAACAGTCATTCAATAAAGAAAAAATAAAAAAAACCAAACAGAACTGAGCAAAAAATCGGAAATTAAAGACGCAAAACAAACTCAATATATCCTGGAAAATCATAAAAGAGATCACCAACAGCAATTTTCAAAAAAAAGGGGCAACCAAGTTTAAATGAAAAATGGTTTAAACTATGCAAAAACCCCACTTAGCAAATTAAACACCAAAAAAAAAATAGTAAACAAATGCAGGCATAAAAGGAAAGTTGTTAGGAACACACCCCAAAATAAAAACCTAAAAGCCCCCCAAAACACGTGCAGCCAACCCGCACGTGCAAACAACCGCAAACGGGAACCCACACGCTATATAACATCGGCGGTGGCAAACCAAAAACATCCTGATGACAGCGCAGCACGCTCGAAACAAATTTGTAGAGTTTTAACCTCGAGTTTTTAACCTTCCTTTTAACATCATTGACAAATGTTGCCCCCCAAGGGGTCGAGCACTTTTAAAATCATTTTAGGCTTTTTGGTTATATTCACTAATATATTATATATAAATTATATATATATATATATATATATATATATATATATGAATACATAAATCATCATATGAATGAATGAATGAATCGATCGATCAATCAATCAATCAAAGACCGAGTGATTGACTTACTGAATGTATTCTATTTCAGCATGTAAACTGCGCTCTGCACGGGACACTACAGAACCGAATAACCGGAGCTCTTTTCCCTTTCCCCCAGGAGGGGTACGCTCTTTGGTACCATCCCTTCACTGCATCCCTCTCCCCACCCCCGCCCTCTCTCTTCTCTCTCTCTCTCTCTCTCTCTCTCTCTCTTCTCTCTTCTCTCTCTCTCTCTCTCTCTCTGTCTCTGTATGCAAAAAGGAAGGTATGAAGAAATAAATAAACGCATAAACGAACGAAAAACAACAACAAAAATAAACGTTGTTCTGCACAATTTCTTAGCCGCTGACAATGCTTGGGTTATTGAACAGCAGAGCTGACCACTCAGACTGTTCCATATCTTTGATCTCCTTTGCATCCTTGAATGGATCCTCAAGCATAGGCTCAAAGATTGTCCCCAACATTTTATATTGTTTGCATAATGTTTTTAGTTTTTCAGCAACTTTACCCCTCTCCACACTTTCGTTTTGTTTCGTTTTACTACCCTTCGCTGGCTGCTTTGGGGGTGCTGTTGCATTTTTTCAACCATTGGTGTTGAGAACACCCCAGAGTTATGGACTGTAGTGTGTCTCTTATTTGACGCCAAGAGCACAGACACAACCAGCCGTGTTTCCTGATGGGTCCGATCCGGCGGACGAAAGGCCTAGGAGCACACAATACCTTCGAGAAGGATTACGATGGTTCCCTCATAAAGCTAGCGAAGGGTTTTCATATTTATAATATTTCTTCTATATTTTATATTCCTACTTTCTTCATCTTTAACCTTTTTTTGGTTCTTTTTGTAAAGTTCCAATCTTTACCAAGTCATTACTATAATGACGGAAGAATTGTTAGCCTGCATTTGTTTTCCCCAACTACTTAATTGTTCAACAGAAATAAAATGAGTGCATAAATGAAAGAATGAATGAAGGAATGTATGAAGGGAGGAATATATGACAGTGAATGAATAAATGAATGAATGAGTCAACCCACCTAGTAGAGAATGATTCAATAAAAGAAGCTTCGTCTGTCTGTATTTTACTGATTTTTTCCCACAACTCCTATATGGGTACGTGCGGAAAAAAGTCTTCTTTAGCAAAAATGATATTTGGTTTGATTTTTTTATTCTTTACAGGTTAACTTTTTTTTAAAAACAAATATTCTTCTTCTTCCTCTTCTTCTTTTTTTTAACGATATTTGGTTTGAATGTTTTATTCTTTGCACATCAACTTTTTAACAAATATTCTTCTTTTTGATGATGTTTGGTTTGAATGTGTTGTTCTTTACACATTAACTTTTTAACAATTCTTCTTCTTCTTCTTCTTCTTCATGATATTTGATTTGAATGTCTTATTCTTTACATATTAATTTTTTATAAATAAATCTTCTCCTTCCTCTTTTTTTTCCTTTCTTTTTAATGATATTTGGCTTGAATGCTTTATTCTTTACACATTAACTTTTTAACAAATCTTTTTTCTTCTTCTTCTCCTCCACCTCCTTCTCATCCTCCTTCTCTTCTCCTCCTCCTCCCCCTGTTCCTCTCTCTCTCTCTCTCTCTCTCTCTCTCTCTCTCTCTCTCTCTCTCTCTCTCTCTCTCTCTCTCTCTCTTCTCTCTCTTTATGTTCATATTAAATGATTTCAGCCGGATCATATAATAACATTAGATGATGGAGAATTATATTTGCTATATTGATTACTGCTGCATCCCCTTACATTAACTCGTTCTGTGTGTGTGTGTGTGTGTGTGTGTGTGTGTGTGTGTGTGTGTGTGTGTGTGTGTGTGTGTGTGTGTGTGTTTGTGTGTGTGTAGTGTACATTGTAATGATACACTGAATGAAATGCGGAGTCGGGGGTGCCTAACTGGTACACAGTGATGCTTCCCATATTTTATCCATGTTATTTCTTCATTTGTATTAGGAAATGTGTTGACGTGCAGGCCTGGACTGGTCAGATACCTCTGTCCCGTTGCGCATGATTAAGGACGTAGAGCTGCCAAAAATGCACCCTCTATGATCATGTGGATGCTGATGACGGTGACGATAACGACGACACTGACCACGATGACTATGGTGACGATGACGACGACGACGATGATGATGACTACCACAACGGCGACAGTAACGATGATGATATGCCGCCATCGCTGCTGCAGGTGCTGCTGCTGCTACTACTACTACTGCTACCGATGATGATGGTGATGATATTATGTTGATGATAATGTTAATGATGACGATCATGATCGTGATGACGGATAGAGAGAGAGAGAGAGAGAGAGAGAGAGAGAGAGAGAGAGAGAGAGAGAGAGAGAGAGAGAGATGGTTCATTATTATGACACGATAACAAAATAGCTGTGTAAACACAATTTAAAAAAAAAATTCAATACAGGTTTGAACTACACGCAAAAACTGGGATTTTAAATCGTACAAGGAATTTACGAGGTTTGCAAGCGAATTCTTTTCTGCCTCTATAAAGAGTCTTGCAAGAGTTCATGCCTATTTTAAAAGACGTCAGGTCGGTATGTGTGATTTGAAGGGATTTTTTTTTTTCAATTATGTACCTTCAGCGTGTAAAAAGAATCGTCGTAAACCAATCAATTAAGCAATCAACAATAAAGGGATGAAAATTTTACACCAAACCGATAGATGAGGCAGAAAAAGATGACACACAGAGAAAAAAAAACGGAATTGCAATGCAAAGAAATAATTATTAGACTTCATCCCATAAGATTAAATGAAAAAAGAAGAAGAATTAAACAGAAAAACACGGCACAACGATCCAAAAATGTTGAACCCCTGTATCCCCTTCCCCTCCTACTGTCCCATCTACCGCCCCCCTCCCCTCTCCCCTTCCTCCTCACCGCCTTCTCCAAAAATCTTCACATCATTAAAACCCAGCGGAAGAAATGCCGGCGTCAAATTATGCTTTATGATTTCAACCCGTTCATTCGAACTGTCTACGAACGCAAACCAGCTTGTCGAGTCAGCCAGGCAGCAATCGGTATGCCAACAACGGCCGGACAACTCTAACTGGAGGGTCCTTCACGGCCTGATTTCAAATGGAAACAAACCAGGACCTCAATGAGCATGCCGCCCTAAACAAGGCCAAGTCATATCGCCGGAGAGCTCTTCCACTCAGTTTGGATTGTGCTCCTTTCCCGGAGGACAGATGTGACAAGACTGGGGAGGAAAAACCGCCTGACGACAGCCTCAAAGAAACGAAACAAAAGAACGCAGAGAAAATTCCAACTTTGCCGAGGGAACGCAATCTTTGAATGATATGACCACTCCTGTGCAAACGAAGGTTGCGTCCCCTCTCAGTCGCCGTATTTCGCTCGCCTGCGAACGGTTGTTTTTTCTGAAGTTTGCCAGTTTTGAGCTGTGAGTTCTCACAAAGGAACCAGGTCTAGGTATGGAACCTAAACCTCTCCCTGTCTCATTTGACGAAAGCTCTGAGTGTGTGGTTTAGAGCTGGCTCCCCGACACACTCGCCCTTTCAAGTTTCATTTTCAGTTTCATAATAACCAGGCGGACCAATGTTACCTGGTATGATGTGTGTAAAATCGTCCAGATTTAAAGATAGTGCACACAACAATTGATCTATTCTATAAAGCACGTCTGCCTGTGTGTATTTCTATCCCGTTTTTGCTATTTCTTCCACATTTCCACAGTTTTCAACTAATTTCATCCACATCTGGCGCGATGACTCATCAGTATACTGGTGTGGAGGAAGGAGAGGGGAGACAAGGAAGGGGAAGGAGGGGGGAAGTGGGGACAAGGAGTGGAGAGACGGGAGAACAGGAGGGAAGAAGGGGAAAGAAGGGAATGGGCGTGGGGAAATAGGGAAAGAGGAGGAGGGGCTGGGAAAAAGAAGGGGGAGGGAGTTGGGGGACAGGGGACGGGGGAACGGGAGAAGGATTGGGGGGGGGGGGGGGGGGGGGGGGGGGGGGAGACAGCCAGTGACATCATCATTTAAATATTGATATTCTTTTGATGGATCGAATTGGGCACCGCTGAGTGCGCCATCCAATCTATTTATTACATGTTTTTTAATCTAAAAAAAAAACAAAAAACACCACCCACAAAAAAGTAAAAACATTTCAATGAAAAAAAAAGAAAAAAAATATATGTGAGAACGGAAATAGTAAAGAAAGAAAGAAAAATCAAAATCCGTATCAGCAAATAATGTAGCAGACTGTGCCATTTCCATGGCTTAAATTCGGACGATCTTTTTCTTAGATTGCAACAATAACAACAACAGGAGCAATAGCAACATCAGCAACAGCAGTAGCAACAATAACATCAACACCATCAGCGCATAACCAGACAAAACAAAAGTGATCAGACGTTCGAAAAAAAAGGATAATGGGCCGTACATGCATTTAGAAAAAGAAAAAAAAACCCAAACAAACACCCAGTGGACGACAATAAAGAAAGAGAAAAAAAATATATACATAGAGTTAAAGAAATCAACAGATTCATGCCCACACTGAATTCGTATTGAGCTCGCCGGTATCGGCGGGTACATGGGGACTGTCGTCTGATGAATGTGGTGGCGCCTCCCAGAGTACGACAGTCACACATACTAGCTCTGCGGCTAAGCAGTAATTGTCGCTAACTGGGGATGGAGGAGGTTGGGGGTGGGGTTAGGGGGAGTTCAGTATGTGGTGTCCTGCGTATTTTGGATCAGAACAGGCACCTCTTAACATCACCGAAGAGACTCGGCAGCAGTGCGGCGTCTTCTCTGGTGAGTTGCCTCGTGAGGACTTGTGACTGACTCTCGCTGTCAACTGCCAGTGCCGAGGCTGCTGCGGGACAACCCGGGGTGTGGCTGTGGACGGGGAGCCGAAGGGAGCGGCGTGACACAGAAATGAAATCCGAAACAATTTTGGACCCTAAAGAGCTTGTGCGCAGAATGTGATGGATACGGGACCGTAGCTAGGAGTCCCAAAACGGTCGGGGGGAGTCGTCGTTCTTCAGTCTGAGCATGACATCGTTTTTGTGTACGTCCCGTGGAGTTGCTGTTTATATTCAGTTTTCCATCGTCGAACATCACCATCAAATTATCACGCCATACTGGGAGATCCCCGGGTGAAGTCGAGTAAAGGAGAAGTAATCGAAAGAGAGATCGTAGAGTCACATGTGTCATTTACGTACTTGTCATCTGTCGAGTCTACCTTGTGTCCTGCTCACCATGTTTGTGATGAACACTACAACAGAGAGTTTCTTTGGACCTCGGAACGAGTGATTAACACCACGCTCGCCAGGCCTCTCTGTTGGGCCAGCAAGGTATATTCCGAGGTAGGTCCCCACAGAAGATATATCCATTTTTAATATATTTATTTACTTGATGCAATAATCAGTGTCATGACGTTAAACTTTATCTTCTAGGTTATACCTGCGCCATCACCGCAGTTTCGATGTTATTCTGTTCACGTCATCAACGTGACTATTATCATGGTTAAGGAATTGATCATTCCTGCCTACACTGATGCCGCGGAGCACCTATCCTGAGACTCGTCATCGCCGTATCCACCTTTGATAGATGAGTACAGTGCGAGCCGCTGCAAGGACATTCAATTCACGCCCAGGGATCACGCACTACAAGAAAAAAAAACAACCCACTCACACACAGTCATAAAGTTAAACACAAAAAATAAGTCATTTGTTAATTGTCAAATCAGAGTCTGTTGAGTATCTCAGAGAGGCGAAAGGCACTGGATTGTCCTTTGTTTATAAATTTTCTTGTCTGCGGGCACTCTCGTTCTCTCTCTTAGAGAACGTCACGTCCCACTGACGTGACAGAGAGAGAGAGAAAGAAAGAGAAATAAGAGAGAGAGAGAGAGAGAGAGAGAGAGAGAGAGAGAGAGAGAGAGAGAGAGAGAGAGAGAACGGCAGAGTGAACAATGTGACAGAAAATTGAAAATGACTAGCGCAGAATGGCCAGGGTCCGATTCGCACTTTTTTCATTTCACCTTCCCGAGGGAAAACGACACTACGAAGGCACACAATTACGAGGTGTCTTTCTACCCAGCCAATTGTTACAGTTCGCCCTTTCTACTTTTGCCAGGCGTGAAGGGAAAACAAATGGTGACCGATTTTCGTGACGACAGAGAAAACACAAATGTATGGTACCCTTGATCAGATACCGAGGCGAGGGTCGTGGGGATTGGGGGTTGTGAATCGGAAGCCAAAGAGAGTAACAGAAAATCGAAAATTACCAAAATAAAATTTCTAGAAGATGGGCGACACAATTTAAGCTGAAAGACCCCCACCCACATTCTTCCCCCCCCCACCTCCCATATGGCAGCTCCACGGTGAGGGGGAGCAAGGGGGGGGGGGGGGGGGAGGGGGTGCGTGTGGAGGGGGGATACCCACACGAACAGGACAGGGCCAGAATCAACGCGTGCTCTGAAAGTTGTATGCCCGCCGCAGGATTAAAGGACTACTACGACGACAACAAAAGGCATATATATAAGAAAACCTAACACAGAGTAACTTTTATTCAAGACTGGCACAGCCTTTTAAACTTGAATAAAGTCAGACAAATACATAGACGAAAAATCTAATAGTGGGGGAAAGAACAAGCGCAGGCCAACAACTCAACTGTCTTTATAGTAATGACTTGACAAACATTTGAACTTAAGGAGGGGGGGGGGGGGGGGGGAGGGGAGGGAAGGGGGAGTTTGAAGATGGAGAAACTGGGAACATGAAATTAAGAAAATATATTACAGGTACGAAAACACTTCACTAGCTGCATAAAGGAACCATCGTAATCCCTTTTGAAGGCAGATATATTTGTATTGCCTGCTCCGAGGCCTTTCGTCCGCTGGATCGGAACTCATCAGGGAGACACGGTTGATTGTGTCTGCGCTCCTGGCGTCAAATAGAGACACACCACAGTCCATAATACCGTAGTGTTCTCACCACCAACGGTGCAAAAAAGAATCCAATTGCATCCCCAAAGCAGCCAGTGAAGGGTAGTAAATGAAACCAAACGAAAGTGTGGGGAGGAAAAAAGATGCTGAAAAACTAGCGACATTATGCAAATAGTATAAAATGTAGGGGATAATCTTTGAGCCTACGCTTGAGGATCCACCCAAGGATGCAAGGGAGATCAAAAGACAAATACACAGACACACAGAAACAAATACAAATAACCTCAATTTAATCAAAACGAAATTGGAAATGAAATGAGGCAGGGAACAGTGAACAATAAACAGTAAACAAGTGGGGTAACTTTAGCTCCCATAAGAAAACCTAACACAGTGTTTATGTTTATTGTTTACTGCTCCCTGCCTCATTTCATTCCTAATTATATATATATATATATAGAATTATAAACAAAGCTTGCTCTTATGTCTTAGATTGAAGAAACAGGGGGAGATAAGCATTCATATCTGCAGTGGTAGTTAATACTGCCTAACTAACAGTATGTGCTCAAGTGGGTGGATGGGGAAAAATAAAATAAATGCTTCTCAAAATGAGCCTTCAGCAAGCTTATGATCTCCAATAGGGAGGAAACTCACTAGCACATAACTCTAATAATAATAATAATAATAATAATGAATACTTATATTGCGCCTATTCTCGGCCAGAGGCCAAGCTCTAAGCGCTTTACAATCAACACTGTTTACATATAACTCCTGGTCATATACCGATATTTCGAAACCTTGTTGTTTCTCCTCAGTGACCGCTTGCTGAAGGCTCATTTTTAGAAGCATTTATTTTATTTTTCCCCATCCACCCACTTGAGCACATACTGTTAGTTAGGCAGTATTAACTGCCACTGCAGATATGAATGCTTATCTCCCCCTATTTCTTCAATCTAAGACATAAGAGCAAGCTTTGTTTATAATTCAATATTTCTTGCAGTCATTGCAACACCAAGCTGCTCTGTAAGTTGCTGGAATGGTGCTCAGTACTTACCCTTGGAATTTATTAGTTTATATATAAATTATATATATATATATATATATATATATATATATATATATATATATATATATATATATAGAGAGAGAGAGAGAGAGACAGACAGACAGACAGACAGACAGACACAGACAGACAGACAAAAAGAGAGAGAGATAGACAGACTGACAGAGAGAGAGAGAGAGAGAGAGAGAGAGAGAGAGAGAGACAGACAGACAGACAGACAGACAGAGTGATGTTCCGTCCGTTGCCAACCCATTTCATCTTCGATGCACCCAAAGTCAACATTGTCTTTAAGGATAGGGCTGTCAAAAAAGAAAAAAGAAAAAATGTGTTATTTCGTAACCCCCTCCCAGTATTCTCTCTCTCTCTCTCTCTCTCTCTCTCTCTCTCCTGCAAAACTTATATAACTCAAGCATATTCTGTTGAAGTATTACAAAGCCCCAAATCATTTCAGATTACAACTTCTTTTGGCATGTACTCATGAACAGTCAGAAACGTGTCGATTTATCTGTTTAAAGCGTTCCAGCTGCGATCCTTTTATTTCATCTTAGGATGGTTTCTGAATACATGTTGGTTATGTCTGCGTCTAGTTCCTATGGTGCTTCCTCGGTTTTGTTTTCTTGCACCCTCTCATGAGGGACAATAGCCTAAACATGAATAAAATTATCTCGAGTCTCTCTGTCTGTCTCTCTCTTAACCAGTGCATCCCAGACTGTAACATCCTCTGATCAGCACACATTCTGGAAGGAACGGCTTCTCTGATAAACAAAGGGAGATAGTATGGGAACGGACGGAAGGAAAAAGAGGTGGACTGGCCGGAAAAAAAAGACGGGAAGAAGGAAAAACATAAGGGGGTAGAAGAGGGAAGCGTAGGGTGTATGTGTGTGTCTCTTCATGTGGGTCGGGGACGTTATTTAACACAGAATACAATTTCAGTGACTGGACCGCCGGATGAATGGAGCAGACAAATTAGAGTACAGATGCCACGCGTTTCGACCTGTATGCCATCTTCATGACAAATAAGCGGATGAACGAAGAAATAAACCTAGATGAGAGTAAGGGTCGGTTTTCAGCTGGTGTGTCATTAGTGTGGTGAGTTATGTCCCGTTGTTTAGTGATTGGGATTTAGAGATTCGAACATTTCTTTGAACCTCCAGCGAGGAACCAGAAATAAATGACTAAATATGAAGAAATAAATCGAGTGACAGAAATATTAGAAAACAGCGACGCAAATGATAAACAAGTAGTTTTTTTTCCCAATGAAAATGAGTTTAAAAGCAAATCAATCGTGCCTATAATAGTTGGATCAAAACGGAGAGAGAGAGAGAGAGAGAGAGAGAGAGAGAGAGAGAGAGAGAGAGAGAGAGAGAGAGAGAGAGAGCAAATAAGTAACAAATAAGGAGTAAGATGAATGAATACACTCATTCGAAATGTATAGATTATTTCATTTGCCCAGAAATGTTAAATGAGGTCGACAGAAATAGACCCTAAACGACAGACAATGCAGTGAATGTTGCCCTCCCTGCCCACCCCACTTCTCTCCTTGATGAAGAATCAAAGACGTTCCAGTCCACACAAATGACCACCATCCGCCCACATCAGGTGCTGCGGGTTACGGCCACGCCGACCGCGAAGGTAGTGCAAGCTAGTTAAAGACAGACTGGTGACAGACCCACCCAGACAGACTGGTGACAGATCCACCCAGACTGGTGACAGACCCACCCAGACTGGTGACAGATCCACCCAGACTGGTGACAGATCCACCCACACAGACTGGTGACAGACCCACCCAGACTGGTGACAGATCCACCCAGACAGACTGGTGACAGATCCACCCAGACAGACTAGTGACAGACCCACCCAGACTGGTGACAGATCCACCCAGACAGACTGGTGACAGATCCACCCAGACAGACTAGTGACAGACCCACCCAGACTAGTGACAGACCCACCCAGACTGGTGACAGATCCACCCAGACAGACTGGTGACAGATCCACCCAGACAGACTGGTGACGGACCCACCCAACGAATGTTCTGTGTAATCTCTCTTTTCTGTTTTGTAGCTGTCTTCTTCTCTTCTTTTTTGTTGTTGTTTATCTCCCCTAACTGTGTGGGGAGTCATCGGGGCAGCACAGTGAAGAACAGTTCACCAGGTTCCCGCAGTTCTGTCAGCAGTGTGCCAAGGCCTCGGTCTCTGCCAGTGTTTTCCCTGACCACTCTGCAATGCTGTCAGTCCATCGGGTTTTTTTCTTTCTGTCTTCCCCTCCGTCTCCCCCCTTCAACATTCTCTGGGGGATGGTTTTAGCAAGGTCACTGCACTTTGTGACATGACCGTATCACTGCAGTTTTCTTAATTAAGTGACGACAGCAGTTGTTATTAAACTCCAATGTTTTGCCTGATGGTTCTGACGCACTTGTCCATGCGTGATACGATCAGTGTGTCTGGTGTTTGGTATCTTGCTCGGTAACACCTCATTTCCATGACGTGGGTTCTCCCCTTTCCAGATCCGCTGACAGGGTCCCTGTGTGGCATGCCTACAGGAAGATGGAATGTATCGGTGCAAGGGTCCCTGTGTGGCATGCCTACAGGAAGATGGAATGTATTGGTGCAAGGGTCCTTGTCTGGCATGCCTACAGGAAGATGGAATGTATTAGCGCAAGCAGCGGAGCACGGCAATGTCACTCTCAAATGAAACAGATACTAATTAATTATTTGTGTTTGTTTTGTTTTAGTGCAGGTGCGGTCTGGACGTCAGCTTGGGGAATATGAGCAGGTTTGACGCTTTCACTTTCACCTTCTTTTCACTTTATTCCGTTTTATTTTCGGGAGAGTGGGTGTTCACCTCCTTGTCTGTTCCGTGCGCCTCAAGCCTGCACGTGCGCTAGGGCACTAGGGGTTGCGCGCGTGCTGGGGTGCCCCTTGAGGGAGGCCAGAGCTGTCTCCTGTCATTCCCTTCACTGTGACACGAGTCTAGACCAGCTTCTCCGGAGACTGTCGTTTTTGCCTGTCAACAATCTGATGACGGCAGATTCTACAGTACGGCCATCCGCGCGCCAGACCCGGAGCGATGCTCTCGGAACGTTATATTCCGTGGTCTCTCGGCCGTAAATAAGAAACAGTCTTGTTCCGTTTGCATACAGGTCACTCCTTTTACACCCATTCTTATCTTTTAAAAGGCGAGGAAGCTCCGTGGTGCATTCCATGTCATGTACCACTCACAGTGAAACATAATTCTTTTAGAGTGTTGGGACTTGCATGATGTGAGACTTCACAGCAGACTCCATGAAAACCTTGTTCAGAGATGTCCCACCTGATGTGATCTTTGAATTTCTGAGGCAGATTAACATTTTTCATCTGATCTAAGATTAACGGAAGAAAGATCTTTTTTAACGAAGTTTCCGGTGTGTCTTTAGACGGTGTATTTCAAACGGTTTTGTAATTTTGACTTCAACGCGGTGACAGCCCTGATATGGACCTTTGCGGTCGGCTGGGCTATAAGCAACATCACCTTAGATTACCTTGATCAGCATAATGTGTTGCGTTGCAGTGCGGAGTGTGGCATGGCGTGTCCTGAACCTGGAGTGTAATGCAGTGAACTGTAGTGCAATGTTTTGTAGTGGGGTGTATTGTAGTACACAGTATTGGAGTTACAGTGAGGTGGAATGGTGTTTGACGTAGTGGAGTCGGGTGGGGTGGGGTGGAGTGTATCACACTGAACTTGAAGCGAAGTATAATGTGATGAAGTGTTGTGGAGTGGGGTGGGGTGGAGTGTATACACACTGAACTTGTAGTGAAGTATAATGTGATGAATGTGTTGTGGAGTGGGGTGGGGTGGAGTGTATCACACTGAACTTGTAGCGAAGTATAATGTGATGAAGTGTTGTGGAGTGGGTGTGGGGTGGAGTGTATCACACTGAACTTGTAGCGAAGTATAATGTGATGAAGTGTTGTGGAGTGGTGTGGGGTGGAGTGTAATCACACTGAACTTGTAGCGAAGTATAATGTGATGAAGTGTTGTGGAGTGGGGTGGGGTGGAGTGTATCACACTGAACTTGTAGCGAAGTATAATGTGATGAAGTGTTTGTGGAGTGGGGTGGGGTGGAGTGTATCACACTGAACTGTAGTGAAGTATAATGTGATGAAGTGTTGTGGAGTGGGGTGGGGTGGAGTGTATCCCACTGAAACTTGTAGTGAAGTAATAATAGTGATGAAGTGTTGTAGGAGTGGGGTGTGGGTGGGTGTATCACACTGAACTTGAAGCGAAGTATAATGTGATAAGTGTTGTGGATGTGGGTGGAGTGGAGTACAAAGGCAGCGTACGTAGTGTAGTGTAGTGTAGTGTAGTGTAGTGTAGTGCAGTGTAGTGTAGTGTGCGTAGCGTAGTGTAGGTAGTGCAGTGCAGTGCAGTGCAGTGTAGTGTAGTGTAGTGTAGTGTAGTGTAGTGCAGTGTGTAAAGCAATGCATTGTAGTGTAATGAAGCATCGTGCTGTGTAGTGTAAATGTGGTGTAGTTGTAGTTAGTCTAGCAAAGCGAAGCTTAGTGTACATAGTGCAGTGTAGTATAATGTGTTTAGTTAGTGTACCGTATCGTAGCGGAGTGTTATGTATTGTAGTGAGTTGTTATGTACGTAGATGTAGTGAAGATGAAATGTTAATGTAGTGTAGAGTCGTGAGGTGTGGTGGGTGTGTGTGGATGTGGTGTGGTGTGTGTAGTGTTGTGTGAGATTTTGAATGCCAACAAAAACCACGTATACTTCTTATTTTAACAAGCACTTCTCAACCAAAACAAATATAACTTATAAATGTGATCAGCATCACAAGAGTTGATCGAAACCTTGCTAGTTGCTCACTTTTCTGTTGTCTATCTGCCCATTGGATTCTCATCTTCAGCGCATGTGTCTACACTCTATCAATATGACTTGTAAAGTACTACAGCATGATAGTTTAGGTCAGAGCAATACCACGTTGTGTTTCATGGAATGCCACAGTCATAGATTTTGCCCACCATAGGAGAAATGACTCACTGTCCGATAGTTACGGATGGGTGTGGTGCGTGTTTTGTTGTCTGACTCTCACTCTCAAAAGTTTGGATGCGTGTACGACTTTTCCCCTACACACACACCCACACCATACGAACATAGATAGCCAGGCAACACACGTGTTATATTTTCTTCTTTTTATATGCTGCACTGAACCATCAATAATGAATCGTTACCAAATCAATACATGCCATTACATAGAATACAGATCAATGCACGTCAATTAAGACATCATACATAAGACACTTCAATCATCATATATCAGCGTAATCATACTACTATCTTGATATAACTCACAGACTCGCCGGCGCCTCACCACAGTATCTCACATATGCAATCAACGCATTCAGTTCCACAGTACCCACGCCACAGTCTACAGAAATTAAAATAAGACGAAGACGGATAACCAAGGTCCCACACGTGTAAACACAGCCGTTCACAAAACACAAGCGATGAAGAAGAAACAGGGTCTCAACACAGCAAGCACAATATATTACGTCGAACTATCAGAAGAAGAACCGCAAATTCACAAGGCACAGTAACCCATAGCAGAAGAACCGCAGATTCACAAAGCCAGCAATCCACAGGAGAAGAACCGGCAGATCATAAAGCACAGCAATCACAGAAGAAGAACCGCAGATCATAAAGCACAGCAATCCACAGGAGAAGAACCGCAGATTCATAAGCACATTACTCCACAGAAGAAGAACCGCAGATTCATAAGGCACAGCAAATCAATATTGAAACCCGGAGAACACATTTCACCAAAGTCCCATAGAACACAATAAACTTTGATTCGACGTACCGTTGATCTAAAACAAATATTAACTTCTCCGTGTATGATACTACAGTGTCCACATCAATAAATTCAGCCCACCGACACACATGCGTGTACAATTTGAGCATATAAATATTCTTACAGGAGTTTTAAGTCACTCTCGGCGACATAGCATTCACAACAATTTTATAATTAATACATTTTCCTGCCACATATTCCGCTGGTACCGTCATCAAAGCATCCCACATATACAGTGAACATCGATTGCACTACTGACTTGAAAGTCAGCCTCTCCACATAGTAACACTATGGAGAAAACGATGATTAAACAAAATAAATTAGGCTGGACACCAAATCCTCAGCCGTTAGTTCTTGCTCCCTTTTCTTTCTAATCTTCTCTTTTCGTCATGTGGTTATCTATGTCATTTATAAGTTGACGACATAATTTACGTTGACGTCACAATACTCCACTCCCCTCTAGAAAAAAAACAATGACCGAATTGTTTTTTGAAAAAGAAGTAAACAAACAGCAGAATATACAAACCTACAAATACATTCACTCGACGGAAAACGAAGCTGCTCACGGAAGCAGTTCGTGGAGTCCTTCCAGGAACTCTCACACAACAGAAGAACACAAGTTTTCGTCCCAACGAACTCTGAAGCCCTTTTACATGCTAGCTTGTTGCTGACCTCACGGACAACCTCTCCATACCCACACGGAGTAGAGACGGCGGCTGGCATGGGCTGCACCCCACACCCGGATGGCAATGCATATAAACGATGTCTACTGACCACTCGGTCAGCCTCTCCATACCCACACTGGGTAGAGACCACACATGGCTACTGACCACTCGGTCAGCCTCTCCATACCCCCACGGGTAGAGACAATGGTTGGGCACGGGCTGCACCCCACAACCCAGATGATAATGCACAAACAATGTCTATTGACCACTCAGTCAGCCTCCTCCATACCCCCACGGGGTAGAGACAATGGAATAAACATTCCCGCTCAATAGTGCTGCATGCCTCTTGCGATTCAGCAACTTTCGACTAGCGATACGACTGGGTGAAGAACATCATCATTCTACTGGAACAACACAGCACCCAAACCAACAGAACTAGCATCAGTCCTGAGAATAAAAGGATTACCCAATCTAGGTAACAATACACAGGTGCAGAAGACAAGATTCCCTGAATCTTCCTCAAAGCTCAGCACACCCAGGAGTGAAACGACACGTACAATCTTTCTTCCTGACGAACACAACTGGAGATGCATACTGATTATTCGATGGCTCAATGATATCAAGATCCAACATGATACCAATCTCTCTCTCAACAACCTCTTTCGCAGAAAAGGGGATTTCATAACATTTCTTTCTAACAGGGACATCTGTTGTAATGAGGATCTCTAATAGTATATCACCTGAGAAAGAACCTGGTTTGGGGTCAAAATGTCCTGAAAATCATCAAAGATTACACGCAACTCCCTGGTACTTTTGTCAGACAAAGTACAATCAAACTGTACAGAACGAACATCTTCATCTGGCATAGAAGACGCCATCGGAACAGTTAAAGTGGAATGGGTAAAAGCGTCATCACAGTCCTGGACGACACCAGCTGTAATGAACCACTTCACGAACAGTACAAACAGACTCCGGAGAGGAATCCACAGAAAGACCAACTCTTGGAAATTTCAAAGAACCCTGTTCTTTCTCACAAGCCAAAGGTGCTATCTCTGACCCAGGCACTGAAGTACCTTGTGAAAGAACGACTGTAGGTACAACATCAGAAGTAGACACAGCAGACACATCAGAAGACGTTAACTGAAAGCGAGACTTCAATGACTCACCTTCTGTTTCTGAACAAGATCAGAACGGGAAATGTTCAGATCATTAGGTATCTGACACAAAGGCTTTTTGTCCACAACATGCTTAGCTCTAGCCCTCGTAACGGCGGCTAAAGAGAAAGGTTCACCAGATACATCACTAAACTCACCGCTCACGAAAACTCCAGGCACATTACCCACGATGAGATCTGCAACAGGGCTATCCAAGACACAACAAGTCAAATCACCCATAAAAATAAGGACCACTGACTGAAACTGTAGCCAGTGGAAACTCATCCACACGACCACCAAAAGAAACACACTTCACTGTGGTTCCTAGCATTTGACTGTCAGAAACTAATCCTTTGCGAACGCCACAAAATGGTAGCACCAGTATCAACGCAGAACAGAACTCAAAGTGTCATTCACAGAACCAGACTCCAAACGTAATTGCCTGTGAACTCACCAGCAGCTAGACAAGCAAAAGGAGTATCAAGAACAGAGCAACAAGCAATGGACTGTTTGCTGTCAGCTGAGTTCTCGATAAAAGTAGAGTTGCCAACCACAAAAGGACACGTGTCTGGGTGGCTAAGGGTGCAAATTCTACAGGGGTTTCTACCTGACTTCCATGGACACCTACAGCTACATGTCCTGTCTTTTTACACAAAAAACACACACACTTGCAAACTGAATCAGAAGCACTTCTGAGGAACTCTTACTGCCAGAGGTATAACGGGCGCCACGACCACGATAACGGCTACCGCCAAAGTTATTTCCACGACCAGCTGAGTAACCAAAACTCTGATGACCACAATAACAGCTACCACCAAAGTTACTTCCACGATCAGCCGAGGAACCAGAGTAGTGGCCAAGTTTTTGAAAAGTAGAGTATCTGTTTCCTCTGTCAGACTGACCATAGTACGGAGTTCTATCAGACTGACCGGATAGCATTTCTGTCAACTGACCAGGAGTTTTGTACCCAACAGAAGCAAAAATGTTTACATCAGCTTCCTAGAAAGCACCTTAGTTGGATGAGCACGTCTGTATGACTCTGCAGACTTGATCATTTCATCAAAAGTTTTCACATCTCTCTCACACAAAAAAGTGCCAACTCCTTAGAGACACACTCCAAAACTGCTCACGCAAAATAAGATCCACCAGATCTTCAAAAGACTTATCAATTTTTGACAAAGAGACCCAACGGTCAAACAAACGCCTAAGTTCAACTGCAAAGGTCTCGAAAGGTTCATCGAGCTAGGCTTATGCCTCACGAAAACGCTTACGAAAACCATCTGGAGTACATTGAAATTTTTTCAGCAAGCTCTCTTTCAAAAGCTCGTAAGACACAACATTATTTCAGCGAGACTGTGATAGAGAGTTAAAGCAGAACCCTCAAGTAGTGCAGACAGGTATGTTACCCACAAACTCTCAGACCATCCCAAGGAACGAGCATGGGTTTCAAAACGAAACAAGTAACTGTCTATATCATCAGTTCTTTCTTTAAAAGGGGCAACTTAGGAAAGGTTGGGCGAGGGGCGTTTAAACCTGGGAAAACCCGAACCCTGACTCTCACTGTCCTGTCCTGAGACCGCACTCTGCTGAGAGGTTATTTGTAACTGTATTCGTTTAGTTTCCTCTACCTCTTGCATTCTTTTTTGTTTCCTCCTGCTCTTGTATCTGTACTGCTCTCTTTTAGTTTCCTCTTGTATCTGCTCTCTTTTAGTTTCCTCCTGTACTGCTCTCTTTTAGTTTCCTCTTGTATCTGTACTGCTCTCTTTAGTTATCTCTTCTTCCTGTACTCTTTTCATTTTGATTCTTTCCTCTCTTTCCATATCTTGAGCAATGCATTTATCCACATAGGCCAACAGATCTTCTCCCTCCAGACCACATACCTTACCCTCGTTGTAAATACTTAGCAAAAACTTTGTCCTCGTCCACAGAGGACATAACAGGACTTTCTTCCTTAGCCTCTGTGCCATCATGAAAATAGAAATAATGTCCTGTCAAACCCGACACACACACTAATGGATCAAATACAAACAATTGCTATCACAAGCAAAAAAAACTTTGAAACCTGTCTATTGAAATATATATGAATTCCCAAGAGGATTTTTTTTTTCTTTTCAAACAAACATTAACGACAATCACTCTAAAAAGACTAAGTATTAAAAATCCAACCAACACAAAGATAGAGTATAAACAATGAAACAGGATTTAGGGATATGGGGAGAAAGAAAAACACAATCGGTAATCAATGCTAAATTTTAAGCAACAGTATAAATCAAGCAATGACATGAGAGTAACAACAATATAATCATGTATTGTTGTTGTTGTTGTTTTTAACACACTAAGCATTCAAAATGAAACAACTAATGATTTTTTTTTTTCAAAACTGGTTCAGGGCAGCCACCACACACTCACTCATTCAAGAGAAAAGAACCCTAAGAATGCTGAAGAAGCAACACAATCCCTAAGTAAAGATAGAAACAGAAATAAATCAGAGAGATGATGAAGATAATAAAATTAAAGCCCATAAAGAAGGAAGAACTAGGAACTAGGCCCTCGTATCTCCTCCAGAAACTATACAGAAGGAGATACCCCGTTACGCTGGAGACGGGAAAGAAAGTAGACAAAACAGTCATAAAACAAAACAATACAACACAACTCGATTGTTTAAAAGGAAAGTCTGTGAACGTGACCTATCACTTCTAATGGGGCAATTATAGGGCCACAAAAACAAATCCTACCACTAAGCAATTTTGAATTCAGTAGCAAAAGCAAGTTAACTACGGGGTCACCAGATGTTACGGATTGTGTGTGGTGCGTGTTTGTTGTCTGACTCTCACTCTCAAAAGTTTGGATGCGTGTACGACTTTTCCCCTACACACACACCCACACCATACGAACATAGATAGCCAGCAACACACGTGTTATATTTCTTCTTTTATATGCTGCCTGAACCATCAATATGAATCGTTACCAAATCATTACATGCCATTACATAGAATCAGATCAATGCACGTCAATTAAGACATCAATACATAAGACACTTCAATCATCATATATCAGCGTATCATACTACGTATCTTGATATAACTCACAGATCTCGCCGGCGCCGTCCACAGTATCTCACATATGCAATCAACGCATTCAGTTCCACAGTACCCACGCCACAGTCTACAGCATTAAATAAGACGAAGACGGATAACCAAGGTCCCCACACGGTAAACACAGCCGTTCACAAAACACAAGCGATGAAGAAGAAACAGGGTCTCAACACAGCAAGCACAATATATTACGTCGAACTATCAGAAGAAGAACCGCAAATTCACAAGGCACAGTAACCCATAGCAGAAGAACCGCAGATTCACAAAGCACAGCAATCCACAGGAGAAGAACCGCAGATTCATAAAGCACAGCAATCCACAGAAGAAGAACCGCAGATTCAAAAGCACAGCAATCCACAGGAGAAGAACCGCAGATTCATAAGCACATTACTCCACAGAAGAAGAACCGCAGATTCATAAGGCACAGCAAATCAATATTGAATCCCC
>CM031620.1:6760292-6777934 GCA_018398815.1 Conus ventricosus | reverse complement strand
ATAATAATTCTAATATTATAATATTATATATAATATATATATATAAGAGAGAGAGAGAGAGAGACAGACAGACAGACAGACAGACAGACACAGACAGACGACAAAAAAGAGAGAGAGATAGACAGACTGACAGAGAGAGAGAGAGAGAGAGAGAGAGAGAGAGAGAGAAGACAGACAGACAGACAGACAGACAGAGTGATGTTCCGTCCGTTGCCAACCCATTTCATCTTCGATGCACCCAAAGTCAACATTGTCTTTAAGGATAGGGCTGTCAAAAAGAAAAAAGAAAAAATGTGTTATTTCGTAACCCCCTCCCAGTATTCTCTCTCTCTCTCTCTCTCTCTCTCTCTCTCCTGCAAAACTTATATAACTCAAGCATATTCTGTTGAAGTATTACAAAGCCCAAATCATTTCAGATTACAACTTCTTTTGGCATGTACTCATGAACAGTCAGAAACGTGTCGATTTATCTGTTTAAAGCGTTCCAGCTGCGATCCTTTTATTTCATCTTAGGATGGTTTCTGAATACATGTTGGTTATGTCTGCGTCTAGTTCCTATGGTGCTTCCTCGGTTTTGTTTTCTTGCACCCCTCTCATGAGGGACAATAGCCTAACATGAATAAAATTATCTCGAGTCTCTCTGTCTGTCTCTCTCTTAACCAGTGCATCCCCAGACTGTAACATCCTCTGATCAGCACACATTCTGGAAGGAACGGCTTCTCTGATAAACAAAGGGAGATAGTATGGGAACGGACGGAAGGAAAAAGAGGTGGACTGGCCGGAAAAAAAAGACGGGAAGAAGGAAAAAACATAAGGGGGTAGAAGAGGGAAGCGTAGGGTGTATGTGTGTGTCTCTTCATGTGGGTCGGGACGTTATTTAACACAGATACAATTTCAGTGACTGGACCGCCGGATGAATGGAGCAGACAAATTAGAGTACAGATGCCACGCGTTTCGACCTGTATGCCATCTTCATGACAAATAGCGGATGAACGAAGAAATAAACCTAGATGAGAGTAAGGGTCGGTTTTCTCAGCTGGTGTGTCATTAGTGTGGTGAGTTATGTCCCGTTGTTTTAGTGATTGGGATTTAGAGATTCGAACATTTCTTTGAACCTCCAGCGAGGAACCAGAAATAAATGGACTAAATATGAAGAAATAAATCGAGTGACAGAAATATAGAAAACAGCGACGCAAATGATAAACAAGTAGTTTTTTTTCCCAATGAAAATGAGTTTAAAAGCAAATCAATCGTGCCTATATAGTTGGATCAAAACGGAGAGAGAGAGAGAGAGAGAGAGAGAGAGAGAGAGAAGAGAGAGAGAGAGAGAGAGAGAGAGAGAGCAAATAAGTAACAAATAAGAGTAAGATGAATGAATACACTCATTCGAAATGTATAGATTATTTCATTTGCCCAGAAATGTTAAATGAGGTCGACAGAAATAGACCCTAAACGACAGACAATGCAGTGAATGTTGCCCTCCCTGCCCACCCCCACTTCTCTCCTTGATGAAGAATCAAAGACGTTCCAGTCCACACAAATGACCACCATCCGCCCACATCAGGTGCTGCGGGTTACGGCCCACGCCGACCGCGAAGGTAGTGCAAGCTAGTTAAAGACAGACTGGTGACAGACCCACCCAGACAGGACTGGTGACAGATCCACCCAGACTGGTGACAGACCCACCCAGACTGGTGACAGATCCACCCAGACTGGTGACAGATCCACCCACACAGACTGGTGACAGACCCACCCAGACTGGTGACAGATCCACCCGACAGACTGGTGACAGATCCACCCAGACAGACTAGTGACAGACCCACCCAGACTGGTGACAGATCCACCCAGACAGACTGGTGACAGATCCACCCAGACAGACTAGTGACAGACCCACCCAGACTAGTGACCAGACCCACCCAGACTGGTGACAGATCCACCCAGACAGACTGGTGACAGATCCACCCAGACAGACTGGTGACGGACCCACCCAACGAATGTTCTGTGTAATCTCTCTTTTCTGTTTTGTAGCTGTCTTCTTCTCTTCTTTTTTGTTGTTGTTTATCTCCCCTAACTGTGTGGGGAGTCATCGGGGCAGCACAGTGAAGAACAGTTCACCAGGTTCCCGCAGTTCTGTCAGCAGTGTGCCAAGGCCTCGGTCTCTGCCAGTGTTTTCCCTGACCACTCTGCAATGCTGTCAGTCCATCGGGTTTTTTTCTTTCTGTCTTCCCCTCCGTCTCCCCCCTTCAACATTTCTCTGGGGGATGGTTTTAGCAAGGTCACTGCACTTTTGTGACATGACCGTATCACTGCAGTTTTCTTAATTAAGTGACGACAGCAGTTGTTATTAAACTCCAATGTTTTGCCTGATGGTTCTGACGCACTTGCCATGCGTGATACGATCAGTGTGTCTGGTGTTTGGTATCTTGCTCGGTAACACCTCATTTCCATGACGTGGGTTCTCCCCTTTCCAGATCCGCTGACAGGGTCCCTGTGTGGCTGCCTACAGGAAGATGGAATGTATCGGTGCAAGGGTCCCTGTGTGGCATGCCTACAGGAAGATGGAATGTATTGGTGCAAGGGTCCTTGTCTGGCATGCCTACAGGAAGATGGAATGTATTAGCGCAAGCAGCGGAGCACGGCAATGTCACTCTCAAATGAAACAGATACTAATTATTATTTGTGTTTGTTTTGTTTTAGTGCAGGTGCGGTCTGGACGTCAGCTGGGGAATATGAGCAGGTTTGACGCTTTCACTTTCACCTTCTTTTCACTTTATTCCGTTTTATTTTCGGGAGAGTGGGTGTTCACCTCCTTGTCTGTTCCGTGCGCCTCAGCCTGCACGTGCGCTAGGGCACTAGGGGTTGCGCGCGTGCTGGGGTGCCCCTTGAGGGAGGCCAGAGCTGTCTCCTGTCATTCCCTCACTGTGACACGAGTCTAGACCAGCTTCTCCGGAGACTGTCGTTTTTGCCTGTCAACAATCTGATGACGGCAGATTCTACAGTACGGCCATCCGCGCGCCAGACCGGAGCGATGCTCTCGGAACGTTATATTCCGTGGTCTCTCGGCCGTAAATAAGAAACAGTCTTGTTCCGTTTGCATACAGGTCACTCCTTTTACACCCATTCTTATCTTTTAAAAGGCGAGAAGCTCCGTGGTGCATTCCATGTCATGTACCACTCACAGTGAAACATAATTCTTTTAGAGTGTTGGGACTTGCATGATGTGAGACTTCACAGCAGACTCCATGAAAACCTTGTTCAGAGATGTCCCACCTGATGTGATCTTTGAATTTCTGAGGCAGATTAACATTTTTCATCTGATCTAAGTTTAAAAGGAAGAAAGATCTTTTTAACGAAGTTTCGGTGTGTCTTTAGACGGTTTTATTTCAAACGGTTTTGTATTTGACTTCAACGCGGTGACAGCCCTGATATGGACCTTTGCGGTCGGCTGGGCTATAAGCAACATCACCTTAGATTACCTTGATCAGCATAATGTGTTGCGTTTGCAGTGCGGAGTGTGGCATGGCGTTTTCCTGAACCTGGAGTGTAATGCAGTGAACTGTAGTGCAATGTTTTGTAAATGGGGTGTATTGTAGTACACAGTATGGAGTTACAGTGAGGTGGAATGGTGTTTGACGTTTGTGGAGTGGGTGGGGTGGGGTGGATGTATCACACTGAACTTGAAGCGAAGTATAATGTGATGAAGTGTTGTGGAGTGGGGTGGGGTGGAGGTATCACACTGAACTTGTAGTGAAGTATTTAAAGTGATGAAGTGTTGTGGAGTGGGGTGGGGTGGAGTGTATCACATGAACTTGTAGCGAAGTATAATGTGATGAAGTGTTGTGGAGGGGTGGGTGGAGTGTATCACATGAACTTGTAGCGAAGTAATGTGATGAAGTGTTGTGGAGTGGTGTGGGGTGGGTGTATCCACTGAACTTGTAGCGAAGTATTAATGTGATGAAGTGTTGTGGAGTGGGGTGGGGTGGAGTGTATCACACTGAACTTTTAGCGAAGTATAATGTGATGAAGTGTTGTGGAGTGGGGTGGGGTGGAGTGTATCAACACTGAACTTGTAGTGAAGTATAATGTGATGAAGTGTTGTGGAGTGGGTGGGGGTGGAGTGTATCACACTGAAAATTGTAGTGAAGTATAATGTGATGAAGTGTTGTGGAGTGGGGTGGGGTGGAGTGTTTTCACACTGAACTTGAAGCGAAGTATAATGTTGATGAAGTGTTGTGGAGTGGGGTGGAGTGGAGTACAATGCAGCGTAGCGTAGTGTAGTGTAGTGTAGTGTAGTGTTGTGTAGTGCAGTGTAGTGTAGTGTTGCGTAGCGTAGTGTAGTGTAGTGCAGTGCAGTGCAGTTGCAGTGTAGTGTAGTGTAGTGTAGTGTAGTGTAGTGCAGGTGTAAGCAATGCATTGTAGTGTAATGAAGCATCGTGCTGTGTAGTGTATGTGGTGTAGTGTTTGTGTAGTCTAGCAAAGCGAAGCTTAGTGTAACATAGTGCAGTGTAGTATAATGTGGTTAGTGTAGTGTACCGTATCGTAGCGGAGTGTTATGTATTGTAGTGAGTTGTAATGTAGCGTAGTGTAGTGAAGATGAAAAAGTAATGTAGTGTAGTGTCGTGAGGGTGTGGTGTGGTGTGGGGTGGTGTGGTGTGGGGTTGTGTAGTGTTGTGTGAGATTTTGAATGCCAACCCAAAAACCACGTATACTTTTATTTTTAACAAGCACTTCTCAACCAAAACAATTAACTTATAAATGTGTCAGCATCACAAGACGTTGATCGAAACCTTGCTAGTTGCTCAACTTTTTTGTTGTCTATCTGCCCATTGGATTCTCTTCTTCAGCGCAAGTGTCTACACTCAATCATATGACTTTAAGTACTACAGCTGAAGTTTAGTCAGAGCAATACCACGTTGTTGTTTCATGGAAAGCCACAGTCATAGATTTTTGCCCACCATAGGAGAAATATCACTGTCGATGTTACGGATGGTGTGTGGTGCGTGTTTTGAGTCTGACTCTCAATCTCAAAAGTTGGATAGCGTGTACGACTTTTCCCCTACACACACTCCACACCATACAACATAGATAGCCAGGCAACACACGTGTTTATATTTATCATTCTTCTTATATATGACAGCCTGAACCATCAAAATGAATCGATACCAATCAATACATGCCATTACATAGAATACAGATCAATGCCACGTCCATTAAACGACATCAATACTAAGACACTTCAATCACATATATCAGCGTAAACATACAACGGTATCTTGATATAACTCACTGATCTCGCCGCGCCGGTCCACAGTATCTCACATATGCTATCAACCGCATTCAGTTTCCACAGTGACCCACGCCACAGTCTAACAGGCATTAAAAATAAAGACAAGCGAGCGGATAACCAAGGTCCCCAACCTGTAAACACAGCCTTCACAAAACACAAGGCGATGACGAAGAACAGGTCTCCCACAGCAAGCACTAATATATTACGTCGAACTATTCAGAAGAAAACCGCAAAAATCACAAGGCAAACAGTAACCCATAGCAGAAGAAACCGCAGATTCAAAAAGCACAGCAATCCTCAGGAAAAAAACCGCAGATCATAAAGCACAGCAATCACAGAAGAAGAACCGCAGATTCATAAAGCACAGCAATCCACAGGAGAAGAACCGCAGATTCATAAGCACATTACTCCACAGAAGAAGAACCGCAGATTCATAAGGCACAGCATATCAATATTGAATCCCCGGAGAACACAATTTCACCAAAGTCCCATAGAACACAATAAACTTTGATTCGACGTACCGTTGATTCTAAAACAAATATTAACTTCTCCGTGTATTGATACTACAGTGTCCACATCAATAAATTCTGCCCACCGACACACATGCGGTGGTTACAATTTGAGAATATAAATATTCTTACAGGAGTTTTAAGTCACTCTCGGCGACATAGCATTCACAACAATTTTATAATTAATACATTTCCTGCCACATATTCCGCTGGTACCGTCATCAAAAGCATCCCACATATACAGTGAACATCGATGCACTACTGACTTGAAAGTCAGCCTCTCCACATAGAAAACACTATGGAGAAAAACGATGATAAACAAAATAAATTAGGCTGGACACCAAATCCCAGCCGTTAGTTCTTGTCCCTTTTTCTTTCTAATCTCTTTTTTCGTTTTGGGGGTTACTATGTCATTTTAAGTTGACGTCATAATTTACGTTGACGTCACAATACTCCCCCTCCTCAAGAAAAAAAACAATGCCCGAATTGTTTTTTGAAAAAGAAGTAAACAAACAGCAGAATATACAAACTACAAATTACATTCACTCGACGGAAAACGAAGCTGCCACGGAAGCAGTTCGTGGAGTCCTTCCAGGAACTCCACACAACAGAAGAACACAAGTTTTCGCCCCCAACGAACTCTGAAGCCCTTTTACATGCTAGCTTGTTGCTGACCTCCGGACAAACCTCTCCCATACCCACACGGAGTAGAGACGCGGCTGGGCATGGGCTGCACCCCACACCCGGATGGCAATGCTATAAACGATGTCTACTGCCCCACTCGGTCAGCCTCTCCATACCCACTGGGTGAGACCACACATGGCTACTGACCACTCGGTCAGCCTCTCCATTACCCCCACGGGTAGAGACAAGGGGTTGGGCACGGGCTGCACCCCACACCCAGATGATAAGCACAAACAATGTCTATTGACCACTCAGTCGCCCTCCATACCCCCACGGGGTAGAGACAATGGATAAAACATCCCGCTCAATAGTGCTGCATGCCTTCTTGCGATTCAGCAACTTTCGACTAGCGATACGACTGGGTGAAGAACATCATCATTCAAACTGGAACAACACAGCACCCAAAACCCCAACAGAACTAGCATCAGTCCTGAGAATAAAAGGATTACCCAATCTAGGTAACAATACACAGGTGCAGAAGCAAGATTCCCTGAATCTTCTCAAAGCTTCAGCACACCCAGGAGTGAAACGACACGTACAATCTTTCTTCCTGACGAACACAACTGGAGATGCTACTGATTATTCGATGGCTAAATGATATCAAGATCCAACATGATCCCAATCTCTCTCTCAAAAACCTCTTTCGCAGAAAAAGGGGATTTCATAACATTTCTTTCTAACAGGGACATCTGTTGTAAGAGGGATCTCAATAGTTATCACCTGAGAAAGAACCTGGTTTGGGGGTCAAAATGTCCTGAAAATCATCAAAGATTACCGCAACTCCCTGGTACTTTTGTCAGCCCAAAAAGTAAAATTTCAAACTGTACAGAACGAACATCTTCATCTGGCATAGAAGACGCCTTTCGGAACAGTTAAAGTGGGAATGGTAAAAGCGTCATCACAGTCCTGGACGACACCAGCTGTATGAACCACTTCACAAACAGTACAAACAGACTCCGGAGAGGAATCCACAAAGACCAACTCTTGGAGAAATGTTACAAAGAACCCTGTTCTTTTCTCACAAGCCAAAGGTGCTATCTCTGCCCCAGGCACTGGAAGTACCTTGTGAAAGAACGACTGTAGGTACAACATCAGAAGTAGACACAGCAGACACATCAGAAGACGTTAACTGAAAGCGAGACTTCAATGACTCATCCTTCTGTTTCTGAACAAGATCAGAACGGAAATGTTCAGATCATTAGGTATCTGACACAAAGGCTTTTTGTCCACAACATGCTTAGCTCTACCCCTCGTAACGGCGGCTAAAGAGAAAGGTTCACCAGATACACCCACTAAACTCACCGCTCACAGAAACTCCAGGCACTTACCCACGATGAGATCTGCAACAGGGCTATCCAAGACACAACAAGTCAAATCCCCCATAAAAATAAGGACCACTGACTGAAACTGTAGCCAGTGGAAATCATCCCACGACCACCAAAAGAAACACACTTCACTGTGGTTCCTAGCATTTGACTGCCCAGAAACTAATCCTTGCGAACGCCACAAATGGTAGCACCATACACGCAGAACAGAACTCAAAGTGTCATCACAGAACCAGACTCCAAACGTAATTTGCCTGGAACTCACCAGCAGCTAGACAAGCAAAAGGAGTATCAAGAACAGAGCAACAAGCAATGGACTTTTTGCTGTCAGCTGAGTTCTCGATAAAAGTAGAGTTGCCAACCACAAAAGGACACGTGTTTGGGGTGGCAAAGGGGTTTGCAAATTCTACAGGGGTTTCTCCCTGACTTCCATGGACACCTAGCAGCTACATTCCTGTCTTTTACACAAAAAACACACAACACTTGCAAACTGATCAGAAGCACTTTTTGAGGAACTCTTACTGCCAGAGGTATAACGGGCGCCACGACCACGAAACGGCTACCGCAAAGTTTTTTCCACGACCACTGAGTAAAACCAAAACTCTGATGACCACAATAACAGCTACCAAACCCAAAATTACTTCCCGATCAGCCGAGGAACCAGAGTAGTGGCCACTGTTTTGAAAAGTAGAGTATCTGTTTCCTCTGTCAGACTGACCATAGTACGGAGTTCTATCAGACTGACCGGGATATGCATTTCTGTCAAAATGACCCGGAGTTTTGTACCCAACAGAAGCAAAAAAGTTTACATCAGCTTTCCTAGAAAAACACCTTTGTTTGGGTGAGCACGTCTGTATGACTCTGCAGACTTGAATCATTCATCAAAATTTTTCACATCTCTCTCACACAAAAAAGTGGGCCCAAATCCTTAGAGACACACTCCAAAAACTGCCACGGGAAAATAAGATCCACCCGATCTTCAAAAGACTTATCAATTTTTGACAAGAACCCAACGGTCAAACAAACGCCTAAGTTCAAATGCAAAGGTCTCGAAAGGTTCATCGGAGCTAGGCTTAGCCTCACGAAAACGCTTACGAAAACCATCTGGAGTACATTGAAATTTTTTCAGCAAGCTCTCTTTCAAAAGCTCGTAAGACACAACATTATTTTCAGCGAGACTGTGATAGGAGTTAAAGCAGAACCCTCAAGTAGTGCAGACAGGTATGTTACCCACAAACTCTCAGACCACCCAAGGAACGAGCAGGTTTCAAACGAAACAAGTAATGTCTATATCATCAGTTCTTTCTTTAAAAGGGGGCACTTAGGAAAGGTTGGGCGAGGGCGTTTAAAACCCGGGAAAACCCCAACCCTGACTCCACTGTCCTGTCCTGAGACCGCACTCTGCTGAGAGGTTATTTGTAACTGTATTCGTTTAGTTTCTCTACCTTGCATTCTTTTTGTTTTCCTCCTGCTCTTGTATCTGTATCTGCTCTCTTTTAGTTTTTCTTGTATCGCTCTCTTTTTGTTTCCTCCTGTATCTGCTCTCTTTTAGTTTCCTCTTGTATCTGTATCTGCTCTCTTTTAGTTATCTCTTCTTCCTGTACTTTTCATTTTGATTCTTTCCTCTCTTTCCATATCTTGAGCAATGCATTTATCCCATAGGCCAACAGATCTTCTCCCTCCAGACCACATACCCTTTCCTCGTTGTAATACTTAGCAAAAACTTTGTTCTCGTCCACGGGACATAACGGACTTTTCTTAGCCTTCTGTGCCATCATGAAAATATGAAATAATGTCCTGTCAAACCCGACACACACACTAATGGATCAAAACAAAAATTGCTATCACAAGCAAAAAAAACTTTTGAAACCGTCTATTGAAATAATATGAATTCCCAAGAGGTTTTTTTTTTCTTTTTCAAACAACATTAACGCAAACACTCTTAAAAAGAAATAAGTTTTCAAATCCAACCACACAAAGATAGAGATAAACAATGAAAAAGGATTTTAGGGATATGGGGGAGAAAGAAAAACACAATCGGTTATCAAAGCTAAATTTTAAGCAACAAGTATAAATCAAGCAATGACATGAGAGTAACAACAATATAATCAATGATTGTTGTTGGTTTTTTTTTACACACTAAGCATTCAAAATGAAACAACTAATGATTTTTTTTTTTTCAAAACTGGTTCAGGGCAGCCACTCACACACTCACTCATTCAAGAGAAAAGAACCCTAAATGCTGAAGAAGCAACACAATCCCTAAGTAAAAATAGAAACAGAAATAATCAGAGAGATGATTGAAGATAATAAAATTAAAGCCCATAAAGGAGGAAGAACTAGGAACTAGGCCCCGTATCTCCCCAGAAACTATACAGAAAGGGGATACCCCGTTACGTGGAGACGGGAAAGAAAGTAGACAAAACAGTCATAAACAAAACAATACAACACAACTCGATTGTTTAAAAAGGGAAAATCTGTGAACGTGACCTATCACTCTAATTGGGGCAATTTTAGGGCCACAAAAACAAATCCCACCACTAAGGCAATTTTGATTCAGTAGCAAAAGCAAATTAACTACGGGGTCACCAGATGTTACGGATTGTGTGTGGTGCGTGTTTTGTTGTCTGACTCTCCCCTCTCAAAAGTTTGGATGCGTGTTTCGACTTTTCCCTACACACACCCACACCATACGAACATAGATACCCGGCAACACACGTGTTATATTTTCTTCTTTTTATATGCTGCCTGAACCATCAATATGAATCGTTACCAAATCATTACATCCATTACATAGAATACAGATCAATGCACGTCAATAAGACATCAATCATAAGACACTTCAATCATCCATATATCAAGCGTTATCAACTACGTATCTTGATATAACTCACAGATCTCGCCGGCGCCGTCCCCAGTATCTCACATATGCAATCAACGCATTCAGTTCCACAGTACCACGCCACAGTCTACAGCATTAAAAAAAGACGAAGACGGATAAAACCCGGTCCCCACAAAGGTAAACACAGCCCTTCACAAAACACAAGCGATGAAGAAGAAAAAGGTCTCAACACAGCAAGCACAATATATTACGTCGAACTATCAGAAGAAGAACCGCAAAATTTACAAGGCACAGTAACCCATAGCAGAAGAACCCCAGATTCACAAAGCACAGCAATCCACAGGAGAAGAACCGCAGATTCATAAAGCACAGCAATCCCCAGAAAAAGAACGCAGATTCATAAAGCACAGCAAACCACAGGAGAAGAACCGCAGATTCATAAGCACATTACTCCACAGAAGAAGAACCGCAGATTCATAAGGCACAGCAAATCAAAATTGAATCCCGGAGAACACAATTTCACCCCAAAATCCATAGAAACACAATAAACTTTTATTCGACGTACCGTTTATCTAAAACAATATTAACTTCTCCGTGTATTGATACTACAGTGTCCAATCAATAAATTCAGCCCACCGACACACATGCGGTGGTACAATTTGAGCATATAAATATTCTTACAGGAGTTTTAAGTCACTCTCGGCGACATAGCAATTCACAACAATTTTTTTAATTATTTCATTTCCTGCACATATTCCGCTGTACCGTCATCAAAAGCATCCCACATACACAGTGAACATCGATGCACTACTGACTTGAAAGTCAGCCTCTCCACATAGTAACACTATGGAGAAAAACGATGATTAAAACAAAATAAATTAGGCTGGAAAACCAAAATCCTCACCGTTAGTTCTTGCCCCCTTTTCTTTCTAATCTTCTTCTTTTCGTCATGTGGTTATCTATGTCATTTTAAGTTGACGTATAATTTACGTTGACGTCACAGTCGAAAACGTTGTTACACAACAAACGGGGGAAATCGATACTCTAGGATTCCCGTATCTTAAACATCTCTGCTGCACTGCAATCTAGACTACTAGCACTTTCAAAAAGTTTCATGTTACTAACACTGGCCAGGATTGCTTTGAAAATGGGATTAATTTACTAAAACATCACTGTCAGAACCAACACCATCATCATCCCTGATCAGGATCATTATCAACGTTTTTCATGATGATCATCATTATCATCATCGTCGTCGTCGTAGTGTCGTCATCGACATCATCTTCATTTTCGTACGTTTCGTAGTTAACAGTTCTTACAAAAAGGCAGCATCACCATCCGATTAAAAACATTGAGAGAGAGAGAGAGAGAGAGAGAGGGGAGGAGAGAGAGAAGGGGAGAGAGAGAGAGAGAGAGTGAGAGACAGAGAGGGACAGAAAGACCCGATAGACAGAGACAGACAGGCAAACAGGGAGTCAGAGAGAGAGAGAGAGAGAGAGGAGAGAGAGAGAGAGAGAGAGAGAGAGAGACTGAGAGAGACAGAGACATACATTTCAGACAGGCAGACAGACAGACAGGCAGGCAGACAGACAGATGACAGACAGACACACAGGCAGACAGACCGGCAGACAGACGGACACAGAGACAGACAGACAAGACACAGAATCAAACGACTTTTTCTTGTCCCCCTTCACCTCAGTTCCTCCCCTACCCTTTGTCTTGGGCATACACAAACAGCCTTCGCCTGCCCAGCAACATCGTTCTCAGCTGACCGAGTCAATGAAAAGCCGGGGACGCGACATGCATACCCCGTTCCCCCGACCTGTTTTGGCTCCCTGATCAGCACACGCCCAGCCACTGTCCTGGCTTTTCAGGCTCACCGTAGCCACAAACAACTAACCGCCGTGGCGCAGTGGCTAGCGTCCCGGACTGCGGGCCGGGAGGGCGTGCGTTTGATTCCCATCATGGCCGTTTATTTGTGGGATTTTTTATTTTTGTTTTTTTTCTAACCCGACCGCCAAAAAACCCAAAACACCGTGGACAAATGAATCACAAGACAAAACACAGCGCGTTTCAACCTCTTAGGTCTTCTTCAGGCAAGATACAAAACAATTATTACAACGAAAATGAACGAGCAATTCAACGAACTGAAGTGATTGAAGATACATACATTGGATGCCGACTCAGATATATATAATATATATATATATATATATATATATATATATATAGATAGATATTATATATATATATATATATATATACAGAAGAGAGAGAGAGAGGAGAGAGAGAGAGAGAGAGAGAGAGAGAGAGAGAAAAGAAAAAGAAACACCCGAAGGTGCTGGGGAGGACCCAGAGAAGCACTGTCTTCGCCTGCCTTTAGAGCAGTCCTGTACCACCCTTGGAGGCCTGCGCTGTGTTGACGATGGGTACAGGCACGCACAGGACACTCCATTAAGATATCAAGGGACATAACTGCCTCTGAACAGAGGTAAATTAGACTACAGGATGCAGCTCATAACAGCCTTAAAGTAGCATCCCCATGGGTGTACCAGCCCGTATTTCATGACTGCAGAGCCCACCGGCGAAAAACACCACCCTCCAGCTGCCGAGCACACCCCACAGACCCAACCACCCCTGCCCACGGACAGATGAAGACAGTGCCACTCCAGACACAGCCAAGCTTTCGCCATACGGTCTTATGTGCCCTCAAGAGAGAATCCAAAGTTGTAGTCTTTCCACTGTCAACAGGACTTTCCCTATATAATATTTTATATATATATATATATATGTATATCTATCTATATCTATGTGTGTGTGTGTGTGTGTGTGTGTGTGCGTGCGTGTGTGTGTGTGTGTGTGTGTGTGTGTGTGTGTGTGTGTGTGTGTGTGTGTGTTTCTATGCCTCGCTGCTTCTCTCTCTCTCTCTCTGTTTTTATTCCTCGCTGCCTCTCTCTCTGTTTTTATTCCTCGCTGCCTCTCTCTCTCTGTTTCTATTCCTCGCTGCCCCTCTCTCTCTCTCTCTCTCTCTCTCTCTCTCTCTGTTTTTATTCCTCGCTGCCTCTCTCTCTGTTCTATTCCTCGCTGCCCCTCTCTCTCTCTCTCTCTCTGTTTTTATTCCTCGCTGCCTCTCTCTCTCTCTCTCTGTTTCTATTCCTCGCTGCCTCTCTCCCTCTGTCTCTCTCTCTCTTGGGGTGTGTGAGCAGCATTCAGGAGTGCGGACACGCAACATAATTAGCTCTGCTTACTTTGAAACGAAATTTAACATGAAATGAGGCAGGAAACAGTAAACACGTAGGGTAACTCTTGCTCCCATAAGAAAACCTAACTCAGAGTAACGTATATTCAAGACTGGCACAGCCTTTTAAACTTGAATAAGTTAGACAAATACAAAGACAAACAATCTAATAGTGGGGGAAAACAAGCGCAGGCCAACAACCCCTCCGTCATCACAATAATGACTTGGCAAAGATTTGAACTTAAAGGGGGGAGGGAGGGGGGGGGGGGGGAGGGGATTGAAGATGAAGAAAAAAGGAACATAAAATTAAGAAATATATTTTAAATATGAAAACTCTTCATTAGCTGCATGAGAGAACCATCGTGATCCCTCTCGAAGGCAGATCTTTCTCTATTGCCTGCTCCTAGGCCTTTCGTCCGCTGGATCGGATTCATCAGGGAGACACGGCTGGTTGTTTCTGTGCTCCTGGCGTCAAATAGAGACACACCACAGTCCTAATACTGTGGTATTCTCACCACCAGGGGTTCAAAAAGAATCCAACAGCATCCCCAAAAGCAGCCGGCGAAGGGTAGCAAACGAAACAAAACGAAAGTGTGGGGAGGAATCTGCTTACTTTGTTAATTGATACGGATCCAGACAGTGTTTTGACGTTTTGGTCAGCAAGAGTCTCCATGAAGTACAATGCCTTCTTCACAACTTGAGTTTAGAACGAGATGTGGATGCTTTCTCCAGGTTTTTCTTGGGTTTATGTACAAGACAGCGGAAAACTGTATCGCCATGCGCCTGAAGACACTGAGACGTTCAAAGAGAAACAATTTAGTCTTCCACAGACTTCCCCGTGAGCCAAATGAGACGCAGACTGAATGCGACGGCATTGTTGGCGACCTGCTGGTGGACAAACTGGACTTGACTAGAGACGTTCAGATTGACAGGGTGCATCGCCTGAACGGCAAGCTCAACTCCCCCGTCATCGCCCGCTGTACCTTCTTTAGGGACAAAGAGAGGATCCTCAAGGCCCGACGCAAATTGAAAGGCAGCCAAATGTTCATTGGGGAGGACTTCTCCTTATGTGTTAGAGACATACGTAACAACTGTCCCCGCATCTCAAAAGGCTAGAGAAGAAAGGAAGCGAGCGACCATGATCTACGACCATCTACTGATTGAAAAGAATGTTCTCGGAGAGGGGGGAACTCTTAGGGAATCAAAGTACGGGGTAGGCCAGCCCAGCTCGACACCGGTAGCATCTCACAGATTCGCACGTGCTAGCGGCACAAAGTGGCAAACGGACGAGCGTCAGATAAGTGGCATAGCAACACTGAGTGGTTGACATTGCAAATACTGTGCGCGCAAGGGTGGGGTGGAGAGTTCATGTAAATATAGAAGAGGGGTATACAGGGCTAGATAATGATGATAATGCTTCTACTGGTGATGATGTTATTGGTTGTAATGATATGGGGGAAGCGAAATTATTATGGTCTGCAGGTGATGCTGTTTGTGGTAATGATGATGCTTGAGACATTCGCCGAACTTTGTTATGTGACTCACTGACTGACAGTGATAATGACAATGACAATGACAGTGTTGTTGAAAGTTATAACCGGGGACCATCTCAGGAGGATATTTGTAACACGGAGTGGGAGGGCAGAGGTGACAATTGTCTAACGGGTGAACGAGTGGAGAGGGATACATTGGGGTGTGAAAGGAAAGACAACAGCGTGAAATGGGAACGGGCTATTTATTGATCATTGTGAAGATGACAGAGACCGTGGCGATTCCTCGTCTTTTTTGCATTGGAATGTAAATGGTCTTTTGTCAAAATTTACTAATAATGACTTCATTCCCTTTTTGCTGAAATTCGATTTCATCTGTCTTGTTGAGACTTTTGTATACGACCTCCAAAACTTCCAATTTCCAGGGTATGCTGTGTTTTATAAATCTGCTGTTAAGTTTACAAAACGAACTGCGATAAGTATGCGTTTTGCGTTTTGTACTCCTTACTTGTATTTTGTTCTTTGTTTTGTAATAAAATGTGCATTTAAAAAAAAAAGTTTACAAAACGAGGAAGACGGTCAGGGGAAGTAGTATGCCTCATTAAAACTGAGTTAAAACCTTCCGTTTATGAAATCAAGACGACTGTCCAAATGTTCTTTCGTTTTTAATAGATAAGAGTGTTTTTGGTTTTGGCGAAGATGTATTATATGTTTCTGCTTATATTCCACCAGAGGGTTCACCTTATTATGGTTACTTTGACGTTGAAAATGGTATTAGGGAGCTTGAAGGATGTCTTTTGGATTGTCTGATCGAGTTTGAGGACGTGCATGTGATTTTGTCAGGCGATTTGAATAGCAGGACTTCTGACATCTCTCCAGATATTTTTGATGATAATGGTGCGCTTGATAACTTTGTTTACATTCGTTCTTTTTCAGCTAACAAAATGAGAAGGTCTGCTGCAGATATTATTTTCAATAACTATAGGAAATATTTGTTAGATATCTGCACAACTCTTGGATTGTGTATTCTGAACGATATATGTAACGGGGATACCAATGGTTATTTTACGTACATATCAGAAACAGGATGTAGCGTCATTGATTATTTTCTCCTGTCTAAGGAAGTTTTTTTGATGTTGTATCTTCATGTGAATTGTTGGTGTCAGAGAGAATAGAATCAGCCATTTGCCCATTGAATTACGTTTTAGAGTTAAAGAAAGGAAAAATTAGACTGAACACATACCCCGCAGAAGGGGACCAGTTCAATGATAAATTTGTGTGGAACAAGGACTTGGAACTAATTCATATTCAGGAAATGACTTCTGATGAAACAATATCCGTACTTGATCATGCCACAAGTTTAATTGATCATGATTTCAATGGTGCTCTGGAAGTGTTTAATGAATGGATTAAAAAGCAAGCTCATTGTATGAAAAAGAGAATTAATTTAACAAAGTGTGATAAATACAGTGTCTGGTATGATAAGGAACGTAAGTTAGGTAAAGTTAAAGCAAAAGGACTGCTATCTGTTTTAGGAAAACCAGAATAAAAGAAGACAGTGATGCCTATTGCATAGCAAGAAGAGAATACACACATCTCATAAAGAGAAAAGAAAAACAGTATAAGGATTTGTTGTTAGACAGACTAGTCTCGTCAGTAAACAGTCAAAGGGAATTTTGGCAAACTGTGCATAAAATATCCTTTAAGCGAAAAACTGTTCAAAATAGTCCAACAGTCGATGATTGGCTTCAGCATTTTAAAGACCTACTTGAGTTAGAGATAACAACAGATAGACAGATTTGGCTGAAAATATTAGTGATGTCCACGAAGAGGAAGTAAGCTCAATGAACCGTTCAATATCAGGAGAAGAAGTTGTGCTTGCTGTAACAAAGTTAACAAAATGGGAAGGCTGCTGGACCAGATGAAACCATTGGTGAGCTGTTGAAGTATGGTGGGGATCGCCTTATTGATTTTTTTGGTAAAGCTTTTCAATAACTTATTTGATAAAGGCGTGTTCCCAAGCAACTGGACAAACTCTATTATTCACCCTTTGTTCAAGAAGGGTGACACTAATAACCCAACAATTATAGAGGCATTTCATTATATGATATAAGCAGTAAGATTTACAGCACAATTATTAAGACAGACTGCAGGACTGGGTAGAACATAATTTGACAGGCGAATATAAAGCTGGATTTTAAAAAGGCTACTCCACTGTTGATAACTGTTTACTTTATTGGCACTGATACAAACACAATTTTGTTTTA
>CM031620.1:6752792-6755292 GCA_018398815.1 Conus ventricosus | reverse complement strand
GGAGGGGTTGGACTTTCATCTGTTTTCAGGAGCTGGTGAGGAAAGGGAGGGTTGGACTTTCATCTGTTTTCAGGAGCTGTGAGGAAAAGGGAGGGGTTGGACTTTCATCTGTTTTCAGGAGCTGTGGGGAAAAGGGAGGGGTTGGACTTTCATCTGTTTTCAGGAGCTGTGGGGAAAAGGGAGGGGTTGGACTTTCATCTGTTTTCAGGAGCTGTGGGGGAGGGGAGGGGTTGGACTTTCATCTGTTTTCCAGGAGCTGTGGGGAAGGGGAGGGGTTGGACTTTCACCTGTTTGCAGGAGCTGTGTGGAAGGGACGGGTTGGACTTTCACCTCAGTTTGCAGGATCTGTGTGGAAAAGGGAGGGGTTGGACTTTCACCTGTTTGCAGGAGCTGTGGGAAAAGGGAGGGGTTGGACTTTCACCTCAGTTTGCAGGATCTGTGTGGAAAAGGGAGGGGTTGAACTTTCACCTGTTTGCAGGAGCGGGGGGGGAAAGGGGAGGGGTTGGACTTTCACCTCAGTTTGCAGGATCTGTGTGGAAAAGGGAGGGGTTGGACTTTCACCTGTTTGCAGGAGCTGTGGGGAAAAGGGAGGGGTTGGAACTTTCACCTCAGTTTGCAGGAGCTGTGGGGGAAGGGAGGGGTTGAGCTTTCATCTCAGTTTGCAGGAGCTGTGTGGAAAAGGGAAGGGTCGGGCTCTCATCTCAGTTTGCAGGAGCTGTGTGGAAAGGGAGGGGTTGGACTTTCACCTCAGTGTGCAGGAGCTGTGGGGGAAGGGGAGGGGTTGGACTTTCACCTCAGTTTGCAGGAGCTGTGGGGAAAGGGGAGGCGAGGGGTTGCCTGTTTTCCCCTTCATAGTCCATGTCAGACCTCCAGCCGCATCTGGTCGGGAAGGAAACAGAAGCGGCCTCCATGAGGCTAAACTTTTCCAACTTACAACAAGTGTTCCATGACGATGTGGGTGAGTCATTCGTATGAAAAGCCTTACCTCGAGAGGCTCACTCATTCAGAAGTTTCTAGTTCGAATCCCGGCTGCGCCGGGTAAAACAATCTGGCAGCAGAAGCGTTTAGGAATTCTGACTGGTGTGGTCTGGTCCCCTCAGAGCGGAAAGAGATCATAATCCAAACATTTGTCTGAGGAGAGAGGTGGAGGTGGGGTGGGGGGGTGGGTTTCTTAAGACCTTCTGCCATCAAGCTTTTCTTTGATTTTTTTCCTAATGTGTCTTCTTGTTCTTATTTTTCTTGTTCTTCCTGTTATTCTTATCCTCCTCCTCCTCGTCATCATCACCATCATCGTCATCAACATCACCCTCATTGTCATTAACTTTACGATGATGATGATGATGAATTGTTATTGTTGTGGTTATCATAATCATATTCGTTACTACAAAAATAATTGTACTTCTACTACTACTCCTACTACTACTTATCATTATTATTATTATTATTATTATTATTATTATCGTTTTATTATCATTATCATTACTACGTTATTATTATCATCATTATTATTATTATTGTCATTATTATCCTTGTTGTTGCTGTCAAAGTGCTGTTATTGTTGCTCTTGTTGTTCTTGTTCTCTTTCTCCTTCTTCTTAATGAACCTCTAACATCATACCCGATTTGAAAGAAAAAAAAGTCCCGTGTGTCTATCATCTATAATATCCACACATCAAAGGAGACGTTAACTAAACAAAAACAAGCAGCAGCGGTCATACGCATGCCGACATCAAACACCTGTACAGCACCAGTTTTGCGGCTCTGCCTACCTATTTCCTGCTCTCTCCCTCTCTGCCATCCCCCAAAACCCCGTCTCTCTCTTTTCTCTCTCTCACCCTCTCTACTATATTCAAGACCTGCTCTCTCTCTCTCTCTCTCTCTCTCTCTCTCTCTCTACTATATTCAAGACCTGCTCTCTCTCTATACTATATTCAAGACCTACTCTCTCTCTCTCTCTCTCTCTCTCTCTCTCTCTCTTCTCTCTCTCTCTACTATATTCAAGACCTGCTCTCTCTCTCTCTCTCTCTCTCTCTCTCTCTCTCTCTCTACTATATTCAAGACTTGCTCTCTCTCTCTACTATATTCAAGACCTGCTCTCTCTCTCTCTCTCTCACCCTCTCTCTATATTCAAGACCTGCTCTCTCTCTCTCTCTACTATATTCAAGACCTGCTCTCTCTCTCTACTATATTCAATGACCTGCTCTCTCTCTCTCTCTCTCTCTCTCTCTCACACACACACACAACACACACACACTCACACAACACACACACACACACACACACACACACACACACACTCACACACACACACCCCACACACACACACACACACACACACACACACACACACACACAAACACCAGTGGACACACACACACACACACACACACACACACACACACACACACACACACAACACAGTTTTCTGTCTTCTGTTCCAAGTATTGTGAGCGGGGTCCGAAATCGGTTCTTAAAAACGGGGGAAAAAAATTTTAAATTAC
>CM031620.1:6748360-6751792 GCA_018398815.1 Conus ventricosus | reverse complement strand
GGAGATGAGTGCTGGTCGCCATGTTGACCAGCGGATGACTTTTTGAAGGGAGATGAGTGCTGGTCGCCATGTTGACCAGCGGATGACTTTTTGAAGGGAGATGAGTGCTGGTCGCCATGTTGACCAGCAGATGGGTCTTCAGGGACAGGGATATGGAATGTTCATAATAGCCTTCAGTTTGAGTTGAAACGGAAAAAGAACTTTACAGCAGTTTGTGTAGATTTGCAATCAATATTACAAGCATTCCTTACAACGTCTGCATAAGATTTCTGATTAACGGACTCTTTCTGTTTCAGCTTCAGCTTTGCTTGACGAATAGCCTCTTGAAACGAAATATAGTTCTTTGATTTCAAAACATTAACTTCTTTGGCCATCGTTTTAGCAGGACATCCATGAAAAGCTGATGAGTGGTCACCTTTGCAGTTAACACAGAATCTGTCCAAGGTACAGTTCTCTCGGGGGTGTGATGACTGACCACATCTGCTACATATCTGTACTTTACTTAAACAGTGTTTCTTGGTGTGATGCAGACGCTGACAACACGTACAACCTTTTTATTGGCGCACAATATGGGTGTATCTTCAACACAACATTGTCAATACTAAGTTTTTCTGGAAGTGCTTGAAGTTTGAAAGTAATTATTGTCACTTTTTTCCCGTTTTTAAGAACCGATTTTCGGACCCCGCTCACAATACTTGGAACAGAAGACAGAAAACTGTGTGTGTGTGTGTGTGTGTGTGTGTGTGTGTGTGTGTGTTGTGTGTGTGTGTGTCCACTGGTGTTTGTGTGTGTGTGTGTTGTGTGTGTGTGTGTGTGTGTGTGTGTGTGTGTGTGTGTGTGTGTGGTGTGTGTGGTGTGTGTGTGTGTGTGTGTGTGTGTGTGTGTGTGTGTGTTGTGTGTGTGTGTGTGTGAGAGAGAGAGAGAGAGAGAGAGAGAGAGAGCAGGTCTTGAATATAGTAGAGAGAGAGAGCAGGTCTTGAATATAGTAGAGAGAGAGAGAGAGCAGGTCTTGAATATAGTAGAGAGGGTGAGAGAGAGAGAGAGAGAGCAGGTCTTGAATATAGTAGAGAGAGAGAGCAAGTCTTGAATATAGTAGAGAGAGAGAGAGAGAGAGAGAGAGAGAGAGAGAGAGAGCAGGTCTTGATATAGTAAGAGAGAGAGAGAGAGAGAGAGAGAGAGAGAGAGAGAGAGAGAGAGAGAGTAGGTCTTGAATATAGTATAGAGAGAGAGCAGGTCTTGAATATAGTAGAGAGAGAGGAGAGAGAGAGAGAGAGAGAGAGAGAGCAGGTCTTGAATATAGTAGAGAGGGTGAGAGAGAGAAAAGAGAGAGACGGGGGTATTGGGGATGGCAGAGAGGGAGAGAGCAGGAAATAGGTAGGCAGAGCCGCAAAACTGGGTGCTGTACAGGTGTTTGATGTCGGCATGCGTATTGACGCTGCTGCTTGTTTTTGTTTAGTTAACGTCTCCTTTGATGTGTGGATATTATAGATGATAGACACACGGGACTTTTTTCTTTCAAATCGGGTTGTTGTTAGAGGTTCATTAAGAAGAAGGAAGAAAGAGAACAAGAACAACAAGAGCAACAATAACAGCACTTTGACAGCAACAAACAAGGATAATAATGACAATAATAATAATAATGATGATAAATAATAACGTAGTAATGATAATGATAATAAAAACGATAATAATAATAATAATAATAATAAAAATAATGATAAGTAGTAGTAGGAGTAGTAGTAGAAGTACAATTATTTTTGTATAACGAATATGATTATGATAACCACAACAATAACAATTCATCATCATCATCATCGTAAGTTAATGACAATGATGGTGATGTTGATGACGATGATGGTGATGATGACGAGGAGGAGGAGGATAAGAATAACAGAAGAACAAGAAAAATAAGACAAGAAGACACATTAGGAAAAAAATCAAAGAAAAGCTTGAGGGCAGAAGTCTTAAGAAACCCACACCCCACCCCACCTCCACCTCTCTCCTCAGACAAATGTTTGGATTATGATCTCTTTCCGCTCTGAGGGGACCAGACCACATCCAGTCAGAATTCCTAAACGCTTCTGCTGCCAGATTGTTTTACCTGGCGCAGCCGGGATTCGAACTAGAAACTTCTGAATGAGTGAGCCTCTCGAGGTAAGGCTTTTCATACGAATGACTCACCCACATCGTCATGGAACACTTGTTGTAAGTTGGAAAAGTTTAGCCTCATGGAGGCCGCTTCTGTTCCTTCCCGACCAGATTGCGGCTGGAGGTCTGACATGGACTATGAAGGGAACACAGGCAACCCCTCGCCTCCCTTTCCCCACGCTCCTGCAAACTGAGGTGAAAGTCAACCCCTCCCTTCCCCCACAGCTCCTGCAAACTGAGGTGAAAGTCCAACCCCTCCCTTTCCACACAGCTCCTTGCAAACTGAGATGAGAGCCCGACCCTTCCCTTTTCCACACAGCTCCTGCAAACTGAGATGAAAGCTCAACCCCTCCCCTTCCCCCACAGCTCCTGCAAACTGAGGTGAAAGTCCAACCCCTCCCTTTTCCCCACAGCTCCTGCAAACAGGTGAAAGTCCAACCCCTCCCTTTTCCACACAGATCCTGCAAACTGAGGGGAAAGTCCAACCCCTCCCTTCCCCCCAGCTCCTGCAAACAGGTGAAAGTTCAACCCCTCCCTTTTCCACACAGATCCTGCAAACTGAGGTGAAAGTCCAACCCTCCCTTTTCCCCACAGCTCCTGCAAACAGGTGAAAGTCCAACCCCTCCCTTTTCCACACAGATCCTGCAAACTGAGGTGAAAGTCCAACCCGTCCCTTCCCACAGCTCCTGCAAACAGGTGAAAGTCCAAACCCCCCCCTTCCCCACAGCTCCTGAAAACAGATGAAAGTCCAACCCCTCCCTCCCCCACAGCTCCTGAAAACAGATGAAAGTCCAACCCCTCCCTTTTCCCCACAGCTCCTGAAAACAGATGAAAGTCCAACCCCTCCCTTTTCCCACAGCTCTGGAAAAAAAAGATGAAAGTCCAACCCCTCCCTTTTCCTCACAGCTCCTGAAAACAGATGAAAGTCCAACCCCTCCCTTTTCCTCACAGCTCCTGAAAACAGATGAAAGTCCAACCCCTCCCTTTTCCCCCCAGCTCCTGCAAACAGGTGAAAGTCCAACCCTCCCTTTTCCACACAGATCCTGCAAACTGAGGTGAAAGTCCAACCCGTCCCTTCCACACAGCTCCTGCAAACAGGTGAAAGTCCAACCCCTCCCCTTCCCCACAGCTCCTGAAAACAGATGAAAGTCCAACCCCTCCCCTCCCCCACAGCTCCTGAAAACAGATGAAAGTCCAACCCCTCCCTTTTCCCCACAGCTCCTGAAAACAGATGAAAGTCCAACCCCTCCCTTTTCCCCACAGCTCCTGAAAACAGATGAAAGT
>CM031620.1:6740860-6745860 GCA_018398815.1 Conus ventricosus | reverse complement strand
TCATCAGCGCTAGCCCATTCAAACGATAGCGGCAACAGTTAAGGCACAACTTTTCGAGTGCGTCATGTCCTCATTGAAGGTGTTAAACAATAATGAAAAACAATACAGCATGTGTAATACAAGACATGATCTACATCTCAACAACAAACGTATCGTTTTCATGTACTGTAATTCAATAAGAGGCATGACAAGTTTTATTAAAGAAAACCCAGTTTGCGCGTTACCCATACTACCTCGAAAAGTGCGATAAAAATTTGGTGTCAGATATGAGATACGCTGGACAAGAAAGAAAAAGACAAAGAGAAAAAGAAGAAGAAAAAGAGAAGAAGAAGATTAAGAAGAAGAAGAAGACGGGAATGCGGAGGAGGAAGATGAGCAGAAAAATCAAGAAGAACAAGGAGGAGCAGGATGAGGCGGAGGGGGGGAGGAGGAGGAGGAGGAAAGAGGAAAAAAACTAGAGACGGAAAAGGGGGAGAAGAAGATGGAAAAGAAGAAGAAGAGAGAGGTTAAAAGAGAGACAGAGACAGAGAGGGAGAGAGAGAGAGAGATGCGGATACGGATACGGAAAAATTTAATCATGTCTAGGCATTGCCTGTCATGATGGATACATATCTACAAACATTTCTCAGAACTGACAATTGTGAACAGTGAATCATCCAAAACTCACTTGGTGATAAGTTTAAGAAGTCAGAATGGAACGCATTTAAAGGCTTTATAAAGATAGATTGACAGATTTCTGACTGATTTTTCGTGCATACTCGCCATAGGCAATTTAAATCTAAACTGACTTGGACTTTGTAATATTCCAGCGGAATGTACTGTGCTTCAGGTCATACAGAACTGGACAACATAAAACGAAAAGCCCTCACTTCCCTTCGTTTTAGACAAAGAACTTATTCATTTTTTTCACTGTGTGCTCTAGCGAATCGATGTACGCGATTTAGAAATCCAAGTCTAAATCTTGTCACATATTTTTAAAATGCCGTCAAATTGAACAAAAATGTTTTTTAAATCGGGGACGTGAAAAAGGGTTTCTGTAACGTTAAACCTACACTATTTCTTATGGAAATTTCCAGTCTTGCCATCTGCACGAAAAAAACCCTTTTCCTTTAAAATTTATCAAAACTCTTTATTCCCCCCACGCATTGATTTAGCCCACAAATCCAACCCAAATGTACTTTATCGAATATTTGGGGCCCAGTTTTTCTCTTCGCAAACCCCAAAAAAAAAAACATTCTGTGGGCTGTAAAGGGTAATCTACTTTATCCTTCTCGCATTTTTAAAAACCCAAAACCCTGTGCCTTTATGTAGTTTAGTAAATAGGATATCTATTTTTTCTCCTAACCAGGTCATTAAGTGTTCCCATTTAAAACCCCTAAGAATTTTTAAATAGCAAAAAATGCATTTTTTTTGCAAGGTGTCTGCATTTCAAGCAAATCGCCCCAACTGAAAATAGTTTGGACCTGTGATCAAATTTTAAAAAAGCAAGAGTGAAGAAATTTTCAGTTTAAAATAACTTTTTGCAAAAGCATAAAAAAAGCATTTTTTGTTTTGCTTGAAAGGGTCACGAAAGCAAAAACAAAATTTAGTTTTGGGTGAAAAATAAATTCTAAAATATTTGTATGCATTCAAAAAGCACTAAAATCCCTTTTCATGCCCTTTTCCGGGCACTAAATCCCCCAACTTTCCTAAACACCACTAATTACTTTTACCAAAATTTTTAACATTCAACTGCAAAGCACCCTGCACGTAAGATTTTATCTCTTTTGTAAGCCATGACATTTTAAAAAGAAAACCCACGTCATCACCAAAGCTTTTTAAATAATTAAAAAATATCAACAAAAACATTGCCCCTTTTCCCCCTTCCTTATCCTTAATGCCAGCTCATTAACAAAAAAAAAAAACGGGCATCGCGGACGCGTCCCTTGTTCACCCCCACAGTGCAAGAATAAATCTGTTAATCACTCCCACACAAATTTTGGTTTTTGACACGGGGTTCATGCGGAATATCCCAAAATTCTTCCCTTTTGAGCCATTCTCTAATATGATAACCCCCAAGGGAATTTCTTTCTAGGGAATAAAAACCCTTTTCAAAGTCAAAAAAAGGAGATACTTTTTTTTCGTTTAAAAAAAATTGTTTGATCAGGCCCAATAAAGTAAACATTTACACAGGGGATAGCCTTTTTAAAATCCACTTTATATTCGCCTTAAAAATTTTTTCTACCCAGTCCTGCAGTCTGTTCTTAAAATTTTGCGTAAACTTTCGCTTATAAAAATAATGAAATGCCTCTAAATTTTTGGTTTTAGTGTCACCCTTTTTGAACAAAGGGTGAAAATAGATTTTTCCCGTTGCTGGGAACACCCCTTTATCAAAAAAGTTATTGAAAAAGCTTTACCAAAAAAAAACAAAAAAAGGGGATCCCCCCATACTTCAAAACCACCAATGGTTTCTTGGTCCCCGGCCTCCCTTTTTTTAACTTTGTTCAGCAAAAACAACTTCTTCTCCTGAATTGAACGGTCATTGAGCTTATTCCCTTTTTTGGGGCTCACTAATATTTCACCAAATCTGTCATCTGTTTTTCCAACTCAAATGGGCTTTAAATGCTGAGCCAATCATCGACTGTTGGACTTTTTTGAACATTTTTTTCGCTTTAAAGGGTTTTTAGCACGTTTTTCCAAAATTCCCCCTTTTACGTTTACGACGAGACTATTGTCTAACAACAAATCCTTTCTTTTTTTTTTTTCTTTTTAGAATGGGTTTTTATTCTCTTTTGCTATGCAATAGGCACACTGTCTTCTTTTTTTCTGGTTTTTCCCAAAAAAAAGCGTCCTTTTTTCTTTAACTTTACCCAACTTAGTTCCTTACAACCCGACCTTTTTACAACCCTTTTTTAAATTAATTCTCTTTTCATACATGGGTTCTTTTTAATCCTTTTATTTAAAAATTTTTAACCCATTGAAATCTGACAATTAAACTTTTGGGGAGGGTCAATACGGATATTTTTCATCAGAAGTCATTTCCTGAATATGAATTTGTTTCCCAAATCCTTGTTCCACCAAATTTATCATTAAACTGGGCCCCTTTGCGGGGATGTGTTCAGTCTAATTTTTCCTTTCTTTAATCTAAAAAGTAATTCAATGGGGAAATGTCGATTCTATTCTCTCTGCCCAACAAATTTAATAAGAACAACATCAAAAAAACTTTCCCTTTGACAGAAAAAAATAATGACGCTACATCCGTTTTGATATGACGTAAAATACCATTTGGGACCCCCTTACAAATTCGTTCAAATCACAATCCAAGAGTTTGCAGATATCAAAAAAATATTTTTCCCAAATTTTGAAAATAATATCTGCACAACCTTTCATTTTTTTACTAAAAAAAACGAATGTAAACAAAGTTATCAAACGCACCATTTTCATCAAAAATATTGGAGGGGCAGAACCGCTATTCAAATCCCTGACAAAATCACTGCACTCCCAAAAATCGATCAGACAATCAAAAACATCCTTCAAACTCCCCAAAAACCCTTTTTAAATCAAAGTAACCTTTTAAAAAGGGGAACCCTCTGGTAATAAAGCAAAAAATATAAAACATCTTCGCCAAAACAAAAAAACACTCTTACTATTAAAACGAAAGAACTTTGGGCATCAGTTTGATTTCTAAACGGAAGGTTTTAACTCTTTTTTAAGAGGGTCTACTTCCCCCGACCCTCTTCCCCTTTTGTAAACTTTTTTTTTTAAAAGCACATTTTATTACAAAACATAAGAACAAAATACAAGTAGGGGTAAAAACGCAAAACGCAACTTTTCGCAGTTGTTTTTGTAAAATTAACACAGATTTATAAAACACAGCAACCCTGAATTGGGAAATTTTGGGGGCGAAAACAAAAAATCTCAACAAGACAGATGAAATCGAATTTCACAAAAAAAGGGAAAAGAAGTATTATTAGAAAAATTTTGACAAAAAGACCCTTTACTTCCAATGCAAAAAAAAACGAGGGAACGCCCCGGTCTCGCATCTTTACAAAGATCAATAAATACCCCTTCCCATTCCGCTTTGTCTTTCCTTTCAACCCCAATGTATCCCTTCCACTCGTTTCCCCTTAGACAAATTTTCACCCCTTTCCCTCCCACTCCGGTTACAAAAAATCCCCCTGAGATGGCCCCCTTTTCTTTCAACAAACGCCCTTGTCCCTTTCATTTTCACTGCAGCATGATCACATAACAAAATTCGGCGAATGTCTCAACACATCATTTTCCACAAACACACACCGCAGACCATAATAAATTTGCTTCCCCTATCTTACAACCAATAACTCCACCATAAAGCATTTTCATCATTTTCACCCGTTACCCCCTTTAAAATTTTTTCTGAACCTCCACCCCCCCCCTTGCGCGCACCGTATTGCAATTCAACCACTCAGTGTTTAAGCCCCCTTATCTGACGTCGTTTTCCCTTTCCACTTTGCCGCAGCACGTGCGAATCGTGAGATGCAAAAAGGTGTCATGGGCTGGCCTACCCCGACTTTTTATTCCCAAGATTCCCCCCTCTCCAAACTTCTTTTCTTTTTTTCTAATCTTGGCCTTTTCCTTTCTTCTCTCCTTTTTTTAGTGGGGGGACAGTTGTTACTATGTCTCAACACATAAGGAGAAGTCCTCCCCAATGAACATTTGGCTGCCTTTCAATTTGCGTCGGGCCTTGAGGATCCTCTCTTTGTCCCTAAAGAGGTACAGCGGGCGATGACGGGGGAGTTGAGCTTGCCGTTCAGCGATGCACCCTGTCAATCTGAACGTCTCTAGTCAAGTCCAGTTGTCCACCAGCAGGTCGCCAACAATGCCGTCGCATTCAGTCTGCGTCTCATTTGGCTCACGGGAAGTCTGTGGAAGACTAAATTGTTTCTCTTTGAACGTCTCAGTGTCTTCAGGCGCATGGCGATACAGTTTTCCGCTGTCTTGTACATAAACCCAAGAAAAACCTGGAGAAAGCATCCACATCT
>CM031620.1:6729826-6737360 GCA_018398815.1 Conus ventricosus | reverse complement strand
GGAGAACACAATTTCACCAAAGTCCCATAGAACACAATAAACTTTGATTCGACGTACCGTTGATCTAAAACAAATATTAACTTCTCCGTGTATGATACTACAGTGTCCACATCAATAAATTCAGCCCACCGACACACATGCGGTGGTACAATTTGAGCATATAAATATTCTTTACAGGAGTTTTAAGTCACTCTCGGCGACATAGCATTCACAACAATTTTATAATTAATACATTCCTGCCACATATTCCGCTGGTACCGTCATCAAAAGCATCCCACATACACAGTGAACATCGATGCACTACTGACTTGAAAGTCAGCCTCTCCACATAGTAAACACTATGGAGAAAAACGATGATTAAACAAAATAAATTAGGCTGGACACCAAATCCTCACCCGTTAGTTCTTGCTCCCTTTTCTTTCTAATCTTCTTCTTTTCGTCATGTGGTTATCTATGTCAATTTTAAGTTGACGTCATAATTTACGTTGACGTCACAGTCGAAAACGTTGTTACACAAAAAACGAGGAAATCGATACTCTAGAATTCCCGGGTATCTTAAACATCTCTGCTGCACTGCAATCTAGACTAACTAGCACTTTCACAAATTTTCATTTTTACAACACGGGCCGGGAATTGCTTTGAAAAGGGGATTATTGACTAAAACACTCACTGTCAGAACCAACACCATCATCATCATGATCAGGATCATTATCAACGTTGTCATAAATGATCATCATTATCATCACGTCGTCGTCGTAGTGTCGTCATCGACATCATCTTCATTATCGTACGTTTGTAGTTAACAGTTCTTACACAAGGCAGCATCACCATCCTGATAAAAAACATTGGAGAGAGAGAGAGGAAGAGAGAAGAGAGAGAGAAAAGAGAGAGGAGAGAGAGAGAGAGAGAAGTGAGAGACAGAGAGGGACAGAAAGACAGATAGACAGAGACAGACAGGCAAACGGGCCAGTCAAGAGAGAGAGAGAGAGAGAGAGAGAGAGGAGAGAGAGAGAGAGAGAGAGACTGAGAGAGACAGGACATACTACAGACAGGCAGACAGACAGACGGGCAGGCAGACAGGACAGACTGACAGACAGACACACGGGCAGACAGACCGGCAGACAGACGGACACAGAGACAGACAGACAAGACACAGAATCAAACAGACCTTTTCTTGTCCCCCTTCACCTCAGTTCCTCCCCTACGCTTTGTCTTGGGCATACACAAGCAGCCTTCGCCTGCCCAGCAACATCGTCTCACTGACCGAGTCAATGAACGCCCGGTTGACGCGACATGCAACCCCGTTCCCCTGACCTGTTTGGCTCCCCGATCAGCACACGCCCAGCCACTGTCCCTGGCTTTTCAGGCTCACCGTAGCCACAAACAAATAACCGCCGTGGGGGCAGTGGCTAGCGTCCCGGACTGCGGCCGGAGGGCGTGCGTTTGATTCCCATCATGGCCGTTTTTTGTGGGGTTTTTATTTTGTTTTTTTCTAACCCGACCGCCCAAAAACCCAAAACAAACCCGGGGCAAATGAATCACAAGACAAAACACAGCGCGTTTCAACCCCTTAGGTCTTCTTCAGGCAAGATACAAAACAATTATTACAACGAAAATGAAAGAGCAATTCAACGAACTGAAGTGAAATTTAAGATACATACATTGGATGCCCGACTCAGATATAATAATATATATATATAAATTATAAATATATATAAGATAGATATATAAAAAATATTTTTATATAAAACAGAGAAAAGAGAGAGAAGAGAGAGAGAGCGAGAGAGAGAGAGAGAAAAGAAAAAAAAACACCCGAAGGTGCTGGGGAGGGCCCCGAGAAGCACTGTCTTCGCCAGCCTTTAGAGCAGTCCCTGTAACCCCCCCTTGGAGGCCTGGGGCTGTGTTGACGATGGGTACAGGCACGCACAGGACACTCCATAAGATATCAAGGGACATAACTGCTCCTGAACAGAGGTAAATTAGACTACAGGGTGCAGCTCATAACAGCCTTAAAGTAGCATCCCCATGGGTGTACCACCCGTAATTCATGACTGCAGAGCCCACCGGCGAAAAACACCACCCTCCCCCTGCCGAGCACACCCCACAGACCCAACCACCCCCGCCCACGGACAGATGAAGACAGTGCCACTCCAGACACACCAAGCTTTCGCCATACGGTCTTATGTGCCCTCAAGAGAGAATCCAAAGTTGTAGTCTTTCCCACTGTCAACAGGACTTTCCCTATAAATATTTTATATATTATATAAAATATGTATATCTATCTATATCTATGTGTGTGTGTGTGTGTGTGTGTGTGTGCGTGCGTGTGTGTGGTGTGTGTGTGTGTGTGTGTTGTGTGGTGTGTGTGTGTGTGTGGTGTTTCTATCCCTCGCTGCTTCTCTCTCTCTCTCTTTTGTTTTTATTCCTCGCTGCCTCCTCTCTGTTTTTATTCCTCGCTGCCTCTCTCTCTCTGTTTCTATTCCTCGCTGCCCCTCTCTCTCTCTCTCTCTCTCTCTCTTTTCTCTTTTTTTTTTCCCCTCGCTGCCTCTCTCCTCTTTTTCCCTATTCCTCGCTGCCCCTCTCCTCTCTCTCTCTCTCTGTTTTTATTCCTCGTTTGCCTCTCTCTCTCTCTCTCTTTTTCTATTCCTCGCGGCCTCTCTCCCTCTGTCTCTCTCTCTCTTGGGGTGTGTGAGCAGCATTCAGGAGTGCGACACGCAACATAATTAGCTCTGCTTACTTTGAAACGAAATTTAACATGAAATGAGGCAGGAAACAGTAAACACGTAGGTACTCTGCTCCATAAGAAACCTAACTCGTAACGTAATTCAAGCGGCACACCTTTTAAACTTGAAAAAGTTAGACAATACAAAGACAAACAATCTAATGTGGGGGAAACCAACGCAGGCCAACAACCCTCCGTCACACAATAATACTGGCAAAGATTTGAACTTAAAGGGGGGGAGGGGGGGGGGGGGGGGGGTGGGGGGGGGGGGGGGGGGGGGGGGGGGGGGGGGGGGGGTGGGGGGGGGGGGGGGGGGGGGGGGGGGGGGGGGGGGGGGGGGGGGGGGGGGGATTGAAGGATGAAGAAAAAAGGAACATAAAATTAAAAAAAATATATTTTAAATATGAAAACTCTTCATTAGCTGCATGAGAAAAACCATCGTGATCCCTCTCGAAGGCAGATCTTTCTCTATTGCCTGCTCCTAGGCCTTTCGTCCGCTGGATGGGATTCATCAGGGAGACACGGCTGGTTGTTTCTGTGCTCCTGGCGTCAAATAGAGACACACCACAGTCCATAATACTGTGGTATTCTCCCCACCAGGGGTTCAAAAAGAATCCAACAGCATCCCCAAAAAGCAGCCGGCGAAGGGTAGCAAACGAAACAAAACGAAAGTGTGGGGAGGAATCTGCTTACTTATGTTAATTGATACGGATCCAGACAGGTTTTGACTTTTTGGTCAGCAAGAGTCTCCATGAAGTACAATGCCTTCTTCCCCAACTTGAGTTTAGAACGAGATGTGGATGCTTTCTCCAGGTTTTTCTTGGGTTTATGTACAAGACAGCGGAAAACTGTATCGCCATGCGCCTGAAGACACTGAGACGTTAAAAGAGAAACAATTTAGTCTTCCACAGACTCCCCGTGAGCCAAATGAGACGCAGACTGAATGCGACGGCATTGTTGGCGACCTGCTGGTGGACAAACGGACTTGACTAGAGACGTTCAGATTGACAGGTTGGCATCGCCTAACGGCAAGCTCAACTCCCCCGTCATCGCCCCTCTGTACCTTTTTTAGGGACAAAGAGAGGATCCTCAAGGCCCGACCCCAAAATTGAAAGGCACCAAATGTTCATTGGGGAGGACTTCTCCTTTAAATGTGTTAGAGACATACGTAACAACTGTCCCGCATCTCAAAAAGGCTAAGAAGAAAGGAAGCGAGGCGACCATGATCTACGCCCATCAAACTATGAAAAGAAGTTCTCGGAGAGGGGGGAACTCTTGGGGAATCAAAGTACGGGGTAGGCCAGCCCACTCGACACCGGTGCATCTCACAGATTCGCACGTGCTAGCGGCACAAAGTGGCAAACGGACGAGCGTCAGATAAGGGCATAGCAACACTGAGGGGTTTTGACATTGCAAATACGGGGCGCGCAAGGGTGGGGTGGAGAGTTCAGGGTAAATATAGAAGAGGGGTATACAGGCTAGATAATGATGAAAATGCTTCTACTGGTGATGATGTTATTGGTTGTAATGATATGGGGGAAGCAAAATTTATTATGGTCTGCAGGTGATGCTGTTTGTTGGTAATGATGATGCTTGAGACATTCGCCGAACTTTGTTATGTGACCACTGACTGACAGTGATAATGAAAATGACAATGACAGTGTTTTGAAAGTTTATAACCGGGGACCATCTCAGGAGGATATTGTAACACGGAGTGGGGAGGGCAGAGGTGGACAATTTGTCTAACGGGTGAACGAGTGGAGAGGGAAACATTGGGGTGTGAAAGGAAAGACAACAGCGGGGAATGGGAAGGGGCCCTATTATTGATCATTGTGAAGATGACAGAGACCGTGGCGATTCCTCGTCTTTTTGCATTGGAATGTAAATGGTCTTTTGTCAAAATTTACTAATAATGACTTCATTCCCTTTTTGTAAAATTTTCGATTTCATCTGTCTTGTTGAGACTTTTGTATACGACCTCCAAAACTTCCAATTTCCAGGGTATGCGTGTTTATAAATCTGCTGTTAATTTACAAAACAAAACTGCGATAAGTATGCGTTTTGCGTTTTGTACTCCTTACTTGTATTTTTTTCTTATGTTTTGAAAATAAAATGTGAAATTAAAAAAAAAAAGTTTACAAAACGAGGAAGACGGTCGGGGGAAGTAGTATGCCTCATTAAAAACTGAGTTAAAACCTTCCTTTTAAATGAAATCAAGACTGACTGCCCCAAATGTTCTTTCGTTTTTAATAGATAAGAGTGTTTTGGTTTTGGCGAAGATGTATTATATGTTTCTGCTTAATATTCCACCAGAGGGTTCCCCTTTATTATGGTTACTTTGAGTTGAAAATGGTATATAGGGAGCTTGAAGGATGTCTTTTGGGATTGTCTGATCGAGTTTGGGGACGTGCATGTGATTTTGTCAGGCGTTTTTGAATAGCAGGCCTTCTGACATCTCTCCAGATATTTTTGATGATAATGGTGCGCTTGATAACTTTGTTTACATTCGTTCTTTTTCAGCTAACAAAATGAGAAGGTCTGCTGCAGATATTATTTCAATAACTTGGGAATATTTGTTAATATCTCCCACAACTTTTGGGATTGTGTTTTTCTGAACGATATATGTAAGGGGGATACCAATGGTTTTTTTACGTACATATCAGAAACAGGATGTAGCGCCCATTGATTATTTTCTCCTGTCTAAGGAAGTTTTTTTGATGTTGTATCTTCATGTGAATTTTGGTGTCAGAGAGAAAGAAACAGACCATTGCCCATTGAATAACGTTTTAGAGTTAAAAAAAGGGAAAAATTAGACTGAACAAAATACCCCGCAGAAGGGGACCCGTTCAATGATAAATTTGTGTGGAACAAGGACTTGGAACAAATCATATTCAGAAATGACTTCTGATGAAACAATATCCGTACTTGATCATGCCACAAGTTTAATTGATCATGAATTCAATGGTGCTCTGGAAGTGTTTAATGAATGGATTAAAAAGCAAGCTCATTGTATGAAAAAGAGAATTAATTTAACAAAATGTGATAAATACAGTGTCTGGTATGATAAGGAACGTAAGTTAGGTAAAGTTAAAGCAAAAGGACTGCTATCTGTTTTAGGAAAACCCAGAATAAAAAAGACAGTGATGCCTATTGCATAGCAAGAAAAGAATACACACATCTCATAAAGAAAAAGAAAAACAGTATAAGGATTTGTTGTAGACAGACTAGTCTCGTCAGTAAAACAGTCAAAGGGAATTTTGGCAAACTGTGCATAAAAAAATCCTTTAAAACGAAAAACTGTTTAAAATAGTCCAACGTGATTGGCTTCAATTTTAAAGACCTACTTGAGTTAGAGATAACAACAGATAGACAGATTTGGCTGAAAATAATTTGTGATGTCCACGAAGAGGAAGTAAGCTCAATGAACCGTTCAATATCAGGAGAAGAAGTTGTGCTTGCTGTAACAAAGTTAACAAAATGGAAAAGGGTGCTGGACCAGATGAAACCATTGGTGGCTGTTGAAGTATGGTGGGGATCGCCTTTTGATTTTTTGGTAAAGCTTTTCAATAACTTATTTGATAAAAGGGGTGTTCCCAAGCAACTGGACAAACTCTATTATTCACCCTTTGTTCAAGAAGGGTACACTAATAACCCAACAATTAATAGAGGCATTTCCATTATATGATATAAGCAGTAAGATTTACAGCACAATTATTTAAGAACAACTGCAGGACTGGGTAGAACATAATTTGACAGGCGAATATAAAGCTGGATATTTAAAAAAGGCTTTCTCCACTGTTGATAACATGTTTACTTAATTTGGGACTGATACAAACACAATTTGTTTTAATCGAAAAAATGTAAAGCATCCTTTATTGACTTGAAAAGGCTTTTTATTCCGTAGAAAGAAATTCACTGTGGCGTTATCATATTAGAGAATGGCAATCAAAGGCAAAAAATTTGGTATATTCGCAGCATGTACACAGTGTCAAAGCCAGAATTAAAATTGGGAGTGATATAACAGAATATATTCTTGCACTCGTGGAGTGAAACAAGGAGACCGTCCCGCGAAGCCCTGTTTTCTTTATTTGTTAATTCTGGCATTAGAGGTGATAAGGAGAGGGCAATACGGGGCAATGTTTTATGTCTGAAACATTTTGAATTATTTAAACGCTTCTGGGTGATGACGTGGTTTTACTTTCTCAAAGTGTCATAGGCATACAAACGCAGATAAAGTCTCAGCGTGCAGGCCGCTGCTTTGCAGTTGAATGTTTAAATTTTTATAAAAGTAATAAAGTGGTGTTTAGGAAAGTGGGTTTTTTAGCTGCCAGAGAAAGACGGACATGTAACGGGATTGAGATGCCTGTTGTGAATGCATACAAATATTTAGAATTTATTTTTCAACAAAGCTAAGTTTTGTTGCTGCATGTCGTGACCTTACAAGCAAAGCAAAAAATGCTTTATTAGCATTTTGCAAAAAGTTATTTAAGCTGAAATGTAACTCTCACTCTTGCTTTTTTAAGTCATTTGACTCACAGGTCCAATCTATTGCTCATATGGGGCAGAGTTATGGGGACTTGACAATGCAGCACACCATTGCAAAAAACTGCATCTATTTGCTATTAAACGATTCTTAGGCGTTGAAATGTGAACACTTAATGACCTGGTGTATGGAGAAACAAAAGATATCCTATTACATAAACTCAGCTATAAAAGTGCAACAGGTTTTGGTTAAAACTGACGAGAATGGATGAATGTAGATACCTTATACAGCCTACAGAATGCTTTTTGATTTGGATTTGCGAAGGAAGA
>CM031620.1:6704826-6724826 GCA_018398815.1 Conus ventricosus | reverse complement strand
AAACATTTGTCTGGGAAGAGGGGAGGGGGGGTGGGTGGGGGTTTTTTTTAAGACCTTCTGCCACAAGCTTTTCTTTTTTTTTTTTTTTCAAAGGTCTTCTTTTCTTATTTTCTTGTTCTTCCTGTTTTTTCTTACCTCCCCTCCTCGTCTCATCACCACACGTCCAACATCCCCACATTGTCATTAACTTTACGATATGAGATATGAATTTTTATTGTTGGGTTATCATAACATTTTTCGTTACTACAAAAAATTTGTACTTCTACTACTACCCTACACTACTTACTTTATTAATTATTTTTATTATTATTATTATCGTTTTTTTAACATTACTTTACACGTTATTTTTTATCACATTATTATTATTATTGTCTTAAACCTTGTTGTTGCTGTAAAAAGTGCGTTATTTTGCTCTTGTTGTTCTTGTCTCTTTCTCCATTTCTTAATGAACCTCTAACAACATCCCATTTTGAAAGAAAAAAAATCCCGTGTGTCTATCATCTTAAACCCCATCAAAGGAGACTTAACTAAACAAAAACAAGCAGCGGGGTAAATACGCTGCCGACTCAAACACCGTACAGCACCCGTTTTGCGGCTCCCCCACCTATTTCCTGCTCTCTCCCTCTCTGCCATCCCCAAACCCCCTCTCCCCTTTTTCTCTCTCTCACCCTCTCCTACTATATTCAAGACCTCTTCTCTCCCTCTCCCCTCTCTCTCTCTCTCTACATTTTTCAAACCCTCTCTCCTAAACTATAACGCCCTCTCTCTCTCTCTCTCTCTCTCCCTCTCCTTCTCTCTCTCCTCTACATATCAAACCTCTCTCTCTCTTCTCTCCCCCTTTCACTCCTTTCCCCTCTCTACATATTCAAGACTTGCTCCCTCCTACTAAATTCAAACCTGCTCCTCTCTCTCTCCTCACCCCCCTTTACAAATTTCAAGACCTGCTCTCCCTCTCTCTACTATTTTCAAGCCGCCCTCTCTTACTATTTTCAAGACCGCCCTCCTCCTCTCTCTCCCTCCTCACACACCACACACACACACACACTCCACACACACACACACACAACAAACCACACACCAACACACCTCACACACACAACACACACACACACAAAAAAACCCCACACCCCCACACACACACACAAACCCCATGGACACAAAAACCCACACACACACACACACACCACACAAAACACACACACACACACATTTTTTTGTTTTTGTCCAAATTTGTGAGGGGGTGAAAATGGTTTTAAAAAAAGGGGAAAAAAGGAAATAATTATTTAAATTAAGATTAGAAAAACTTGTATTGAAAATTTGTGTTGAAGAACACCCATATTGTCGCCAATAAAAAGGTTACGTTTCACCTGCACACACCAAAAAACACTTTTTAATAAATACAATATTAGCAGATGGTTCATCACCCCCCCCGAAAAACTGTACCTTGGACAATTCTTGTTAACTGCAAAGGTGACCACTCTCAGTTTTTAAAGATTCCTGCAAAAACGATGGCCAAGAATTTAATTTTTTGAAATCAAAGAACATATTTCTTTTAAAGAGGCATTCTCAAGCAAAAGCGAACTGAAACGAAAGAGTCCGTTAATCAGAAATTTTATGCAGACTTGAAGGGAATGCTTAAAATATTGTTAAAATCACACAAACGCGTAAATTTCTTTTCCGTTTTAAACTAAAACTGAAGGTTTTTATGAAATTCCATACCCTTCCCCTGAAACCCATCGCGGGTCAAAGGCGACCACACTCATCTCCCTTAAAAAAGTCACCGCGGTCCCCCATGGCGACCAGCACTCATCCCCTTCAAAAAGTCTTTCCCGGCAACATGGCACCAAAACCATCCCCCTAAAAAAGTCATGCGCGGGTCAACATGGCGACCAGCACTCATCCCCCCAAAAAAGAAACCGCGGTAAACAGGGGACCACACTCATCTCCCTTCAAAAAGTCACCGCTGGTCAAAAATGGCGACCACCACATCCCCCTTAAAAAAAGTCACCGCTGGCAACAGGCGACCAGCACCATCCCCTTCAAGAAGTCACCGCGGGCAAAAAGGCGACCACACTCATCCCCTTTTTCAAAAAGCACCGCGGTAAACATGGCACCACACCATCCCCTTTCAAGAAGGCTCCGTGGTCAACAGGGTACCAGCACTCATCTCCCTTCAGAAGGCACCCGCTGGCCCAACAGGGCGACCAGCAGTCATCTTCCGGCAAAGCTAGTCAAAAAAAAGCCCCAAAATCACTTTCTGCTACGCCTACGGAGTTAAACACGAAAACCATCTGCCTTTTTTCCCCCTGGGGCGTTTTTTTTTTGTTCAGCATCGGGCCCCCATCATCATATTTGGAACGTTTTAGTAGGAGGCATTGGGATACCCGTCCCCCCAAATCTACATACAAGAGTTCAAGATTGCATTACCTATCCAATCACCCCCATGGAAAAAAAAAACTCCAAAGCATCACCCCCCCCCCCAAACCTCCACCCCCACCCCCGCCCCCCTTCTCTGGGAAACGCCGTTTTAGCGTTTGACGGTTTTTGACTGCGTACCTATATGATACTTATCCACCTTTAAATTAATTAACAATGCCCAGAAGAAAAAAAACAACACATGTGAAAATTTGTCGTTCAAAAAGGGAACGCACGTTCCTTGCAACTAATTTTGATAATTTGGTATGCATTTTTCCGTAATTCATCAGACTTCCCTTCAGTCCCTAAATGTCACTCAACAGAATTCCCCAAATTTACAAGGTTATTACTACCCCCCCGTTTACATATAGCAAAAATCTGATAAGTAGTAAGCTACTATGTACAATTGGCAGATTACACATACTAGTCCTCTTTCTTTTACAAAAATAGGGTTAATTGTCGCATCCTTATAAAAAAAACTGAAATTTCAGACAATCAAATTTACATTTTGCATCTTTTATTCCCCAGGGGCCCTGATGGGCAAAAACAAATTGGGTTACGTTCTCTAAACTGTTCTAAAAAAAAGGGGATCATTGGGGCGTTTTAAAATTCCATGCTCCTTTCGGGGATACGGGTTTGTCAAATAGTTTCTCCCCCTGTTTTTCCCTAAAAAACGTGGATTCTCTTTGTTTTGCTTAACGCGGAGAACCCCGCGATCCCAGACATACCAAAAACAAGAGCATCGCGCTTGATTTTACCTTTGTTTCCCTGTTTTAGCTTTAACAAAAAAGGGGGATCCCCCAAGACCCACTGGGTAGTGACCAGTGCCAATACTTTTTTACTTTAAAGAACCGGGGATCTGAATTAGTGTTAGAGTTAACCCAAATTTAATTACAAAAAGGCAGTTTGGGGAAATTTTTCAAAAAACCTCCAAACTGGAGTGAAATTTGTAGGAGTTACACTTTTGAAAACTTTCAAAAACTTCTTGAGCTGCCTTAGCTATTCCAAAAAAGGCCCAAAAAAAAAGGGTGAAACTTTCCAGGAATGTCTTTGGAACAGCTTGCAGATCTTTAAAGCAAAAACATTAGCTATCTTAATTGCTAAAATTTAAAAAAGTTCCTGTGCAAGAATAAAAAGATGCAGCTATAAAGAAATTTAGTACAAAAATAAAAGCAAACAAGTTCAGCGCAAGCAAAAAGCAACTGGTCACTTTTTCGTCTAAATAAGATCTGAACTGTAAAGCTTGAAAAAGGGGGGGAAAGGTGAAAAAAAAAGAAATGGGGGCATTAAACCCCAAATTCCCAAATCAAAAAATAAGAAAGAATTCTACCCCCAAAAAAAGGGCAAAGGAATTTGCATCTATTACGTTAAAACTGTTTTATGGAAGTTTGCCTAATGAGCAAAAGTCGTTTAGATTGAAAAAAAAAAAATACTGAACATAAGACCTTCCCAAACAACAACATACTATAAAGTATCAAATTTTTTACAGGAATCGGAAATGTGTCCGTCGTTGGAAAAAAAAGGTTGGGTTTGGTTGGAGGGGATTCTTACCGATGTTAAAACCATTTACCAAGAACGGGGATAGTCATTTTACATAAATTTTTTAACAAATGTTGGGAATGGGACAAATCCCGATATAGGAAGACTCTATTGGACTCCTATTCAAAAGCAGGGCAACCCCTCGGTCGAAAACGTCTAGCAAGCCCCATTTCACCCACCTCATACTGGAAAAGCATGAAAAAATAAAAAATTTTTAAAAGGGCCTTTTACTTGAAAAAAAGAGTATTTTCTTAAATCAATCGGGAAATTTGAAAAGGACGAAGAAAAATTGATCACCTGACCGACTAACTACTCAAAAAAACAGTTTTGCAAACTAAAAGTGCCCTTTCCCCCTTCTTTACTTACTAAAGCTTACGATAGAGTGGGCACACCGATTATTAAAAAAATAAAACAAATTGGTCTTTTTGTCACGCTACAATTATGTGAAACATTTTTAAGTGGGAGACACATAATGACCAAATTGGTGACTTTATCATCCCAACTCTATAAATATGGGAATTCCCCAAGGTTTTATAATCTCCCCATTGTTATCAATGTAATGCTATATACTTTATACAGTTTTTCATCATATACCAAGGTAGCCAAAAGCTAGACATTGCAATAGGATTAATGATTTTAAAGAAAAGAACAAATTTTTCGTCCAAAAAAATATTCAAAGCTCTTTCAGCACCCTGAAAATTAAATAGTTATATCCTTTTTAATGGCTTTTAATTTTCTGTTTAAAAAAACACATTTGGGTTTTCCCTTTAACAAAGGATTAAACCCCCAAATAAAACCGCCTAATTCTTTCTGGAGGACGGGAAATTTTTATAAAAATTTAAAATAAAATTTTTAGGGGTTCCCTACTTACCCCAACCCAAAAATAAAAAAAAAAAATTTACTCAATTGTTTCAAAACAGTTTAAAAAATTTTAATTTTCTAAAAAAATTTCATCATTCTCCATGGGGGCAGGGTCCTAAAGTTTTGTTGCATTTTGCAACCTCTTTTAAAGATCAAGATGACTTACGGCAGGAAGTATTCTTTTTTTCTTCGCGATCCATTAAAGAAACTTTAAAGAATTGACAGTAAAGCAAAAAATGGCCCTGGGGGGTTACCTGTGCACACTAATCCCCCCGAAACTTTTTAAGAAGCAGGCCTTTTTTCCACTTATGAAAAAAAGGAAAATAATTCGTAAAATATGTAGTGAGACGATTGCGGGGGGACACCTTGAAGAGTTAAATACACATCCGACTTATTTTTCGAAAAATACAGAAAAATTTAAAATTTTAAAACGCTTCTTCATATGTTCAGACGTTTTTAATTCATCAAAGATTACCCTACAGGAGCGCCCCGCGACTGGTTTCCGCCCCGGGTACCCCCCTTGGGAACTAACGGGAAATAAAAAATTAACATTTTTCTCTGACAAAAAAACGATTTTCGCCGCAATGTTACACACTGTCAAAAATTTAAAGGGAAGAAAATTTACTAACTATTTTGAAAGATACACGACGGCCGTTCTGAGATGGAGTGCGGATCTGGCTTTTTTTTATTCCAAATTTCAAAGCTGAAAAATCAATTATTAGGGAAGGGTCATTTCCCAAATTTTCAGCGAAATATTGCTGCCCCATGGCATTAAATTTTTTAATTTCCTTCCGCTCAAATTTAATTCCTGTTTTTTGTTTATTTACAGTCATATTAAAAAGTTTGATTTTTTTAAAATTCACAAAAAAGGAAATTTTTATTTGAGATTAAGTACATTTGCCTGTCTTTTCATAAAGGTACTAATGTTGTATTTCTTGGTTTTCCATCGCACACCTCCTTCGTTTTTAATGATCAAGCAATAGAGCAGCAAAAAAGGGGGCAAAGAAATATTTGGAGTATTTTAAAGGGTTTATTGTCCTTTATCATACAAGGAAATTAAACTATAATCGAAGGGTTTCGGATCAATACAGTTCCCATCAAAACCTCATCCAAACTCTGTCAAACTTTTTATCAAATTACCGACCGTTTCTTTTCCGACTTTTAGACTTTTATGTTTCCCACGAACCAAGTTTTTGCCAGACTGTTAAGTGCGTATGCTGGGGAACTTTCAGCAACATGGATTTTTGATTTGAACTAACGAAACCCTTTTGAAGGGGTTATACCAAGGCGACACGGGGAGTTTTAAAGGGTTTTTCCTTTTTTGATTTGTTTCCCGTTTTTCTCTTTTTAAATAACGAGAACCTTTTTGGGAATCCATTAAGGCATTTTTATAATCAAATCGAATTAGATTTTTTATTATTTTTATCTAATTTTTTCATAGTTCTGTCCTACAATTCACTACTTTTTTTAATTCCATAACCCACGTCCCTTTTCTTTAAAAAATATCTAAAAATTGTAAACAATATGTTATTTAACTCGCAAACCCTATATGTTACAACTAAAACAGAATTTTCCTCCACACACACACAAAATCACACACCACCAACCCCCAAAACACCACACACACACACACACACAACACCACACACACACACACACACACTCACAACAACACACACACACACACACACACAACACGCACACCTCACAACACACACAGGTCGCGCCCATTTCGTAGACCCGTCACCCTAAAACTGCTATGGGGCACTTCAAAACAAAAAAGACCCATTTTCCACCAAAGTTAAAAAATTCCAAATCGTTGAAAAAGCGGGGGTTGGGGGGGAGGGGAAGGGGGGGGGCGGGGAGGGGGGAAAAGAGAAGCATTCGTTTTTTACCTGCTATCACACTGCAAAGAGGCTCTCCAATACCAGCACATGACCTTGCATTCAATGCGGGAAAAATTGGGTTTTCTGATACAGATTACTGTCGAACTTTTTTACAAACTCATCTTCTGGCCGGGGTTTTTTGACTTTCAAGGCGGCTGTCAAAGAACAACCAGCCGAGCATTTCGCGCGCGAATCCAAGAGTTGTCTCTCTTTTGGGCAAAACCCCATAGTATGAGGTCGTGCGGGTGCAGTTACCACACCAACCATTTTGTCTTTGAATTTTCTTTTCCCCGTATTTCTTTAGTTCGCCCCTATTTCGCCAAAAACGTTACAAACGCGGCGAAATCGTACGAACACACACCACACACACACACAACACACACACACACACCACACCACACACACACAAAACAGCACACAAGGGAACACACAACACCACATACCAAAACACATGCCAAATGCACACACACACACACACCACACACACACACACCACACACACACACACACACACACAACCCACGCACGCCCCAACACAAAGCACACAGAAGAGAGAGAAGAGAAGGGGAGAGAGAGAGAGGAGAGGGAGAGAGAAGAGACAAGAAGGAGAAGAGACAGACAGACAACAGACAGACAAAAGCAGGGGAGAGCAAGAGAGACACTTTTTTACACTTTTTTATTTTAAAATTCATTACCAAAAGTCTTTTTAACATTTCCCCTTTCCCTTTTTTGCAAACAAATAGTACACATTCATTTTCCCAGTTGCACCAAATCAAAGGTTAAAAAAAAATAAATTTGAACATTTCCCTTTTTCCCACGCACAGGAGAATGCAATTAAAATTTTTTTTTAAACTTTAAAACGGGCTCGACCATCCCTCAACAAAGAACATTTTTCTTACCGACTCTTCCCCTTGCGATGAATGATAATATTCATTTAAATCTCTTTTAATGCATTACTTAAATTTTTACTATCCTTTACTGTCTAATTTTTAAAGTTTTTGCGTAATTTTTCAACTGATTTAATTACAAGTTTATCACTGGAAAAACACACAGCAAATTTTGTCTTTTTGCAATCTAACTGGAAAAGTGAACATTTTCCGCACTTCATGAACAGTAAGTGGGGCAAAAGTGTTTGTCTCCAAATGTGTACATGCAGCAAAGGAATTCGGGATTTTCACACAAACCCTCTTTTGTTCGCATTAAAACCAAAGTTCTCAACCTAAACTTGCGTAATTTTTTCTGTGCCATCTAATTTATGACATTGAGAAAATTTTTCAAAGAAACACATTCTTAAATGAGAAAAAACCCAAAACATATTTTTTTTAATTTTTTTAAATTTTGAGTGCCAGTTCTGTTTAAAGAACAAATTTAAAAATTTCTTTAAATTCCGCATGAACTGTTGCCTTTTTTATTCCTGGGGCCCTCCACACATTCCAAAAAAGAGCGAAAAGAGAGAGAGAGAAGAGAAGAGAAGAGAGAGAGAGAAGAGAGAGAAGAAGAAAGAGAAAGAAAAAAAGAGAGAGAGAAGAGAGAGAACTCAAGACGAAGAATAAAGAAGAAGAAGAAAAGGAAAGGGAAAAGAGAAGAAGGGAGGAGGGGGGAAGGAGGACAGAAGAAGAAGAAAAAAATAAGAGAAAAGAGAAGAGAGAAAAGAGAGAAGAGAGAAGAGAGAGAGAGAGAGAACAAAATATTATTGAAAGGAATGTTTAAGCCCGTGCGTGACATAAAACATGTTTTCCCCTTTGACTTTCCACCATTTTTCCCGGGATTAATCCCTCCAGGTTTTTTTTTTTTTTTTATTATTTCAAATTCCGTTTTAGTGGAACCGAACATTGGGGGTTTTTTAAAGATCATGCTTTGGGGAGAAAGGAATATCTAATTTTTAACAGAAAAGTGGCAGTTTAAAACATGGGGTTTCCCCGCCAACACTGTGCGTCGCGCCGCGCGCGCGCGCCGCGCCCCGGTGCGTGTGCGGTGGGGTGTTTGAAGCAGTACGCTGTCCATCAAGTGAACTTGAAAAAAAAAAAAATTTTAAACATGCCCCTAATATCCATTGGAAATCAATCTCCTCACCCATTGTTTGACAAATTGCTCACAGGGTTTTTTTTCCCATCAAAGCGGGAAACTTTTTGGAATGAACCATTTATGGGCAGCTGGAGCTAAACATTTGCAGAACGTTTAGGAACTTCTCCCCCGATGGGCGTACTTAAGTTCACTCCAAAGGACACCCGGGCAGGCTTTTTAAAAAATTTCCCTTTTTATTGGGCCATCGTCGTCATTTTAAAGACCAACATGTTTATCTTGCGCATGGGTCGAGCCGTGGGTCAAGGTCTTTCTGGGTGTGAAGTGTTTGGGCTGTTTTACGTAAAATAGACAGACCCTCAACCAACTCAAAATTTTTTCATTGCAAAGGCCCCGCCTATCTCAATGAGGTCAAGAGAACAAAAGTAGAAAACACACGCGCTCGCGCATAACGAAAATATGAAAAAATATTTTCGTAACAAAATGTTTTTTCCAAAACCGGCATTTTCTTTTTAACTGACAAAAGGTTCCTCTTCGTAAAGTGATTTAAAAATGAACATAGCCCCAAACGAGTTACAATTCTCTTTCATTTTGCAGAAAAAAGCAAAAACACTTGATGAACATTTCTATATGAGGCAAAATGATTACTCTTAAATTTTTTTAGAATGGACAAAAAATCAAAAATGTATTCGTCCCGATAAGAGAGAGAGAGAGAGAGAGAGAGAGAGAGAAGAGAGAGAGAGAGAGAGAGGAGAGAGAGGGGTGGTGGTGTGTGGTGTTTTGAAAATAAAAGCCCCCATTTTGGGGCCCAAACATGAACAGCGGCCAGGGTGAGGAAAAACCCCGTTCGAAATACGGGCAGGTACAAGCGTTCTGACAGCAAATTACCAAAACAATGCGTTTGATCTCTTGAGCGCAACCCTTAAAAAAAAAAAAAGAAAATCCCAGACAGGAAGCCCAGGCCCACTTTTGTCAACAATTACATTTAATCGTTTTTTTTTGTTCATACGCTTGGAAGGATTTAAAAAAGATATAGAAGGAGAACAAACAAACACCAAAACACACTTTTGAATACATGCACAACCCCCCCTCTCCTCTCTCCTCTCTCCCTCTCTCTCCCCCTCTCCCCTCTCTCTCTCCTCTTCCCCTCTCTTCAGCTCTTTTCCCTTTCCGAAACCTCTCTCTCAAACCCATTTGCAAGATTGGAAAAAAAAAACAAAAATTTTAAAAAAAACCCTACCTTCTAAAAAAAAACGATTCTTTTAAAAAAAAATGGGGTTTTAAAATTTTTAAAAATTTTTTTCCCTGACCCTCCATTACAGTTCCTTCCTGCAAACAAATAGTACACATTCATTCCTAGTGTGCACCAAATCAAAGGTTAAAAACAAATAAATTCGTAACATTTCCTTATGTCCTCACGCACAGGAGAAATGCAATTAAATTTTTTTTAATCTTAAGACTGACTCGACCATCCACTCAATCAAATGATGACATTGTATCTTACCGATCTCTTCCACTTGCGATGAATGATAATATTCATTCAGATATCTCTTATAATGCATTATCTTAAATTTCACTATCCTTCATCTGTCTAATTTTCAATGCTTCTGCGATGAATTTTGCAACTGATTTAATTACAAGTTCATCATCTGATGATAACACGACAGCAACATTTTGTCTTTTCGCTATATCTAACTGGAAAAGTGAACAATTTGTCCGCACTTCATTAGAAGCAGTACAGTGGAACAGAAAGTGTTCGTCATCCATAATGTGTCTACATGCAGCAAAGGAGATTCTGTGGATGTTTCACATTCAAACCATCTTTTGTTCGCATTAAAACCTAAAGTTCTCAACCTAAATCTTGCGTAATTTGTTCTGTGCCATCTATCTGTTATGACATTGAGAAACTTTCAGAATGAAACACATTCTTAAATGAGAAAAAACAGCGATATTTTTCTTAATTTTTCAAATCTGAGTGCCAGTTCTGTTTAAAAGAACAAATAAACTTGTCTTTAAATTCCGCAATGAACTGTTGCTCATTTGCTACTTCCTGGGCCATCCACACTATTCCAAAAGAGAGCGAGAGAGAGAGAGAGAGAGAGAGAGAGAGAGAGAGAGAAGAGGAGAGTAGAGAGGAGAGAGAGAGAGAGAGAAAGAGAAAGAGAGAGAGAGAGAGAGAGAGAGAGAGAGAACATCAAGACGAAGAAGTAGAAGAAGAAGAAGAAGAAGGAGAAGGAAGAGGAGAAGGAAGAGGAGGAGGAGGAGAAGGAGGAGCAGAAAGAAGAAGAAGAAGAAATACAGAGAGAGAGAGAGAGAGAGAGAGAGAGAGAGAGAGGAGAGAGAGAGAGAGAGAGAGAACAAAATATGTATTGGAAATGGATATGTTTAAGCCTGTTGCGTGACATAAAACAGTGTTTCCTCTTTGACTTTCTCACCATTTTTCCCGGCAGTTAATCAACTCCAGGTTTGTTTGTTTTTTTATTATTGCAAATGTCCGTTTTAGTGGAACCGAACATGTTCTGTTAAAGATCATGCTTTGGGGAGAAAGGAATATTCTTATTTTACAGCAGATGATGGCAGTTGTAATAACATGGGATTTCCTCGCCAACATCTGTGTCGATTGCGCGCGCGCGCGCGCGCGCGCGCGCGCGTGTGCGTGTGCGTGTGTGTGTGTTTGAAGCTAGTACGCTGTCCATCAATGTGAACTTGAAAAAAAAAAACTTTTAAACATGCCCGTAATATCCATTGGAAATCAATCTCCTCACCCATTGTTCGACGTGACTTTGCTCAGCAGGGTTTTTTTCCTATCATAAGCTGGAATCTTTTTGGAATGAACCAGTTGATGGTCCAGCTGGAGCTAAACATTAGCAGAACGTTGAGGGAATCTTCTCCCCCTGAGTGGTCTGTGAACTTAAGTTCACTCTCAAAGGGACACACGCGGACAGGCTTTTGAAAGATTCCTTTTCATTGTGGTCTCATTCGTCGTCATTCAAAGACCAACACTGTTTATCTTTGTCGCATGGATCGAGACCGTGTTCAAGGTCTTGTCTGGCTGTGTAAGTGTTTGGCGTCTGTTTTACGTAAGATAGACAGACCCTCAACTCAACTCAAATTGTTTCATTGCAAAGGCCACCGACCTATCTGCAATGAGGTCAAGAGAACAAAAGTAGAACACACACGCGCTCGGCGCATATACTGAAAATTATGAAAGAAAATATTTGCGTAACAAAATGTTCTTCCTGAAATTACTCTGGCATTTGCTTGTTAACTGACAAATGGTTCCTCTTCGTAAAGTGATTTAAAAATGAACATAGCCCCAGAGCGAGTTACAATTCTCTTTTCATTTTGCAGTAAAAGAAGCAATGACACTTGATGAACATTTCTAGTATGAGGCAAAATGTATTTATCTCTTAAATCTTTATAGAATGGACAAAGAATCAAAAAATGTATTTCGTCCTCGATATGAGGAGAGAGAGAGAGAGAGAGAGAGAGAGAGAGAGAGAGAGAGAGAGAGAGAGAGAGAGAGAGAGAGTGTGTGTGTGTGTGTGTGTGTGTGAAAATAAAAGTCACATTTTGGGACTCCTTAGCATAAGAACAGCGGCCTAGGATGATGGAAACCACGTTCGAAATACGGACATGGTACAATGCGTTCTGACAGCAAATGTATCCAATGTCAAGTGCGTTTGATCTCTTGTAGCGCAACTCCTTAAAAAAAAAAGAAGAAAAATCCCAGACAGGAAGCCCAGGCCCACTTCTGTCAACAATTACATTTAATCGTTTTGTTTTGTGTCATGACAGCTTGGATAGGAGTTAAACTGATATAGAAGGAGAACAAACAAACACCAACACACACTTATGTACATACATGCACAGACTCCTCTCTCTCTCTCTCTCTCTCTCTCTCTCTCTCTCTCTCTCTCCTCTCTCTCTCTCTCTCTCTCTCTCTCTCAGTCTGCTTCTCTCTTCCTGAATCTCTCTCTCTCATACCCATTTGCAAGATTGTTAACAAGATAAAACATACTTAAAACGATTCTTTAAAAAAAATGTATGTCTTCATGACGGCATTACAGTAACAGACACACGCACAACGATGCTGCTGCTATCTGAGCTATCAATACGCTATTTCAGAGGATAAGGCGGAGCCCATCCCCTCTCCAAATATCCTGTTTCATGACGGATGTTTGTGTTTTGACAATCCATCGACCGCTGGCCTGGATTACAGTATATTTCATGGGTCATTCAGATCTTTCATGTGCGAAACACACAGAGGGGGTTCTGATCGTCTGTGTTCGTATACATACAGAGGGAGTTTGATCTTTCGTGTTAGTATACACACAGAGGGTGTTCTGATCTTTCGTTGGAGTATACACACAGAGGGTTTTCTGATCTTTTGCGTGCGTATACACTCAAGAAGTTCTGATCTTTTATGTGAGTATACACACAGAGGGTGTTCTGATCTTCTGTGTGTATATACACAGAGTAGGTGATCTGATATTTCATGTGAGTATACACAGAGGTGTTCTGATCTTTCGTGTGAGTATACACAGAGGTGTTCTGATCTTTCGTGTGAATACACACGCAAAGGGTATTCTGATCTTTCGTGTGAGTGTACACACACAGGGTGTTCTGATCTTTCGTGTGAGTATACACAGAGGGGGTGTTCTGATCTTTCGTGTGAGTATACACAGAGAGGGTGGTCTGATCTTTCGTGTCAGTATAAGAGAGGGTGGTCTGATCTTTCGTGTGAGTGTACACACACATAGGTTCTGATCTCCTGTTCGTATACACACAGAGGGAGTTCTGATCTTTCGTGTTCGTATACACACAGAGGGAGTTCTGATCTTTCCTGTTCGTATATACACAGAGGGTGTTCTGATCTTTCGTGTTCGTATACACACACAGAGACTTCTTATGTTTCGTGTTCGCATACACACAGAGAGAGTTCTGATCTTTCGTTTCCGCATACACTTTTGCCAGTCACCGACAGCGTCACTTGGTGACAATTCTAAAGATTTTCACAGTAACATGGTGAATGAAAATGAACGCACGAAAAAGATCTTTCTATGTCGTGCCTTTCTGAAAAAAGTATCAATTCTCAGGTTGATGATTTATGGTTTAGAAATGCAAGTAATATATTTACAGGAAACAGGAATAATATGTAATGTGTGAGTGAACGTGAGCGTGAAGTGAATGGTTCATATTGTATTAAAGGTGGTGTGTCCTTTTTACATTGGAATGTGAATGGTATACTGTCAAAGTTTGAATGACAAATCGAACTGAACGTCAAGTCCATCAGATGGGGACTATAAGCGAGTCGGACCCGTGTGCCTTCCTGGCCCCCTGCACACGTTAAAGAACCCACGGCTGTTGAAAATCGAAAAGAGCAGGGGGGTTCCTCGCTGCCCTAGCAAAATTGATGTAAATTGAAGATAGCCGCCTGGTATTTCTTACCAAGCCACAAAAATTGTCACTTACTGCTATCGTGTGCCATCGTGTACCATCGTTGTACCGGTGGAAATTGAGGACACGTATAAAAACATCGCATGCATCCTATGTGAGAAACCGGAGGAATAAATGAGATAAATGAAAATGAGTGACTGATATTTGAATGGTAAGGGAAACGACTGAATGAGCGCCAGTAGGCTGCTCTTCGGCCGTCTCTACCTGGGTAGGCAGCCCGTTGAGTGAGTGAGTGAGGTAGTGTGTTTATTGTAAAGCGCTTAGAGCTTGCTCTGTGACCGAGGATAGGCGCTATATAAATACCTAATATAATAATAATAATAATAATAATAATAATAATACACACAGAGGGTGTTCTGATCTTTCGTGCAAGTATTCACACAGAGGGTGTTCTGATCTTTCGTGTGAGTATTCACACGAAGGGTGTTCTGATCTTTCGTGTGAGTATACACAGAGGGCATTCTGATCCTTCTTGTGCGTATACACACAAAGGGATTTCTGATCTTTCGTGTTAGTATACACACAGAGGGTGTGCTGATCTTCTATGTGTATATACATACACAGGGAGGTCTGATCTCTCTTGTGAGTATACACACGGAGGGTGTTCTGATCTTCTGTGTGTGTATACACACAATGGGTGTTCAGGATTTTTTGTGTTTGTATACATACACAGGGTGTTTTGATCTTCTGTGTGCTTATAAACACTGAGGGTGTTCTGATCTTTCGTGTGCGTAGACACACAGAGGGTGTTCTGATGTTTCGTGTTCGCATACTCACAGAGGGCGTTCTGATATTTCGTGTTCGTATACACACAGATGGTGTTCTGATCTTCAGTCTGCATATACACAAAATGGGTGTCCAGGATCTTTCGTGTGTTTTGATCTTCTGTGTGCGTATACACACAGAGGATTTTCTGATCTTTTGTGTGAGTATTCACAAAGAGGGACTTCTGATCATTCGTGTGAGTATTCACACAGAGTGTTTTCTGATCTTCTGAATGCGTATACACACAGAGGGAGTTCTGATCTTACGTGAGAGTATACATGCAGAGGGTGTTCTGATCTTTCGTGTAAGTATTCACACAGAGGGTGTTCTGATCTTTCGAGTGAGTATACACACAGAGGGTATTCTTATATTCTGTGTGCGTATGCACACAGAGGAAGTTCTGATCTTTCGTGTGCGTATACACACATAGATTACTCTGATATTTCTTGTGCATACACATGGTATTCTGATCTTCTGTCTGCGTACACACACATAGGGAGTTCCGATCTTTCGTGTGAGTACACACACAGCGGGTGCTCAGCCACTGCCAAACTTACACACGGGTCGATCCAGGAGATGGACATCATCCCGCTCGACACTTTGGTAGCGCTGCCGGGATTCGAACCCGCCACTCTCAGCCATGGAATGCACTCTTGAACACCACGCTACTTCCGCATTTACCATGACGGATTCAAGGCAGCATCTGGTCAACTCCTGAAGCAGTTTGTCACTGACACGTCGCCGTCCAGGCATTGGTAGACAGTGGATGGTGGGCAGACATTACTTATGAATAAACGGCAGGGAAACATATTTCATTCTCTGCTGCGGTCCATACATATGTACACTCCATCCCCAGCTTTACTTTCACACTGTGAGTGAACATCAAATCGCTGATAATGAGAGATTCAGCTTTTAAATATATCAATAGTAACGATGATAAAGATTTAGGTATATCCTCACCTCATGAATGAACAAGAAGCTTTAGGTGTCCAGGGGGAAAGGACACACACACACACACACACACACACACACACACACACACACACACACACACACACACACGCACGCACGCACGCACGCACGCACGCACGCACGCACGCACGCGCGCGCGCGCGCGCGCGCGCGCGGACTGAGCGAGCAAAAGAGGGAGGGAGAGAAGAAGGAGGAGAATCAAAATACAAACCATAAATTCTTCATTTAGCGCATCAGTAACTCCGATTTTACCCCCTCTTCTCTTACCTCCTAATCCGCTTATTATGCTCCACCTCTTTCTACACACACACACACACACACACACACACACACACACACACACACACACACACACACACGTACACACACACACACACACACACACACACACACACACACACACACACACACACACACTGTCCAAGCTCAGGAAAGAAAACACAAGAACACAGCACGCACACTGAAATATCACAAGGGCAAACACTGGCTACAAAACTCCGTCTGGAAAACTCCTTCTGAAGGATTTCTCGAACAGAAAGCAAGCAAATAATTCGACACATGGCGAACAGTGCAGAGACGGATCCACTGTAGGAAAAAAAAAACACCAACCTCTCTCTGTCCCCGTGTCAGTCGTGACTGTTAGTTTGTTTGTCTGTCCACGACGTAATTCAAGACCTACTGAAATGATTTGATCCAAACTCCTTGGAAAGATGAAGTGTGGCGCAAAGAAAAAAAAAACCCATTACATTTTGGTGTTGATTTGGGTAAAAAGACGGTGTCAAGAGTCCGTTCAACTTGACGGAGGTATACGCTGTCCTCCGTGTCTTCCGGAACTGTTTAGAGATGATACAATGACGGAAGGAGAGAGAGAGAGAGAGAGAGAGAGAGAGAGAGAGAAGAGAGAGAGAGAGAGAGAGAGAGAGGGAGAGAGGGAGAGAGACGGGGGAGGGGTAGTGAGGGGGATGAATGGGAGAGAGTGGGCGGAGGCGGAGAATGAAGAGAGGGAGGGTAGAGGGGAGTGAAGCGGAGAGAGAGAGAGAGAGAGAGAGAGAGAGACAGAGAATGAGTATTAGTATTATTTTCTTTTCTTTTTCTTGGGTTGTTTTTTTTTGGATGTTTTTCTTTGTAATCAAAGAATAATCACAGGCTGGTGTTTGTTTTTCAACCAGCTCCCAATGAAGGTGAAAACCACGCACAGTACCAAAGCACGCAAAATGAAACTATAATTGTCGCACTGTCATAACATGTTTAGAAGAAAGAAAAAACAAAAAACAAAAAATCATCGTCAAGGAAGCACATCTCAAGGGGGGAAAAATCTGCATAGAAATCGATACAAAATACAAAGACGATTTCACACGCAATGAGGAAAAGGTCACACAACGCATGCACATCCGTTCCTCCCTCCCCCCCTCCTTTTGTTCGTTCCCCTCCTCCTGACCACCTAACCCCATCTTTCCGCCTCTTTCTCCCCTCCCCCTACTCTCCCCACCCTCCCTCGAGTTTCCCCGTCCTCACACTCAAACACAACAGAATATAGTGAACAGAGAAACAAAACGAATGGTAGACATGGCAACAAAAAATACACCAAAAAATGTGTTTTTGTTTTGTTTTGTAAGGAATACTGACTGAGAATATTCCCAAAAGATCATTTCATATGATTTATCTACACAGTTGCCATGAACTGTGATAAAGTTTTCCTATTATCTCTGTTTTACTTTCTGTTGTCACAGTACCACATGTGAGCAAATAATGTGTTTTCTACACTTTCGTTTTGTTGAACCTCTTGTCATATTCATTGATTTTCATGGCGTTGTACACAAACTTTTTCTTAAATGTGAAAGCTGCAGACAAGCCCAGACCATCAATTGAAGACAAGTATATTCAAGAGAAAAGTGCTGAATTTAAATTTTCTTTTAATCGTCACAAATAATTCAGTGATAACATTTCAAATTATGTTTGAAAATTGTACTAAACAGTAAAGGTGATTCTAACACAACCACACAGTTAATACATGATCTTTCTTTTATTTTTTTCTTTCCTTCCTTGGAGAGACATGCGTCAGGAACACGTTTTGAACAAAACATGGCGTAGAGTGGCTAGCGAAGTGTCACAGGGCCAAACTATGCCCAAAACCCAAATCATGAAACTGGGTCCGATTGTCACTATAGATATCTTGCCTTGTGCGACCTCTCTCTCTCTCTCTCTCTCTCTCTCTCTCTCTCTCTCTCTCTCTCTCTCTCTCTCTCTCTCTCTCTCAAACACACACACACACACACACACACACACACACACACACACACACACACACACACACACACACAGATTCCAAAGCTTACAAACTTTCTCTGGGTGTACCAATGCACGTGTCAAGTTTAGGAACTTACAGAGAAGCAGGTATTCTACCCCTCGATGAACAAAGAAAAGCCTCAGCTGCGAAATTTATCCTTAAAACGTCTGCTTATGAAACATTTTCACAAAAAGAAACAAATCTTAATTCAGAAACCGACTTTGCAAAAAGAGCTGGAACAATACAGCCATTGAAGTCCATTAATACATTTGCCTCAGATATCTGTAATACAGAGCTGAACGGGGAAAATGTTGCAATTAAACCTTTTTCTTCACTTCCAGAATGGGAACAAAATCAACCAATATTTGACTCTGATCAAACAGATTTATCCAAAACCATTCCCCTAATCTATTAAAATGTTTAGTTGATTCCCACTTGGAAAGTAAGTATACAGACGATCTAAAGATATACACCGATGGATCAGTTCTTGATGATGGAAATACTGGTGCAGCTTTTGTAATACCCTAATTAAAAACAGAAAAACGATGCTACATTGGTAAACATTATTCCATTTTTACTGCTGAACTTGTAGCCGTACTTATGGCATTAAATTACATTGTAGATCTTTCGACGGATACATGCAAAATCTTATTCTGTGTGGACTCAAAGTCTGTTTTACAAGCCATTAAATCCCGAGGCACAAAAAATCGACTAGAAATGACTATTGAAATAAAACATATCATTCATGAGCTGTCCCTAAAGGGTACCAGTATTACCTTTTGCTGGATTCCTTCTCACTCCGGAATCACCCCAAACGAGTGGGCAGATCATGCGGCTAAAAGGGCAGCAAAAAATAAAGAAGGATCACAGCATCTTGACATTCAACTAGATCTGCATGAATTTAACCAGCGCATAGAAAAAGTGTCTCAAAATCAGGTTGCTGAACTGCACAAAAAACAACAACAAATAGTCAGTATTACCAGCTCTGTGTACAAGTAAAGAATGCAGCGAATCCGAAATCCTTTTTAAACAATTTATCTGTAATGCATTCCAGACATGTTACTAGTTTGATGTATAGGTTCCGATTAAATGCTTTTAGAACAAAGTATTCTAAAAAATATACATTGCATGCATGCCAAACAAATTACTGTAAACCACCTACTTCTTCACTGCCCAGGAGTTAGGCACTTTGTTCCTAAGATAAAGTTAGCAGATCAATTGTCAGCCAGTGCACCATTATCCACTGAAAATATTTTAAATAATCACTCATTACTTTGCGTGTTCTCTGAAAGTTTTAATTCCGGTCCACTTGGTATCTATCTCTGATGTACTTTAAAATAAAATTGTTGTGTTGTACGACATTGATATAACAGAGTTACGATCATATGATATATATGGTTATCCCCCACCCCTACCCTCCCACTCCCTTCCTCTATACCGTCCTCCTTTCCACCCTCATGCCCCCCATCCTCACTCGCAAACTTTCCCTCCCCCCCACCCATCTCCCTGGATTATGCTTTAATCCTACTAAACTTGTTTCATTTTATATACTTTAATTCCCCGATCAACATACACAAAGGCTAGATAAACGACCAGGATAAGTAAACATCTACCTATCTTACCACCCATCCCAACCTTCCCCTCTTCTCTCTTACATAATCCTTTCTCTCTCTCTCTCTTGCACACACACACACACACACACACACACACACACACACACACACACACACACACAAAAACACACACACACACACACACACACACACACACACACACACACACACACACACGCA
>CM031620.1:6692326-6702326 GCA_018398815.1 Conus ventricosus | reverse complement strand
AGTTTTCAACGACATATTCTCTCAAACATATCTGAACTTCTTCTTCTTCTTCTGCGTAAAATGAAACAAACTGCAGTGTTACTGGAACACGACAAAAAAGCAGAAGAGCACACAATACAAAGTGTGAAGTAACGCAGTTTTAATGCACGAAATAAAACAGGACAAGAAATTTTCGGCAATATGCCTTCCTCAGCGACAAAAAAATAACAAGATGCAAAGCATATAAACGTACTCCCAGTTTATCCTGAATACGTGTGAGATATTCCATAAAGAGGAAAAACCGTCTTGGGCTGGTGTAACCGTTAGTAATGACTATTCTGGTAAACATCGGCTATCGTCTGTGACCTAAACTGAACATACTTACAAATTTTCAGAAAGATCAGCCAAGAACTTTCTGAGATTTTCCATAAAGATGAAAACCATTATGGGCCGTTAGTAACGTATAACGGTAAACTTAATAAACATCGGGCATCATCCGTGACCCATAATGAACATATCTACAAATTTTCAGAAGTATCGGCCAAGTACTTTCTGAGATATTCCATAAAGAAGAAAAGCGTTACGGGCCATTACAGCCGTTAGTAACGGCTATAACGGTAAACTAAAACATCGGGCATCATCCGTAACCCATAGTGAACATACCTGCTAATGTTCACAAAGATCGGCCAAGTACTTTCTGAGATATTCCATAAAGAAAACAAAAACGTTACAGGCCGCTGCAGCCGTTAGTAATGGCTATAACGGTAAACTAAAACATCAGGCATAATCCTTGATCCATAATGAACATACTTGCTAATTTTAACAAAGATCAGCAAAGTACTTTCTGAGATATTCCATGAACAAAAACAACCGTTACAGGTCGTTACAGCCGTTAGTAACGGCTATAATGGGTAAACTAAAAATCGGGCATTATTCGTGACCCATAATGAACATACCTGCTAATGTTCACAAAGATCGGCGAGTACTTCTGAGATATTCCATGAAGAAGAAAAAGCGTTAAAGGCCGTTACAGCCCTTAGTAACGGTATAACGGTAAACTAAAAATCGGACATTATTTGTGACCATAATGAAACATACCCAAAAATTTTCAGAAAGATCGGCCAAGTGCTTTCTGAGATAATCTATAAAGAAGAAAAACCGTTTACATGCCGTTACAGCCGTTAGTAACGGCTATAACTGCGTAAACTAAAACATCGGGCATCATTCGTGACCCATAATGAACATACCTGCACATACCCCTTAGCAAGGCTGTAACAGTAAACTAAAACATCGGGCATCATCCGTGACCTAAAATGAACATACCTACAAGTTTTCAGAAAGATCGGCCAAGTGCTTTCTGAGATATTCTATAAAGAAGAAAAAAATGTTACGGCCGTTACAGCCGTTTTGTAACGGCTATAACGGTAAAACTAAAACATCAGGCATTATTCGTGACCATAATGAACAAGTTACATACCGCTATATCCACTAGAAATACGGCAATAATGGCAGAATAACGGTTTTTTAACGTGTTTAATCCATTTCAGCATTACATCACTTGCATATGGACAGAGGCTCGATTTATCACAAGATCATCAAACCGCTTATAAATTGGCCAAGTACTTTCTAAGATATTCCATTAAAAAAAAAAGAAAAACCGTTACAGGCCGTTACAACCGTTAGTAACGGCTATAACAGGGCAAACTAAAACACCAGGCATCATCCGTGACCCATAATGAATATACTGCTAATTTTCATAAGTCGGCCAAGTACTTTCTGAGATATTCCATAAAGAGAAAAAGCGTTATGGCCGTTACAGCCGTTAGTAACGGCTTGTAACGGTAAACTAAACGTCGGACATCATCTGTGACCCAAATGAACATATCTACAAATTTTCAGGAAGATCGGCCAAGAATATTTTAATATATTCTAAAAAGAAGAAAAACCGTTACAGGCTGTTACAGCCGTTAGTAACGGCGATAAAACGAGGTAAACTAAAACATCGGGCATCATCCGTGACCCATAATGAACATACCTGCTAATTTTCACAAAGATCGGCCAAGTACTTTCGGGATATTCCATAAGAAGAAAAGCGTTACAGGCCGTTACAGCCTTTAGTAACAGCTATAACGGTAAACTAAAACGTCATGCATCATCCTTGACCCATAATGACATACCTACAAATTTTCAGAAAGATCGACCAGAAGTTTTGTCTGGAGCGAGTGGAAACACATTTTGACCACGGACACACAGGACAGACAGCATTTCTTCGTTCCCATTCTAAAGTACTCCCTGTTCTTTAAGAACTGGGAGTACAAAAACAGTACAGACATAAACATGCACAATGCTCCCTTGTGAAGCCAAAGTGGTGAATGAAGTAAACAGAGGGACAGTGGAAGAGAGGGTGAGTAGAGTTCGAGAATAGGGCACGAGGAAAGAGGGTAGAGTAAGTGAGGAGGGGGAAAAAGGAGAGAGAGAGAGAGAGAGAGAGAGAGAGAGAGAGAGAGAGAGAGAGAGAGAGAGGAGATGAGAGAGGAGAGGAGGGGGGGGGGGAGAGAAAGAAAGGGGAGAGACAGAGAGAGAATGGAAGTAGAGGAAGAGTGGAGAATGAGAGACAGAAGAGGAGGGGAAGGAGAGTGAGTGGAGAGGGAGAGTGTGATGGTATGTAGTGGGTGTGTTGCATATGAATGAAATGAACACGAGAAAACACAATAAATAAAATACAATATGCTCAAAAAAAAGCATTTTAAATGACAAGGTGGGGGGTGGGGGGTGGAGGGAGGAAGGGGTCAGCCGCCTAAAGCCCCCGGGACCCAAGTCTGACCCAAGGGTAGGTTGCCCTACCCAAGCACCAAGGGGTGAGAGGAAACGGGAGAACCCCGGGGAAAAACCCATAGCCAGACGCAGCTAAGAGCTGAAAGGGCTCCCCCCCCAAAAAAACCCAAAAAAACAAAAAACAAACCAAAACACTTCCCCGGGCGGGCAAAAACCAAAAACACACACCCCCACACACACACACACACACACCACACACACACACACACCCCATACAAGTGCGCACGCGCGCACGAAAAACCTCTTCTGCGTACGCAGGCTGATACTCCTGCAGACACCCCCTATATGGACAGACAAGTATTAACCCCATCTACCCAACAAAGGGAGTGGAGTTTTGTGTGTATGACCGTTTTTTTATCCCCCAATTAAGGCAGCCATATCATTCTTCGGGGCAGGTGCAGTATGTGTAACGTGGTTCCATCAACGGCCAAACTGGCCTCCTCTTCGTAAGTTGGTGATGGGATTTTACGTGTGTGCAAGGATGTTATGCGTGCGCTCACACACGGAACCTCGGTTTATTGTCTCATTCGAAGGACTGTATGGGAAAATGGAATCAGAACAAATGTTAACTCCGAGGGAAAAAAAATCCCCCTGTACCGAAACACCCCGGCGAAGATTCGAACCCGAAACCCCTTGGATTACGAGCCCGGCGCTCTACCAACTGAGCTATTCCGGCCCCCCTATCTGAACTATCGAGGTAGCAAGAGGAGAACACTCTGGGGAGAGCTTCACAGAGGTCTCAGAGAAGCGATCCCCCTCAGACGAGTGGTTTGGACCGTGAATTCCTCGCACCGAACTATCTTTGCTCGATCCCAGAGGGCCAGGCCCCACGAACTATCCAAATATAAGTTTACAATATACCTCCCCAGTCTGAACGCCTGAATCTGTAGGGGTGAATCCTTTAAAGGGGACTAAATTCATGGACAAAACGATTCTTATAAGACTGGAACTGACTTGCAAAAGAAGGGGTGGAGCACCATGATGACAGGGGATTTCAAACACGATGTTTTGTTGCATTTGAATTTCTGAGTAGAGGAGAGGTATTCAATAATTACATTGTCCCTTGAACGTTAATGCACAAAAAAATTAGGGAAAACTTATTTCATGGGTTCTATGAAGACAAGACAGTGGTTTAAGACTACTTTTATTGATGCATGGATAAACATTTCACAAGAATGAATATCAAGAGAATGTTTTATCTTTAATGCTTGGTACATTTAAAAATAATTTTATAGAGACTTGCTATTTGAACACGCCATTACAACTTATTATCAGTCACTACTCCAAATGCATTATGCTTGCCAATTTCTTCAATACTCTTACCATCAAATGAAAAAGAAGCAATGTTGGTAAACAAGTGCTGACACGTCTTTCTGCGTAGTAATCATTCATGAACTTGGGTTTTCTGGGGATTACAACACACGTAGATTACCCCTGAGCTTTCTATGAATTGACTGATGCCAGCTGGCAATTTTAGATACGTCTTCTCGGGGGCCGGAATAGCTCAGTTGGTAGGGCGCCGGACTCGTGATCTAAGGGTTGCAAGTTCGAATCTCCGCCGGGTCGTTTCGGTACAGGGGGATTTTCCCCTCGGAGTTAACATTGGTTCTGACTCCATTTCCCATACAGTCCTTCGAATGAGGCTATAAACCCAGGTTCCGTGCGTGGCACCTTGCACACACGGCAAATCCCATCACCAACTTTCGGAAGAGAAGGTCAGTTTGGCCGTAGGTATGGATGACTCGTTACACATAGCATGCACCTTCCCCGAAGATGGAGTATGGCTGCCTTAATGGCGGGATTAAAAACGGTCATATACACAAAACTCCACTCCCTTTATTGGGTAGATGGGATTAATACTTGCCTGTATATACAGGGAGTGTCCGCAGGAGTATCAGCCGGCGTACGCAGAAGATACGTCTCCTCTATTGGCGTGACAAGCATGTAAGGCTGAACTGCCTGCACATTCTCACAGTCACGGAGTTAAATGAGGTCAATACAGGATACATCGATATTGTTCACTTCCGAATGACGAGATGTTTGCACACACTCACACCGCAAGGATTTAACTCCGTTATGCCTGTTTATTTTTGGACAAAAGATAGGCGTATGGATGATAATAAAAGTAATGGAATTTTCCCAAGGGAGCGCAATGACTCTGCGAGTTCTTATGGTGTGAATGCGTGTCTGGGTTCACAATCAGCCACTGCATTCAGAAAAGGTTCACAATGTATTGAGGACATAACACAGGTCCTTGAACGACCGTCTCAGGGACATGAAACCTGAATGAGTGAAAAAAAATCATTGTTTCACAAGAACGACGACAAGATGTGATATCAACATGTACTAACTTTTGTAGGAATGTGTGGCTGATAATACTGACTGATTCAGCCAAATGAAACAAACAAATAAATAACTAAAAAAAACCAACAACAAATGAATTAATGAATACATTAATCAGAAAATGAATTACTGAATAAATGAATAAATGCATGAATGAATGAATGAATAAATAAATAAACAACTATCACTAATTTTGCTCTGATAATGTTGGTAAAGCGTTTAATAAATGGAACGGTCAAGACGGTACAGTATGAAAGACGTCTCCTAAAACCAGCTAAGTTGGCTGGAAACGAATCAAGTCGATCAAAATTATCAAGGTGGCGTTTTTGTGGTTTTCGAAAGATTACGACAAATCACATAATTTAGACGCGTATTTGTTACTACATGGATCATCTAGGTCTTTACAGCACTGTGTTCAGCTACTTGCAAACACGTCGGAAACGAATTTTTACATTACACAATCTGCTAGTACGGGTGAACGTTTTAGAAATAACTGCATACAATTTTTCAATTTTATTATCCGTGTCATCAAAGTTTGGAGTGTACCTGTATGAAACGAATGAGTGCATTGCGAATTTCATGGATACCATGTAGCGGAATACACAAAACGCATCGGATTTGTAAAATTCTGACAAAATCTCGAGCTGACTGAGATGAGGTTCGCTAGATTTTTTCACTGCATTAAGCATACCCCGAAAATAAAAGTGATATTTGTCAGAAAATCGATCTTTCAGTGACGCGACTTTGGTATCAGGATTGTTTTCAATTATCGTTGTTTGTTTATTGATTTTCAGCCTTTTCAACGCATCTGTTGTCAGCAACGTTACAAATTTTGATTGTTTGATTGGTCTTTTTAAAAAAATATCTCTGGGGATTTTTCAAACCCATTCCTATTTCCTGTTGCGAGGACAAAATCTCTCCAGTAAATGGCACGGGGTAGTTCAGACAACCAAGGTAATTTAGGACAGTAATGAATGTGTTCCACTGGAGAATGTTACCAAGGTAATTTAGGACAGTAATGAATGTGTTCCATTGGAGAATGTTACCAAGGTAATTTAGGACAGTAATGAATGTGTTCCACTGGAGAATGTTACCAAGGTAATTTAGGACAGTAATGAATGTGTTCCATTGGAGAATGTTACCAAGGTAATTTAGGACAGTAATGAATGTGTTCCATTGGAGAATGTTACCAAGGTAATTTAGGACAGTAATGAATGTGTTCCATTGGAGAATGTTACCAAGGTAATTTAGGACAGTAATGAATGTGTTCCATTGGAGAATGTTACCTAGGTAATTTAGGACAGTAATGAATGTGTTCCATTGGAGAATGTTACCAAGGTAATTTAGGACAGTAATGAATGTGTTCCATTGGAGAATGTTTATTGAAAAAGTTGAAGAAGCTTTTGGTCCAAATCTAAGATACTTCCTTTGGATTGAAAAAAAAAAGTTTGAGTTGATTACATCAAGTGACAACTTCCCTGTAATAAAGTGAGTAAAACATCTGTACCCAATGTATGACTGTTTATAGGAATAGGCATGCCCTTTCAGCATGTAAAACACGCCGTAAAACGATTACAGCGGCTATAGATTGGCCAGCTTATAGGGGCATGCCCTTTCAGCATGTAAAACACGCCGTAAAACGATTACAGCGGCTATAGATTGGCCAGCTTACAGGGGCATGCCTTTTCACCATGTAAAACAGGCCGTAAAACGATTACAGTAGCTATAGATTGGCCAGCTTACAGGGGCATGCCTTTTCACCATGTAAAACACGCCGTAAAACGATTACAGCAGCAATAGATTGGCCAGCCTGTGTCTGCCGCATGACTTTCTGTTGTGTAGAGATGTGATAGGTGAAAGGCTTTAAAGGTTGATACCACACTTGCAGATCTGCCAGTCAGTTGAACAAGATGAAAAGATTCATAACAACGTTCTCAAGCTTTGCTGGGTTTCGTAATGCATGATCAAAATAAAATTCACCTTTACAGAACAATCTCACCTGAACATGAACAGCTTTCCTTCAACACAAGGAAGTTGTGTGTGCAACTCAGATACATTTCCATCTAAAACAATAGTAACCGACGACTTCAAATTACACTCAGGCCACAAGAGTCAAAAACAATAGTAACCACGACTTCAAATTACACTGAAGCCACAAGAGTCCAAAACAATACTAACCGACGACTTCAAATTACACTGAAGCCACAAGAGTCCAAAACAATAGTAACCACGACTTCAATTACACTGAAGCCACAAGAGTCCAAAACAATAGTAACCGACGACTTCAAATTACACTGAGGCCACAAGAGTTCAAAACAATAGTAACCGACGACTTCAAATTACACTGAAGCCACAAGAGTTCAAAAAATAGTAACCGACGACTTCAAATTACACTGAGGCCACAAGAGTTCAAACAATAGTAACCGACGACTTCAAATTACACTGAGGCCACAAGAGTCCAAAACAATAGTAACCCACGACTTCAAATTACACTGAAGCCACAAAAGTCCAAAACAATAGTAACGACGACTTCAAATTACACTGAAGCCACAAGAGCTCAAAACAATAGTGACCGACGACTTCAAATTACACTGAAGCCACAAGAGTTCAAAACACTAGTGACCGACGACTTCAAATTACACTGAAGCCACAAGAGTTAAAAAACAATAGTGACCGACGACTTCAAATTACACTGAAGCCACAAGAGTTCAAAACAATAGTGACCGACGACTTAAAATTACACTGAGGCCACAAGAGTTCAAAAACAATAGTAACCGACGACTTCAAATTACACTGAAGCCACAAGAGTTCAAAACAATAGTAACCGACGACTTCAAATTACACTGAGGCCACAAGAGTTCAAAACAATAGTGACCGACGACTTCAATTACACTGAAGCCACAAGAGTTCAAAACAATAGTAACCGACGACTTCAAATTACACTGAAGCCACAAGAGTTCAAAACAATAGTAACCGACGACACTCAAATTACACTGAGGCCACAAGAGTTCAAAACAATAGTAACCGACGACTTCAAATTACACTGAGGCCACAAGAGTTCAAAACAATAGTGACCGACGACTTCAAATTACACTGAAGCCACAAGAGTTCAAAACAATAGTAACCGACGACTTCAAATTACACTGAAGCCACAAGAGTTCAAAACAATAGTAACCGACGACTTCAAATTACACTGAGGCCACAAGAGTTCAAAACAATAGTAACCGACGACTTCAAATTACACTGAGGCCACAAGAGTTCAAAACAATAGTAACCGACGACTTCAAATTACACTGAAGCCACAAGAGTTCAAAACAATAGTAACCGACGATTTCAAATTACACTGAAGCCACAAGAGTTCAAAACAATAGTGACCGACGACTTCAAATTACACTGAGGCCACAAGAGTCAAAACAATAGTAACCGACGACTTCAAATTACACTGAAGCCACAACAGTTCAAAACAATAGTAACCGACGACTTCAAATTACACTGAAGCCACAAGAGTTCAAAACAATAGTAACCGACAACTTCAAATTACACTGAAGCCACAAGAGTTCAAAACAATAGTAACCGACGACTTCAAATTACACTGAAGCCACAGAGTTCAAAACAATAGTAACCGATGACTTCAAATTACACTGAAGCCACAAGAGTTCAAAACAATAGTAACCGACAACTTCAAATTACACTGAAGCCACAAGAGTTCAAAACAATAGTAACCGACGACTTCAAATTACACTGAAGCCACAAGAGTTCAAAACAATAGTAACCGACGACTTCAAATTACACTGAAGCCACAACAGTTCAAAACAATAGTGACCGACGACTTCAAATTACACTGAAGCCACAAGAGTTCAAAACAATAGTAACGACGACTTCAAATTACACTGAGGCCACAAGAGTTCAAAACAATAGTAAACCGACGACTTCAAATTACACTGAAACCACAAGAGTTCAAAACAATAGTAACCGACGACTTCAAATTACACTGAGGCCACAAGAGTTCAAAACAATAGTGACCGACGACTTCAAATTACACTGAAGCCACAAGAGTTCAAAACAATAGTAACCGACGACTTCAAATTACACTGAAGCCACAAGAGTTCAAAACAATAGAAACCCGACGACTTCAAATTACACTGAGGCCACAAGAGTTCAAAACAATAGTAACCGACGACTTCAAATTATACTGAGGCCACAAGAGTTCAAAACAATAGTGACCGACGACTTCAAATTACACTGAAGCCACAAGAGTTCAAAACAATAGTAACGACGACTTCAAATTACACTGAAGCCCCAAGAGTTCAAAACAATAGTAACCGACGACTTCAAATTACACTGAGGCCACAAGAGTTCAAAACAATAGTAACCGACGACTTCAAATTACACTGAAGCCACAAGAGTTCAAAACAATAGTAACCGACGATTTCAAATTACACTGAAGCCACAAGAGTTCAAAACAATAGTGACCGACGACTTCAAATTACACCGAGGCCACAAGAGTTCAAAACAATAGTAACCGACGACTTCAAATTACACTGAAGCCACAAGAGTTCAAACCAATAGTAACCGATGACTTCAAATTACACTGAGGCCACAAGAGTTCAAAACAATAGTAACCGACGACTTCAAATTACACTGAAGCCACAAGAGTTCAAAACAATAGTAACGACGACTTCAAATTACACTGAAGCCACAAGAGTTCAAAACAATAGTAACCGACGACTTCAAATTACACTGAAGCCACAAGAGTTCAAAATAATAGTGACCGACGACTTCAAATTACACTGAGGCCACAAGAGTCCAAAACAAGAGTAACCGAAGACTTCAAATTACACTG
>CM031620.1:6677326-6687326 GCA_018398815.1 Conus ventricosus | reverse complement strand
CCAAGGAAAGGAAAGCAGAGATGGACAAACAGAAAAACACAGATGTGAAATAAAAGGACAGACAACAGACAAGAGGGCCCTTGGTAAAACAGATGTCATAAAAAGGGACAGACAGACAGGGGATGGCCCAAACCGGGGTAAATACAGATGTGCTTAAAAGGACAGACAACAAGAGGGACAGACAATAAAACAAGATGGCATAAACAAGGACAACGGGACAACGAGAGGGACAGACGGGTAAAAAGAAGTGCATAACGGAAAAGGGAAGACAAAACAGAGAGGGCAGACATAAATACAAAAAGTCATAACAAGGCCCGCCCAGACAAAATGGCCCGACGGGGAAATAAAGGTTGCATAAAAAGGGAAAGGACGGGACAACAAAATTGGACAAAGGGTAAAAAACAGATTGCTTTAACAAGGACAGACAACAAAGATGGACAGGGGGTAAATACGATTTTCATAACAAGGACAGACAACAGATTTGCCCAACTTAAATACAGGTTAATAAGGGGGAAGGGGGACGCCAACAAAGGGGGGAAAAGACGGGTTTAAATACAGTTTTGCATAAAAAGGGACAACAGCAGAGAGGGACAGACAGGTAAATACAGATTGCAAAACAAGAACCAGACAGAGAGATGGACAGACGGGGTTAAAATTCGATGTGCAAAACAAGGACAGCCCAGACAAATGGACAACGGTTTAAATACAAAAGTGAAAAAACCCAAGGGGGACAGCCCAACAAAAAGGGACAACAAAAATTCCCGATGTCATAAAAAAGGGAAAAGGACAACAAAAAAGGACAACAGGTAAATACAGATGTGCATAAAAAGGAACCCCAGACAAACAAGAGGGACAGACGGGAAAAAACAGATTGCATAAAAAGGGAAAAACCCAAAAAAGGGGGCGCCCGATAAATACAAAAGTGCATAAAAAGGGAAAAAGACAACAAAAAAGGGGGAAAAAAAAGGGAAAATTTACAGAAGAACAAAACCCGGGAAAAGGGACAGAAAACAACCCAATCTGGGGAAAGAAATTTGGGTGGGATCTAAAAGTTTAAAAACTACGCACACATGGTGCCGTTTTTTCAACAGCGGGATATAGCCAAAAGAAAAAAAACCCCATCATCACAAAACAACAGCCTTTTTTTTCTTTTCTATTTTTTGTTTGTTTTTTGGGCCTTTGTTTTAAATTTTTCCACCCTGAAGTGAAGGGGGTTTCGTTGACTCCCCAAAAAACGTGATAGATCGAACAATTTTGAAAACGAAAAGAGAAAACAAAGGAAATAAATAACACTTTTGCCGATGAAAATACACACCAAAATTTTAAAAAAAAAAAATTAAAACAAGAAAAAAAATATCCATGGTCGGGAACGCACCTGGGTTTTTGTTTAATTGTAAAAAAAAAAAAAAAAAATTAAAAAAAAAAAAAAAAAAAAAACAAAAGGGGCACAGCGTTAAGCCCCCCAAAAATTCAGCACCACTTTAAAGCGTTTGATGGTGAATAGGGCGGCCCACCTGTCAAACAGCTTTTTTTTTTTTTGTGGGCATCATTTTCGGGAAAGGGAAGCCCAAGGGGGTTTGGTTTTTTTTTTTTTTTTGTTTTTTTCCCCTTTTAAGGGCCAAAAATTCCACCTCTTCTTTTTTTTGGTGCGTCACACGTCCTCTTCTCTCCAAAAAAAAAAAAAAAAAAAAAAAAAAAAAAAAGAAAAATTTTCCCAGTACAAACCTTTTTTTTTTTTTTCCCCCCCTTTCCCCAACCAGCCTTTTACACACCGGGTTTCCCCCTGTTTTATCTTTTTTAAAAGGGGGACTTTAGTCCGTTTTTTTTTTTAGTTTTTTGGCGTTTGATACAAAATGTCGGGTTTTAATGTTCAAATTTTTGGGGGTGGGTATGCCCACTCTCACACTGAAAATGTGCTTTTTTATAAAAAAGAGAAAAACAAATTGAAAAAAAAAACTTAAAAATTTAATTTAATTTTTTTTTTCTTTCGACCCCCCCCCCCCTAAAAAAAAAAAAGGAGAGAGGGGAATGGGGAAGGAGAAAAGAGAGAGGGGGAGAGAGAAAAGAGAGAGAAAAGGGGAGAAAAACAAAACAGCAACAAAAGGACAAGGCCCCATCATAGAGTTTACTAAATTTTTTACAAACTTTCCCCCCCTTTGGTAGCCCCCAAAAAAGGGCCCCACCCCTTTACGAAACAAAAGGGGCCCACAAGGAAGGCTGAAAAGGGCCAAGAAGCGTGACAATTCCCCCCCCCCCCCCTTTTTTTTTTTCATACTTCCCCCCCCCCCCCAACCGTCGACCCCACCCCCCCCCCCTCCCCAAATCCCCAGTTTTTTCCCCCCCTCTCCAACCCCAAAACACCCTCCCCCCCACCCCCCCCCCCTCTCCTCCCCTTCTTGATATTTTTGGGTTTTTGGGGTAAAAACTTTGGGTTTACAGGGCTTGTTTTTTATGGTCGCTTTGTTACAATTAATTCTTTAAACAAAAATAGGGGCCTAATAAAAAAAATAATAGCTACCAAGGGTATTATTTTTTTTTTTTTTTTTTGTTTTTGTGTGTTGTATGCCCCTTTACGAAATGTGATGGGCCTTTTAAAGGTTTGCGATAGCAACTAAAGAGGAAGAGAGAGAGAAGAGAGGAGAAAAGGGAGAGAGTGAGAGGGGGAGGGGAAAAAGAAGAGGGAGAGAGAAAGAGAGAGGGGGGAGAAGAAGAAAAAACAACAGAAAACAGAGAGAGACGAGAAAACAACACAACAGAAAAAGGAACATTCTACTTTTTGGGGCAATTTGTCAAAAATCACGAGGAACGAATTTCTTTTGGCTTTCAAATTTTAAGTATAGGGGAAAAAGGGGATTTTTTTTTTTTGGGCTATACTGACACCATTTTTCCCCGATAAAAGTTTAAATGTTTTTTATTTTTTTAAAGGCTCTTTTTAAAGGGAACGATTACTTTTCCCAGGGGGACGTCACGAAATGCCCGTTTTCTGCTTTCCCCAAACGGGCCCCTTTAGGAAATTTTTTCGATCCTTTTCCAAAAATAAAAAAAAACGGGGGCCTCGTAAAGAAATGTTCGTTTAATAAACTTTTTACCAAACGGGGTTTGGAAAGCATTTTATCACCCACTACTTCATTTTGTGTTTAGTATATTTGTAGGAGAAAAATTTGCATTTTTTTTTCCTTTTGTATTTCCGTAATCGAATTCCCCTTTGTTGCAAGGAGGGAGTGTCCCAAAATTTTTATAAATTTTCATTTTTCCCTTTTTTTCCCGGGAAACCAAAACCGGGCTTTATATCTGCCCTTCCTTTCTTTTTTATTACGTAAAAATTTGTAGAATTTTTTTGGGTTTTGGTACAAAAATTTTTTCTTCGATTTGATCGTGTTTTCCAAATTTAATCTTTTTCCGTTTGGGTTGATAATCCATTCTTTCCTTTTGCTTTGGGGAGCTTTTATTTAACCGTTTTTTTCCCAAAATAGTGTTTGGCGGGAAATTTGGTCTATTTTGGGTTTTTAAAATTTTTTATTTTAAGAGTCAAATTTCCCTTTTCGGGTTCTTTAAAATCTTTTTTTCTCTATTCCACTATTTTTCCACACATGAAAAAAAGGCCAGAATGATTTTAAAATTGTTTTAAACCCGGGTATTCCATATTATTTGAGTTTTGAATTTGTTTATTTTTAAATCTTTCCATTTTTTTTGCGTTTTGTTCCCCAATTTAGTGCAAAAAAATTTTTTCCCCAAAATTTTCGCTTTTGATTTTACCAAGAGCTCCCCTGCATTTCCTTTCGGCTTACATTTTATTTAATATATTGGGTTTGCCACTTCCCATCTGGGGGGAAATTTCCATTTGGGGGAAAAGACTCCAGCTATAAATTCCCCTGACTGTATATTTACCTACCCCACTGAAAAAAAAAACACGTTTTTATTTTGACATATTTGGTCTTTTTAAAGACCACCGTCCATAGGTTTTTTCCATCCTTTCTCTTGACCTTTTCAAATTTTGGCTCTTTTTTTTGAAATTCCCTTTCCAAATGAATTTTAAAATGAAACGTTTATCTCGTAAATATTTTCGGGTTTTAATCCAATTGATTGCTTTTCAAATATAAACGGGGTTTTCCAAAGAAACTTTTTAATTTGTTTTTTTTCCCCCACGTTTACTAAGACTCTAGGGCTCCTTTAAATTTTTAAGATTTAGGCTTTTATCCAATTTTTTTTATCCATTTTTTTTAAAAATATACTGGGCTCTTGAAATTTTTTTAAAAAAATAGCCCAAGAATCTTGTTTTTTGGGTCTTAATCAAACGGTATGTTTTCTTCGAGTTGTGAAAAACCAATCCGAAAGGTTTGGTTTTGGGGGTGTTTAAAAACAGAAACCCTAAAAATTTTTAAAATTTCTGTGAAAAAATCAAAGGGGCGTTTTAAAATTTTCTTCTTTTTTTTTGAAGAAAAAGTGTCGATGGGCGGCAAATTGTTTTATTTTCAGTTTTTCATTTGTTTCCCATTCTGATTAACTTAGGAAAACTTATTCCTTTATGCTACTTTTCCTAATTTTACCCAAAACAATTCAACTGACAGTAAAAAAGCGGGGGGCCCCCCCCGGAAAAGGGACATCCTTCCTGTTTCCGCATTTTTACGGGGAAGGGTTTGGGAAACCGCCTCCTTTTTAACCTTTTACAAATAAAAATTTGTATAAAAATTTGCTATCCATTTAATAAACTTTTCCCGAAACCAAAGTTAGGGAAAAGCTTTTAACATAAAAGGGTACTGTATTAAATCAAAAGGCTTTTGGGGTAGTCTAAGCAAAAAGGGATAACCAGCTTGTTTTGTTTTTAAGTACTCAATGACATCGTGGGTTTTTTTTTTCCCCCTAAAAAAACTGTTGATTTTTACCCGCCTTTAAGATATCCAACTTTTTCTTAATTAAATTTAAATTTTGATATTACTTTGTTTTAATTTTTCCCTCCCAAGATTTTTGGGCTGGGAAAATTTATAATCAGTGTTCGGATTGAAATTGGTCCCCGTTACAAAAATTTTCAGCCTACTCTTTCCCTTTTTGAAAACCGGGATTATTATACTTGTTTCTTTTGGGGATGAAAATTCCCTTTTTCAAACGCCCTCGTTGAAAAAGGCCCTTTTAAACCCGATTTTTTAAAATTTTCCCCCAGAAAAATTTCATAAATTTTTCCGTTAAGCCTTTAAAAAAACCGGGAATGACCATTTTTTTTTTTTGCTTTCAGAGCACAAATTACTTCTTCTGTAGAATATATTTTTTCCCAAAAGGCTCTTCCTCTTTCATTTAGCTTTAGGGAGTTGTACACCTGAAAAGAGTTTAAAATTTTTTCCCTTAAATATTTTCTGTACCGTGCTCGGGTTTTTATATAAATTATATAATAATGAGTTTTTCTTCCAATATCATTTTTTTGGAGGTTAAACTTCCCGTTTTCTTGAAACCCTTGTGTTTACCTTTTTCTTACCCCAAAATTTTTCTAGGTTTACAAAAATTTTGTGTTTTTTTCCCCTTCCTCTACCTTTTTAAACCCGAGATCAAAACCCTTTTCCCCTTTTTCTTTTTCAAGAGCTAATTTTTTCAAACTGCTGCTTCAGCCAAACTTTTCCCCCTTGCGTTTGAAGATTATTTTGGATCGCTAACTATTTGTTTTTTCCATTTTTTTAAGCGAAAACTGTATTTTTCCAGTGTTTCATTTTTTTTTTACGTAAGCTTTATATTTTACCATACCTGTACAAAACTCTCTTTTTTTTAATTTTGAAAGATTCCCAAATTTTGGGGGGTTACTCTTTTTTCGGTTAATTTCTACAAGAATTAAATCTGGGTATTTCGTTAAAACCTGTTGGGAAAAACCCGTTTTTTTAAATAGGAATTTTTAAAAAGCCCCAGTAACCTGGCCCCCCTTGATGAAAGGTTTAATTATTTATTCAGTCAAAACGGCCTTTAGGGCCCAGTTTTTGGGAACCATGGTTTACTTCAAAACCGAAGAAAAAAGGGAAATTTAGTTCTTGGTTGACGAACCAGTTTTCTATTCAACGTTGATGGGATTTGTTTGCCCCATGTGTTTTTTTTTTTTTCCGTACCGGGGGAAACCCTCCAAAAAACAGTTGGGTTGGGAAAATCGTTATCATTTTTTAAGACTGCCCACCTCATTTTTTAAAATGTGGGGGGACCTTTTTGGGACATGATTTCCGCTGTCTCCTGTGCATAAAACTATAAATGCCAACCCAAGGCCAGTTTCCCCTTTAAACCCAAATTTTGGGAGCAGTTTGACCCTTTTGAATTGGCATTTATCGGGTTTTCTCATCCCCCTCAGGGGACTTGATTCTACGGGGATGCGAAATTCGGGTTTAAAACCCCAACCTCATTAAAACATTCAACCATTCAAACCCGGGTTTGATTTAAAAAGCGGATTTTTTTTTACTGTTCTTTTGACAAGTAAGACTTCAAAAACCAAAAAAAAACGATTATCTACAAAAAAAACACTGTGTGGGGTTTTATTTTTTTCAAAAACAAAATTTACAAAAGTTTTAAATAGAGAAACCCTAGGGGAAATACCCGGGGCTAACACGCCCCCTTTGATAACGTGGGGAAAAGCACCCGACTAAAACGCGCTTCATTTACAATGGGTTTTCTTTTCCCCAGGTTTCCCCTTTTTCATTTTGGTCAACTCTGTCGGGGGGTTTTTTCAACCCCTGTCTGGGGGGGGTGGGCAAGCTTTAATTGCTATTCCCGGCTACTTGCCCCAGCACAGGGGTTTTGTTTTTTTCCCCATGCTGTGGGGTTTTGAGTTTCAAAAAGGCACAAAATATGCTGCATTTTTAAAAAGACAGTGTATTTCAAAATTAAAAAAGTTTTGAATCAAAAAATACTTTTTAAACAGCTTTATTTTTTTAAAAATTGTGTGGAAGACATGGAATCACTAACAATTTTAACAACTAAAAAACTCCCTTTAAACCCCCGCCAACCCCAAAGGGAAATTGTGGAAAAAGAAAAAATGTTTTACTTTAAAAAATAAAAGGGATACTTTTAAAAAAAATGATTGAAGGGGGGCTCTAAAGCAGGGGTTAATCTGGCAATTTTGTGAACTACTGGCGTTTAAATGACGCTTTTTAAAAACCAGAAACAGTATAAAAAAACCCCCCACCGAACTTTTTCTCTCTCTCTCTCCTCTCTCTCTCACACACACCATACACACACACCACACCCCACACACACACACAAAACACAATCACCCCAAGAAAACCCACCACCAACACACAACACACACACAACACACACACACCCCACACAACACCCCAAAAACACCCCACTACATTTGTAACACACACACTGTAAAACACACACACACACAACACACGGGCCCCAAAAAATCAATACTGCCGCCCCTCCTCTTCACCCCATTTCCCTCCCCCCACCCTCCCCCGTTACAACAAAATGACAAACTTTAAAAAACCCTTCACTTCTTTCCCCGGCTGAATTTGGGAAATTTGGGCCCTCTTTTTTTAAATACGGGCAACCTGTGGGGCTTTTTAACGACCCTCGGGCCACGTAAAAAAGGGCAGGGGGGGGTTAGGGGCCTCACATGACCACAAAATTTTTCCCATTTGGACCCCCGGAAATACAAGGTTTTACTCCCTTTGTTTTGGCTTGGCGGGTTTTTTCCCCAAAAAAAAGGGCAAACCGGTTTACTAGGAAAAAATTGTCATTCAAGATTAAAAGATTTATTTTTAAAACTCAGGGTTAGATTTTGTAAAAAAGAATCGGGTTGAAGCTTTTTCTTTTTCCGCCAAAAACTGAAAAAAGTATTGTTTTCCCTAGGGGGTGGGGGAAAAAAAAAAAAGTAACCGACTTTTTTGAAATGAACGAACTTTTTTAAAGGTTTTTTTTGGTTAAAGGAAATAAAACGAAAAAGGGCCCCAAATTTTTGTTAAACCAAAGAACACCCAAATTTTCAATCGTTTTGATTTACGATGAGGGGTTTCCTTTTTTTAAAAAATGGCCCTGAAATTGTTGAAATTTGGCCAAAGAAAAACAACCCAATCTGCGTTGATTTTTGGGGCTTTGGGCTTAGACACCCAAAACATTTTTAAAAAAAAAAAAAAAACCCATAAAACAGGGCGTTCTTTTCTTCAGGGCGGTGAGCATGTCTGTTTCGAATGTTTAAAAAAACTCTTTCAACTTTCTTTTGTGTTTTTATAACTATCCAAAATTTTCCAAAAGCTGGGAATCAGTATAAATGAACGTGTAGCAAACCCCAAAACCTTTATTAGCTTACACAAATCGATTTTCGAATGTTTGGAAAAACAATGGGGCGGGCGGGGCCTTGGGGGGTAACACACCATTGGAGAGAGTGGGGTTTGGCCACCACTTCATATAAAATGCTCCAAAAAAAAGACGAGTACACTCTGGCGATTAGAGCCCCCATAAAAGCTGGGCTCAGCAAATTGCTGAACTCTGCCAAACCATTTGCAACCGGGGTTGAAAAGGGGAGCACAGCACAAACTAGCCAAGTGATTATATGGCACTTGACCTGCAAAGCGGGGCGCCTCCCCCAAATGACGTCAGCACGACCCTGCAAAGCCGGGGGCAAACTAGCCAAATGACATATATTTTATTGACCTCAAAGGCGGCACACCGCAAAGCCAGGGGCAAACTAGGCCAATATCCATATGATCACTTAGCCTAGTTTGTTTGAGGTTGCACAAGACACCCTTTTTAGTCAAAAGCAAAATGGCCCTAGAGTTTCATTTCTTTTTTGTTTGTTGTGTTGTGTTTTTGTCCTACCTCCCAGCAAAACCCCCACCCCCCCCACCCCACGCACCACCCCCCCACCCCCCCCCCCCCGGTTTTTATTTTTGTTTTTTGTTTTTGTTTGTTTTTTATTGTTTGTTTGTTGTTTGTTTTGTTCAAAACCCCGCACCACGTACCCCACCCCCATGCACCTGCACACTCAAGTCATCCACAATTCTTAACTCAATCACCCCAAGTCACTTCTAATTTTTACTAATTGTCCCAAGTTTATTCACAAGTCACCCAAGTCATCACAAGTTCTTACTTAAGCATTCCAATTTTCCTTAAGTTCTTAGTTAAGTTTTAATCAATTTTGTTCTCAAGCCCCAATTCTTACCCAATTTTAAACCCAAGTCAAACAAGTCATCCTCAAGTACAAACCCAAATTCTATTTAATTATCTTATAAATTTTCAAAAAAAAAACAATCTATGTTTTTATCTTAAATAGTAATGTCTAATATAGTACACACACGCCCAAAAAATGCGCACACTGGAAAATCTTGCCGGGGTTTTCCCGCCGAGATCGGTTTTGCATGATCTTAATGAATTCTTACTCCAAACAACCGCATTGATTACAATTCTGCTTGAAAATGGCTTTTTAACTCCCGTCTTTATTTAAGACTTACATTTATAAAAACGCCTGATATTTTTATTAAAAAAAAATTTAAATAATTCTTAAAATATTTTTCCCCTCGAAAAAAGGGTCAAAAATCTTTTGTTGTTGACTTCTGGGTGCGTTGCCTTCTGTATTTAGCGGTTTTAAATTTTTTTTATTGCTTTTTTTCTGCCCTTGTTAAAATTTTATAACCTAATAACCCCCCCACAGCAGCAAGGGCGCCAAAAATGGCAACAGTTTTAAATTCAATATACCATGAAGACTTTGGGCTTTTGCCTTGAATCACAGGGGGTTTTTTAGCGGGATTGAATCAACTTGTTCTGGGGTTGGCGTTTCACGGGCGCTAAGCCGGACGGGCCCCACCACCCTTCCCACACCTATTACCACTACAGCAACAATACAGCACAATAACCAGCTTTACAACACCACTTCTTTTTTCACACACACACTATGGCCCACCACTCACTCCATCACCCATACACCATTCTCACTTCTTCCCTGACCCACACACCCTGCACGACCCTGAGGGCCCCAAACCACTAAAGCAACCCCCGTTTGGGATAAAAAACCCGGCCCCCCCCCAAGGGGGCA
>CM031620.1:6667602-6677226 GCA_018398815.1 Conus ventricosus | reverse complement strand
ATTAACGTATGAAGTGTTAAGGTGTAATAAAGAAATCTATAACTGACCTCACCAAGGATCGGATATTTAAGTGATCAGCATACGCACTCCACACCCAGTTGTTGCACAAAACACAGCAAAGTTTAACTGGCTCTGATAAAAACTGCATCGGATGACTGAACCACACTTTTGCGATGTAGTCTTTTTTAACAGGGGGTTAAGATATCTGCTTAATGGAGTACTTACCTTTTTATGAAAGGTGTCAGTCTGGGTCACAGAAATGTCGAGGGTGTCAGTTGTTATATTTTAAGATTGTAGTGCGGCCCAACAGAATATTTTGCATCAGTATATTTAAATGCACTCATTTTTAATTTGTTTTAAAAATGTTTGTAACAATAACAACTCAAGACCGCCCTTCGTTTTTAGAACATGCTATTAATAACGAATGCGGAACCAGAACGGTCGCGCTCCATGAAATATTCTACAAAGTCGTATGGTTTAATATAAGCAAAGCCAAGAAGAATAATAAGGTTCTAAAAGTTGACAAAACAGGGGCCAAAGTTAGCCAGTTAACAATACCTGATGGTTATTACGGGTTTTGCTCGCTAAAGAAGCAATGAGTAACTTCGACATTACTCTCAAACTTAACAATGCAAATCTAAAAACAATGTTAACATTCAAGCCTGAAGAAGAAGGGGGTTACTATTTTGATAAAGAGCTAGCTAAAATGTTAGGCTTTGCAGCTGACAATTATAGATTTAGAGTTACACCAAACAAAACTACTTATGAGGGAGAAAATCCGCTCGATCTTGCATTACATTCATTACTCTATGTTCATTTGGATGAGCTGAGCACTGATGAAAACTTATATGATGGAAGGCCCTCAACAGTTTTGAGAGCTCTTCCATCTGGAAAAGCTGCATATGCGATTATGAAATTATACAATTCCCTAATTTACAGTTTAAAAGATTAGTTTGTGGAAGGGTCGGATCATTTAATATAAAAATTGCAGACAAAGCAGGAAAGTTGTAAAATGTGATAACCTGCACATTGTTTTGGAAATAAAATAATTAGTTTGTACTAAAAACATGTCGCGTGGACCAGAAGAACCGGGAGTTACATTAGCGCCTGTAAGGTGTATAACCTTAGAATTAAAAGACCTTGCAGACGTTGCGGACTTTGAACAGAACGGTGAGATAGGCGCTTTGTATGGTTTTGAGTACACTAAAGATGGTGATTATAAACGCAAAGAGGTTGGCGACAGCAAAAAGTTTCCTAAACTAGAACAACTGTGCAATCTAGAGGCAAATAATGTTGGCCAGTATGAATATAAAATAGTTCGAAAACCTGACCTCAAATGGCACTTAGAACCATATTTAGAATGGGACATAAAATTTGAATTCATAAGCCCATTTACATATTTTAGCCGTCAAAAAAGTTTCAGAAAAGCATTCAACTCTGGCCCTTTACATGTAAGTCTTATGCCAGACGACAATAGTCGGAAAGAAATTGAAATAACGCCGTATGGGAAAAAACAGTACATCCTCCACAGAAAAGAAACAGTTGTAAAAAAAGCTTCTACAAAATTACAGTTCTTTCCAAGCAGAAAATTAGGAGACACGTTCACAATGATATTTGAAATTTCTGTCTTTAAAGATGTGGAGAGGGATGGGGTTGTGGGCGTTAGTGACGTCCTTATAAAAGGAATTAATATTAGCTGGCAAAACTTAGACGTTAAACGCCTTAACGTTACCATCGTCGTTCTTCACAATGGTGAGGATATTAAGATCATAACAACAAGCAACAAAATCAATGTTGACTTAAATAGAAACAATCTTACAGAACTGAATTGGATTAATCTTACACATTTAGGCCTCATAGGGTTTTATTATACTGAACAAGTTTTGACGGAGAGTATGATAAAAATAATAACTGGATTAGATTAAATTCTGTTATAAAACTATGGAGCAGTTAAACTTTATGATAAAATCCCCTCATTGTTCAATGATTTGTGGGCAGACTGGTTGTGGAAAAACAATATTTGTCCTAGACTTATTACAAACAGTTTATCGCTATAATTTTGATCATATTGTGATTTTCTGTCCAACACTTAAAAGGAACAAAGCATATCATGATAGAAGGTTTATATGGACAGACAATGACGTATATTTAGTTAATCCTAGCACTAAACTGAGTGAGTGTTTAGAATACTTTTATAAAGTGTTTGAAGGAACGCAGACACTCTTTATTATAGATGACTGTTCAGCAGAAAAAGATATAGTTAAAAAGAGAAACACTTTGTCAAAGCTGGCTTTCAGCGGAAGACATGATGGGATAAGTGTGTGGATTTTATGCCAGAAATATAACTCGGTTTTAAAAGACTTTAGAGAACAGTTAAAGACTGTAGTGTTATTTCACATGAAAGACAGAGACTCATTTGAAGAATGTTTGCGCGAAAATGATGTTATTGAAAATGATCAAGAAAAACACAGGATTAAGCAAAAACTGAAATCTGAAAAGTTTAGTAAATTAGTATTGAAAACCCTACACAGTATGTTTGTTTGTAGGGTCGTTATTTTTTGGTTATTAAAGTCTTACTTGTTAAAGAACAGTAATATGCCGCTTCTAGAGTCAACCGGTCGAACTGGTTGAACTGTGTAATGCAGGTTGGTTTTACCTCGTTAATGCGCATGCCCAGTAGAATCAAGTCCACTGAGTATGAGAGAACTGATAAATGCCAATTCCTAGGGTCAGCTGCTCCGAAACTGGTTAAGGAGCAGCTGGCCTAGGATTGGCATTTATCAGTTCTCTGCAGTTGAAGTCACCAGTTACCAGAAGTTTGTTATCTGAGTACTGACGTATGATATTCTGAGTTCTGGTGAAGAAACGCAAATTATCAGCATTATCGTTCGGGCGTAAATTTTTTATGATGATGACGTTGAGTTCTTGGGTTTTTACTGAAGCTTTTCAAAATTCTATCGTATTTGTTTTCTATCTGTTACTTCGCCGGAAAAAAAAAATGCTTGGAGACTAAAATGACTTCCCCTTACTGTGCTTTGTTCCTTCATTATGTATGATTTTCCCCCCCCACTGCTTTTCCCATATATCAATGTCTTTTTTTGTAATGTGTGACTCTTGGATAATATGATATCACATTTTCGCCCTTTGAAATAGTTGAACATCGCCTTTCTTTTCATGTTGTTTCTTAGCCTCTGAGTGATAGACAATACTTTCAAAGCGTCCATAATAAAAACTTTAAATATGTTTCCGGCATTTGAAATCACATTTCAGAGCTTTTAGTCCATTGACATAGCTAGGTCCGGCAACGAAGAGGCAATGAGGGGGGGGGGGGGGGGGGGGGGGGGGGGGGGGCTAGCCTATGTGGTCCTTCATTTCTGAAATACGGTGTCATCGTCGTCAGTGTCACAGTCGTGTGTTCGGCTAGTTTCGGACGCTTGTCTGTCTGGTCCAACGGGGAATCCTTGGGACTGGGGTCGTTTTACCGATCCGGAGCCGTTCCTTCTAAAAGTGTTTAGTGTAGTCTGTCTTTGCTTTTTCCTTGATCTGCTGCGGGTCCAAGGAACTGTCTGTATTGTTTTTGGGTTTTTTGTCCTTTTCACTGTGTCCACTCGGTGTTCGGTCATGAAAATGTCTTCACTGTTTTCAGTCGTGTGCTGTGCATTGTCTGTTGTGTGAGGTTGGTTGTTGCATGACTTGTAGTTTCGGCATGCATGCCACACACAGGATCTCCAGCCTTATGTCCGTCTTTTGAAGCACTGTCTGCATTTAATTGGGTTTTTGCAGTCTCTAGTGCTGTGGCCCTTGGAGAGACAGTTGGGGGCATTCTGCATCTTGCTGCTGTTGACAAGCTTTTGCTCTTTATGGTACAGACTGGTCGGAACGGGGCCCAATCTGCATAGTTTTTGGGGGGGCTCGATCGGAACCCCTTTCGTAGAGGAAGCGTTCCCTGTTTTCCAGTGAGTCAATCTTCCTCTCTGTCTCTGTCTCTTTCTAGGATGAGTTTTGAGCGGACCGAGACCCTAGCTGTTTAACGGACTGCAGCAGCTCGTCGTCAGAGAAGGAAAGCGGAACGTTCCCAATGACGAGTTTAGTCGCTGGCGGCCTTGATCCTCTCTCTCACCTGATGTGCCGCTGATCGGGTCTCTGATGAGAAAAGGGTTTGGTTTTTTCACGTTGATGTGAATCCCACGAAGAGAAAACCCTTGCGTTAACAGTTTCTGTCTGATGGTAATGTTACGGGGATAAATCCTCCACAAGGAGCCTATTCGTTGAGCTCCGTCCTTACTGTTGTGACCGCAGACTTTTTCCGCAGCGGCACAAAGTTCGTGCGTTGTAAATGATTTTTTTTTCGAAAGCTGGCAGCTCATTGTTAATTAGGGAAAACAGGCAAAGAACGCTCACCTTCGCTCTCCGACGACATCTTGCAGCAAAACACCGCGTTTGTCACAAAAGCAAATCACAACGACGGTGGGGGAAGAAAGGAAGAAAAAAAAAGAAAGAAAAAAAGAAAAAAAAAAGAGTGAATGAGGGTAAAATTTGTGGTGGGAAAAAAAAAAAATACACCCCCACACAAGCTGTTTGTTCTTTAAAAGGGGAAGATACAAGCAATCCTAAAGAAAAAAAACAACTTAAAAGTGAACTACGTAAACTTTAGAAATCATTGAACAATGCTTCTGGTCAGGGGGTTTGGGAAAAACACGCCCTGCGGACTTCAGCGTGAACACTCGTCTTCAATTCTGTCAAACAGCTTTGTGGAAAGGTTGTCCTAAAAATAAAGAAAAAAGGAAAATAATGGAAGCCAACAATGACCATGTAAAAATTTGTGATGGCGATGATGACGAGGAAGACAGATTTAAAAATCTCAAAGGACGAGGAGCGTTGAGGGGTAATTGCAGGGATACCAAAGCAAATAAACTTTAAAGGGATAGAAATGGGAAAGAAATTAGAGAAAAGAGAAAAAAAAAAGGGAAAACAAGAAAGAAAGGCAGAGACAAAGAACGGAGGGAAAAAAACCTGAAAGAGTTCGGGCCGAAACACTTGCCTGACGAGGGTTTCTTCTGTGAGAGACATTCTGCTGTCAAGCTTCCCTAGAGATATTCCCCACTGTAGTTGGTCACTCTCTTTCACATTTTGCCGTCTACTGTGATGAAAAAAGATCTTGTCCCGGATTTGGCAAGTTAAGTCTGAGTCATTATCAATCGACTTAGTCGTCTTTAAAATCGTACTGCGTCCGAAACCAGATTTTTTTTTTGTATCAACACTTCGCAGTATTGTCAACAATAATGAAAACAATGTGTTACATTTTGTGTTTAACGCATTGAGTTTTTTGATAGATAACGCAATCCACAACTATAATACTGTTAGGTTGGGTTTTTTTTCTGGGGACACTGCTGATCAGTTTAGGTATTTTACCTTAAATGGAAGACAAGTTTACATGGGCACTCCCTTTCATTCCGGAAACCAAAGTGACTCATTTCCTGGACTGCTCCGCTTTCTTCAGCGGTTTATCAGTCGATGTCGGTCAAAGGTGGTTTGCAGCCATCCCCAAACACCACATTAAGTGAGAATTTAGGCAAACTCTCCATTTTTCTCTCCTCATCTTTACTGTTCTTTCTGAACCTATGGACTTCATAAATTTCTTATCGGAAGTGGTCGAACCACCCGCTTCCCTAGTATACGGAAAACAATTAAAGTGTTGCACAAGAGGAGGATGAGGAAGAGGAGGAGGAGGAGGGAGGAGGAGGAGAAGAAGAAGAAGAAGGGGAAGAAAGAGAAGAAGGGAACAAAAAAAAACAAGATCAAAAACAAAAGAGAACAAGAAACAAAAAAAGAACAGGAACAAAGAAGGAAAATAGAAGGAAAGGAGATTTAAAAGGCGAAGAGAAGAAGAAGAAGAAGAAGAAGAAGAAAAAAGAAGAAGAAGAAGAAAGAGAAGGAAGAAAGAGAAGAAGCCAACTTATTCTTGATATTTCGTCAAAATTGCATAACTGTGCAAAACCCACTCCCCCCATCCCCCCTTTCCCCCCTCCCCCCCGGACACTGTGGGAACGGCATGATGATGCTGACGGAACTTCCGGTTCTAGAGAAGAGCTGAGTCTCCCGGCAGAAGACTGTCCGGAAAAGGGCCTCTGACCCCGTATCTGTCCTCCTGCTCAATCCTGTTCTGTGACAGTGACGGAGCGGCGGAGGTCACCGGACAGTTTGTCCAGCGGGAAACTGTCACGGAATGCTGAAAAGACGACCCGGGGGCCGAACGACAGCAACAACACAAATGCTGAGATATGATCGCCAAGTCTTTACAACACTTTTGTAAAGTCGTCCCCACACACACACCAAAACACACACCACACACACACACACACACACACACACACGCATACACACACACACACACATAATACACACACACACAAACACACACACACACATACACACACACACCACACACACACCACACACACACATAAACACACCACACACCCCACACACAACGCACGCACGCACGCACGCACGCAAGCACGCACGCACGCACGCCACAACACACACCACACACACACACAAGTGCGCAGGAAGCAACAAAGACGAGTCACTTTCAACAGATCATTGAAGGACTTCCTCCAGCACTGCCCCCAGGAAATTTGTAACACCAATGAAAAAGAAAAGGGAAAAAAATCCGCCCAAAAATGTTTTATGGCTTCGTGACAAACACCATCGTCACAAAATTTTACACCCAAACAAACAGCCGTGGACTGTTAGCACGGGGAGTCAAGCACCGAGCAGTACCAGCGCTCCTTCTTCGTGCAGAAACCCCCATGGATGGAGTGAACTGAATGAGAAAGTCGTCCCGGCACGCTCTGTGGCAGCGTTCTCTGCAGCAATCAGCAGAGTCACTGTGTTGCCATCCTGGCAATACATTGCAAAAAAACATGTTTTCAAACCATAACAGATCAAATTCATAAAAAGATCCTGATCCTGATCCCGATAGCCTTTGCGGATGCAGAGCCGCAACAGGGTCCCCTTGAGTGAACTCGGGGATGGCCGTCGGGGCGTCAGTTTCACTGGGTCAGATTGATTTTAAAAACGAAATAAACGAATTTTGAAATAAGCTTTCATTTACCTGAAGAGGGCTGTTCCTCTTTTTTCCGTTGTTATTTATAACCTAGGAAGGTTTCCAGCAGCGTAAAAGTCCTGATCCTGATCCTGAGAGAGGGGAGAGGAGAGAGGGAGATGAGGATGAGAGATGGAGAGAGAGAGAGAGAGAGGGCAGATGTGTGTGAAAGAGGAGGAAAGAGGGGAATGTGAGGGGGGGAGAAGAAAAAGGAGGGGGAGGAGGAGGAGAAGAAGAAAAAAAAAGAAGAAGAATGAGAAGAATGTGTGTGTGTGTGTGTGTGTGTGTGTGTGTGTGGTGTGTGTGTGTGTGTTGTGTCGTGTGTGTGTGTTTTGTGTGTGTGTGTGTGTGTGTGTGTGTGTTGTGTGTGTGTGTTGTTGGAGCGAGGATGAGAGAGAGAGGGGAGAGAGGGAGAGAGTGGGAGAGAGAGGAGGAGAGAGAGATGAGGAGAGAGAGGAGAGAGAGGGGGAGAGAGGAGGAGAGATTGATTGATTGATTGATCTTAATACACAGGATGAAGATTTTAGGCAAAGCCTAGTCTTACAATTGTCCTTGTCATGTATTTTACACAGATTTCTGTCATGCAGGGATTACGAAGAGAGAAGGAGTAGGGGAGAGAAAAGGGATGGTAGACAGAGTGGGAGTGGGGATGAGCAATTTTAACGGAGTAGGTTTTATGTTGAGACGATTTATCCAAAGTATGGCACACAGAAGACTTTGCGAATGGGCGCTAATCATTGTAATCGATAATTAAATTACTGAGACATAAAATGTTTATGCAAATGTTCCTTGAAAAGTTCTGAAGTATTCATGTTTTGTAGATTCGGTGGAAGTGAGTTCCAGACATATGGTCCAGAGTAAGCTAGGCTTGTTTTGTATAAAAAAGCAGAAGAGCACACAAAACAAAGTGTGAAGTAACGCAGTTTAATGCACGACACAAAACAGGACAAGAAATTTTCGGCAATATGCCTTCCTCAGCAACAAAAAAATCAAAACAGTAAAGACATAAACATGCACAATACTCCCCTTTACTGTTTTGATTTTTTTTGTCGCTGAGGAAGGCATATTGCCGAAAATTTCTAATCCTGTTTTGTGTCGTGCATTAAAACTGCGTTACTTCACACTTTGTTTTTTTGTGTTCTTCTGCTTTTTTGTCATGTTCCAGTAACGCTGCAGTTTGTTTCATTGCCGTTTATTTTGTATAGATCAATGCGTGGGTAGGGAAGAAGGAATTTCGTCGAGCCAGAAAAGCTGTTCGATATTGTGAAAAGGGCATTGATATAACATGGCATAGTATCTGTCAAGATTGTAAACATAAATGATGCCTTGTTGAATTCCAATTGCCTATTCAGAGGAAATATGTTCAGCGCTTTTAGTTTTTCGTCTGTTGTTAGAGATACAGCTGGATGGAGTAGCTTTGCTGCACGTCTATGGAGAGAATTCAGCCTTTTTTTTCTTTCTTTTTTTTTTTTTTTTTTGAGAGAGAGAGAGAGGGGGGGGGGGAGAGAGAGACTCAACACGGTGGAATTGGCAACAATTTTGATAGTCACGGTCTCACAGCAACTATATATACCCCCCCCCCCCCCCAAAAAAAAAAAAAAAGAAAAAAAAAAAGAAAAAAAAAAAGAAAAAAAAAAGGCGGTTCTGTCCCAATCAAACTGGTGACCGATAATGGCAGCTTAATATTTTTTTGTCATTGACAAGCTTTAAAACTGGATTTTGCCAATCCATTTCCATTCAACCCCACGGTATCAATCCAGATGGATATTCAATTAAGCATTCGCAGACTCGCAATAGACACATGACAGGTTAATCAGACTGACCACAGACCACAATTATGGCTAGTTGTGGTTGTTTCATGTACATGTTCTACTGTAGTCTAAGTCAATCTTCTTGCACTGTTTTATTCTACTTTTCACTTGTCCTGCTTGATGAAAAATAAGGACGGAAAAGGAGAGAAAGAGCGAACAAACGAAGGATTGAAAACAAGGACAGAAAGAAGAAAATATCAACGAAGACGGCAGAAAGGAAAGAAAGAATGAACAAACAAAAGATTAAAAACAAAGACAGAAGAAAATATTAATGAGAAGGGCGGAAGAGGAAAGAAAGAACGAAGAAACGAAAGATCAAAAACAAAAACAGAAAGAAGAAATATCAACGAAGACGGCGGAAAAGGAAGGAAAGAATGAACACACAAAATATTAAAAACAAAGACAGAAGAAAATATTAATGAAGAGGGCGGAAAAGGAAAGAAAGAACGAAGAAACGAAAGATCAAAAACAAAAACAGAAAGAAGAAAATATCAACGAAGAGGGCGGAAAAGGAAGGAAAGAATGAACACACAAAATATTAAAAACAAAGACAGAAGAAAATATTAATGAAGAGGGCGGAAAAGGAAAGAAAGAATGAACACACAAAATATTAAAAACAAAGACAGAAGAAAATATTAATGAAGAGGGCGGAAAAGGAAAGAAAGAATGAACACACAAAATATTAAAAACAAAGACAGAAGAAAA
>CM031620.1:6617602-6662602 GCA_018398815.1 Conus ventricosus | reverse complement strand
CTTCTAAGCTGGAGCTACTTGTATGGACAGTGGTATCATCACAAAAGAGTTCACATGAATCATCAATATAAAGAGGGAGATAATACACACACACACACACACACACACACACACACCACACACACACACACACACACACACACATATATATATATATATATATATATAGAGAGAGAGAGAGAGAGAGAGAGAGAGAGAGAGAGAGAGAGAGAGAGAGAGAGAGAGAGAGAGAGAGAGAGAGAGACTGACTGATTGATTGATCTTTAATACGCAAGGATGAAGATTTTTGGCCAAAGCCTAGTCTTACAATCTGTCCTTGTCATGCATACATTATTTCAACACATATCATTCATACTGACAATTCAACATAGCAACATTGCAATCTAACTCTACAATGATCCGCAAACTATTCATAAAAGTACTAATGAGATGGGGGATGGTGAAACAGAAGGAAACTTACAAACAAACAAACAAACAAAGCTACAGAGAGAAAGGTCAGAGGAGGGTGGGGAAGAGAGAATGGTAGGTAGGGTGAGGAAAAAAGGGGTGGTAGACAGAGTGGGAGTGGGGATGCGAGATTTTAACGGAGTAGGCTTTATGTTAAGACGATGTATTCAAAGTATATGGTTCACAGAAGACTGCGAATGGGCGCTAATCATTTTAATCGAATAATTAGATTACTGGAACATGAAATGTTCATGCAAATGTTCTTGAGAAGTTTTAAAGTATTCGTTTTTTGTTAGATTCGGTGGAAGTGACTTCCAGACATATGGTCCAGAGTAAGCTAGGCCTGTTTTGTATAGATCAATGCGCGGGTAGGGAAGAAGGAATTCGTCGAGCCAGAAAAGTTGTTCGATCTTGTAAAAAGGGCACTGATATAACATGGAGAGAGAGAGAGAGGAGAGAGAGAAGAGAGGAGAGAGAGAGGAGAAGAGGGAGAGAGGGGAGAGAGAGAGAGAGAGAGAGAGAGAGAGAGAGAGAGAGAGAGGGGGGGGTTCCGTTCTCAGTTTCTTTTGTGTGTTTTTTTTTTCCTTTGAAGTTTGTAACTGTGTAATAAATGCGATTAGCGAACACATGATAACTGTATCGGGGTAATTCGATAGTTGTACCGGTGTCGTTGTCATTCGATAGTTCTGTTTGTGTTGACGTTCCTCATGTGACTACTTCCTCCATCCTCCCCATCCACCTTCCCTCCCCACTCTCTCTGTCTGTCTGTTTGTCTGTGTGTGTGTCTCTCACTCTCTCTCTCTCTCTCTCTCTCTCTCTCTCTCTCTCTCTCTCTCTCTCTCTCTCTCTCTCTCGTGTGTACGTGTGTGAACACACAATCAGCCTGACAATATCCATTATATATTATTAATTCATTGCAAAGCAGGGAAAAATCCTTTGTACCCAACCCCTTTGAAACTGTACTAAATATTGGCCACGGATCACCAGGACGCAATAACAAAGAAGTCATAATCCGCTTTAGGCACAATACAATGTGTTGTGTGGTCTTCGCTACAGGAATGAAAATAATTGGTTATCATGCATTTGTTTTACATTGTGCAGACAGGAAGGTTTTTTTGAAAATCAGGATGTAGAAAATGTCAGTTACTACACGATTTCAACCACCCACCCACCCACCCACACACCGTCATCTGTAAGACTTGGAGGGCAATATGATGTCACGTGATCAATTTTCATGGTTTTCCCCGTTCAGACTACCGCATGGTCCACCACACCATGTGAACATAATCCAGAATCCTGTTCTACATACATTTAGCACAAAACGGACAGGCTTGGTGTGTCTCCATTGAAACCACATTGGTTCAGATATAAAGACGAAGTGCGAGTATATGTCGTGTGTACATTACATACATGCAGAAGAATCTGACCTACACTTTATCCTGGTATGTCCTTAGCATTCCAAAGAAGTATTATATATCAGTCCTAATGTTTTATTTCATTTTTTATATGGTTTGAAGAGGCCACAGTTTCCAGAAGGCATAAACACAAACACACGCGCGCGTGGGTGCGCGCACGCACATATACACTCACACGCCCTCTCTCTCTCTTTCTCTCTCTCCTCCCTAATGCGTCTGATGAACTACAAATAATTTGCTTTTTCATACATCCACGAGCAAGAATACGCTACATCTGGTTAATTCGACAGAAGCCTAAATCGTGTCGTCTTCGTTCACGTCGTTTTAGAGTAGTTGTTTCCGAGACGAATATCATTGTCACGCGTAACGCGCGCGCGCGCGCGCGCGCGGTGTGTGTGTGTGTGTGTGTGTGTGTGTGTGTGTGTGTGTGTGTGATGTGTGCGTGCGCGCGCGTGCACGCGCATATGTGTGTGATTGTGTGTGTGTGTGTGTGTGTGTGTGTGTGTGTGTGTGTGTGTGTGTGGTGTGTGCTTTGAATTAGAATGAGTATTTTATCATGTTTTTCTGTTATATGCGCTTTGGGCTCTTGCGAGGTAAAGCGCTCTATAAATATCCTCTTACATTTCATTACATTACATTACATTACATTACATTACATTACATTACATTACATATATCTCTTATAATGCGTTATCTTCAGTTTGACTATCCTTCATGTATCTAATTTTCAATGCTTCCGCGATAAATTTTGCAACTGAGTTAATTACAAGTTCGTCATCTGACGATAACACGACAGCGACGTCTTGTCTTTTAGCTATATCTAACTGGAAAAGCGAACAATTTGTCCGCACTTCATTATAAGCAGTACAGAAAGTGTTCTTCGGGAGAGAGAGAGAGAGAGAGAGAGAGAGAGAGAGACAGAGAGAGAGAGAGAGAGAGAGAGAGAGAGAGAGAGAAAGAGAGAGAAGAGAGACACACACACACACACAGAGAGACAGAGAGAGAGAGACAAAGAGAGCGAGAGAGAGACAGAGACAAAAGAGAGAGGAGGTAAAAATGTAGAGTTTCTGCAATACTCCACGCAGTTATCTTTTTCTTCCAAAGTTTTACTGGCAAGTTTAAAGATTTCACGCTGAAATAAAGCTGGTAAGAGAAGGTACGTGACGAGGGGAATGTAAACCGAAACAAAATCCTCTCATTAAGAGGGCGTCAGTTTCCAGGGAATTCACGAATACTGAACTCTTCAAAATGAGATTAGCGAGCATCTATTAATTTGATGGCTGGCAAATGTCTGAAGACATTCTTTTAGTGCAGCTTATTACTGGACTTGATATCGAAACATCTCCAAAGCGTAATTCGCGGCTACATCGTACATCTCTGTGCTTTCTGCAAGAAAAAGAACAGTTTAAAATAAGAACAAAAGAACAGAAAGATACAAAGAATCTCACGCGCGCGGGCATACAAGCACATACACACGCACACACACACACACACACACACACACACACACACACACACACACACACACACACAAACACACACATCACGTGGTGTGCGACGCGAGCGCACACCCACACAGACACAGACACACGGCCACTTAGACAAATACACACGCACATATACACACGTATGCGCGCACGCATACGCGCCCTAGCGCACACATTCACATGTACACACATATACGCACGCACACCCACACACGCGCGCGCACTCACGCAGGCACGCACGCACGCGCGCGCGCAACCCCCCCCCCCCCCCCCCCCCCCCCCACCCCTCACACCTATCCTCTTACACTCACACACACACCTACACCCACTCATACACACGCAGGGACAGGCGACGAATTTTGTCTGTTGCCTATCCCATGGAGAAAATGTGGTCTGGATGTGTTATGCATGTGTCTGTGTTGGCGACAGCATGAAGAGTTCTCTCTCTCTCTCTCTCTCTCTCAATCTCTCTCTCTCTCTCTCTCTCTCTCTCTCTCTCTCTCTCTCTCTCATTTAAATGTGACAGGATTTCCAACACACACGCTATGAATTCAAAACTAGCTCTCTGCTATCCGACGCAGAAACTTTCCTTACAAGTCTGTGAAAAACCACGTTATAAACGAGGTACGAGCTGGCCTGGTTGGATATTGTATCATAAGGATTTCTCGCAACAATAAATAAATTCTTGTTCTCCTACTGGAGAAATATAACCAGTACGCCATTAGTCCCAAGAAACAAGGTCCGACTACCTTGTCATGCAGTCTCAGACCGGAATGGAAATCCGTAGCATCATCTTCATCATCCTCATTCTCATAGATCAGCATTAAAACAAAAGTCTCAAATGCTGTGGCCCTTCATGCTCTGCTCTCATGGTGACCTCAGTTTGGATGTCCTCTCCACGTCTGTGGCCTTGGTTTGATTCCGTCAGGGTCACCGGTATCGGCAAATCTATGGGGGCTCTCGTTTGGCGGACATGGTGGCGCACTCCGGAGTGAGAGCTCTCACGTCGGCTCCCCGACCAAGCAATATTTGTGGTCAGTAGGGGCCTTAGTATATGGTGTCCTGCGTATGTTGGATCAGAACAGGCACCACCGAATACCATCGAAGTGACTCGGCAGCAGTGCAGTGTCTCCTCCGGTGGGTTGCCTCATGACTTGACACTGACTGCTCCATGTGGATTGCCGGTGCCGGGGTTGTGGCGGGACTGACCGGGCTGCGGCTGTGGACGGGAGGTCGGACTGACCGGGCTGCGGCTGTAGACAGGGTGTCGGAATGACCGGGCTGTGGCTGTGGACAGGGTGTCGGAATGACTGACCGGGCTGCGGCTGTGGACGGGGTGTCGGAATGACCGGGCTGCGGCTGTGGACGGGGTGTCGGAATGACCGGGCTGCGGCAGTGACGGGTGTCGGAATGACCGGGCTGTGGCTGTGGATGGGGTGTCGGAATGACCGGGCTGCGGCAGTGGACGGGGTGTCGGAATGACCGGGCTGTGGCTGTGGACGGGGTGTCGGAATGACCGGGCTGTGGCTGTGGACGGGGTGTCGGAATGACTGACCGGGCTGCGGCTGTGGACGGGGTGTTGGAATGACCGGGCTGTGGCTGTGGACGGGGTGTCGGAATGACCGGGCTGTGGCTGTGGACGGGGTGTCGGAATGACTGACCGGGCTGTGGCTGTGGACGGGTGTCGGAATGACCGGGCTGTGGCTGTGGACGGGAGGTCGGAATGAGCGGCGTGGGTGCAACGCCACTGAGATGGCAGAGAAGATGGGACAGCAAAAAAGAAAAAGAAAATATCCGACTACAACTCTTTATCTTCCTGTTAGGGTAAATATCCACTTGATCTATTCACTCTTCCTTTAAGACAAGGTGTCCTGCTATCACATTAGTGTTAGGGTAAACATCCACTTGATCTATTCACTCTTCCTTTAAGACAAGGTGTCCTGCTATCACATTAGTAAAGACTTTCGCAGTGGGTAGAAACTCCAGGAAGGGTTTGACAGCAGAAGGTCTTCAGATCTCCTTGAGCACTTGGTTGTGCCCCCATGTGTACCTTCCCTGCGTTATCACTGCTTTGCATGAACTCCGGATATGTTCCTCTATCTCTTCTTTCGCATGTTAGGGAACCGCATATAAAAAGGGGGAAGTTAACAAGCCAATAAGAAAAAAAATCGCACACCTCCACAGAGACATCTCAGGATACAGATCCTCATCTAAAGTTTCTCCCTTTGCGACTCAAAAGAGAATTTCGTCCATCTGCCGCGTACACACTGACCTCCGAGTCTTGACCACTGAAACCAAGTCAAGCGAATCGAACTTGACCCCTCAATGCCAGCCTATCCTGGATGGCTGGAACGTACAGGGCGGGAGGTGATTCGGATGAGGGCAGGGGGAGGGGTGGGGGAGGCCATTCCCACATGGAAGGAGGAAGGGGGAGGGGGGAGGAGGAGAAGGGAGAGGAGGGGAGGGAGCTGGAGTGGAGCTGCCTTACACGAACACAAGGTCCGCACGCAGCCGGACGGCAGGCAGGATTAGAAAACCAGCGGGGTGTGTGTCCTGTGAATTCATGTGAAAGGTCACATGGATTCACAGCTCAATCCACAAAGATTGACAAACACGATTTTCCACAGTAAACGTCAAACTGCAGGATTAACTTTTAAGAAAAAAAAGAAAAAGAAACTACGAGCACCCATTGCCTGACACTCATGTTAAGGGTATGAAATAACAACCAGTCATGGAAAACAATGAGAATGTCAACAACAACAAATCATCATCATCATTGCCGTTCTCGTCGTCGTCGTCATTGTCGTCATTATCATCATCAGCAGCAGCAGCAGCAATAACGACAAATATTAAGATGTGAAGGGTCATCTTGCTAACCACCACCACCAGCCCCACCTCCCACCACCATCTTTCTTCCCCTTTCACCCTTAATTGGTTAAATAATTCCTACACCATTTTCCTGTCTTCCTTCCCCTAGGTCTATTCCAATTCGGCGATTTAAGAAAATAAGATGTCTCTTCTTATCGTTTCCCAGCAAAGAAACTACACAACTCGGACAACATCAATAGAAACAACAATCACAACCTCAAAAACGCGCGATTGCCGCACTCTTACCGAATGACAACGACAGAGATGACCAAAAAAGAAAGAAAGAAAATCAAAATAGAATTTAAAAAAAAAAAGCCATTCCCTCTACTGTTTATTGGTATTAAGCTAGCTTATTTGAAAGGCTTGAATTTACTATTGAATTGATGCAATCATTATCTTCCCTTACTTAAAGTTACTTTAATTTACTTACTTAATTTATTCCCGTCTAGCAAATAAAACTTCTTTGTTTTGTTGTTTTTGTACTCCCAGTTCTTATATAACAGGGAGTACTCTACAATGAGAACGAAGAAATGCTGTCTGCGTGTGTGTCTGTCTGTCTGTCGGTCTGTGGTCAAAATGTGTTCCACTCGCTCCAGACAAAACTACCGGGCCGATCTTTCAGAAAATTTGTAGGTATGTTTATTATGGGTCGCGGATGATGCCCAATGTTTTACTTTACCGTTATAGCCGTTACGGCTATAACGGCCCACAACGGTTTTTCTTCTTTATGGAATATCTCAGAAAGTATTCGGCCGATCTTTCTGAAAATTTGTAGGTATGTTCACTATGGGTCACGGATGATGTCCGATGTGTTATTTTACCGTTATACCTGTTACTAACGGCTATAACGGCCCATAACGGTTTTCTTCTTTATGGAAAATCTCAAAATCTACTCGGCCGATCTTTCTGAAAATTTGTAGGTATGTTCACTATGGGTCACGGATGATGCCCGGTGTTTTATTTTACCATTATATCCATTAGTAACGGTTTAAAACGGCCCATAACGGTTTTTCTTCTTTATGAAATATCTTGGAATGTACTTGGCCGATCTTTCTGAAAATTTGTAGGTATGTTCATTATGGGTCACGGATGATGCCCAGTGTTTTATTTTACCGTTACAGCCGTTGCCAACAGCTATAACGGCCTATAACGGTTTTTCTTCTGTTATGGAAAATCTCAAAAAGTACTTAACCGATCTTTCTGAAAATTTGTAGGTATGTTCATTATGGGTCACAGATGATGGCCAATGTATACCAGAATAGCCGTTACTAACAGCTATAACGGCCCAGAACGGTTTTTCCTCTTTATGGAATATCTCACGCGTATTCAAGATAAACTGGGAGTACGTTTATAATGCTTTGCATCTTGTTTGCACTTGCGGATGTTTTCGTAATGTTCAAAGTGCGGTTCTGATTTTGTTTGCGTGCTCCTCTCTCTCTCTCTCTCTCTCTCTCTCTCTCTCTCTCTCTCTCTCTCTCTCTCTCTAATCTCATTACATAATTTAGCTTAGCAAGGGCAGACTGGAAGAGTAGGCTCTACCTAAAATCTCAATCCTTGATCGAATGAAGGTTTTCTGAGTTCTCTCTCTCTCTCTCTCTCTCTCTGTTTGTGTGTGTGTGTGTGTGTGTGTGTGTGTGTGTGTGTGTGTGTGGTGTGTGTGTGTGTGTGTGTGTGTGTGTGTGTGCATCTGCGGGCGCGCGCGTGTGTGTGTGCTCGATCGTTTGTTTTCAGTTTAACGTCTGTTTGCTGAAAGAGACGTCAGACATTCTCTCTCTCTCTCTCTCTCTCTCCTCTCTCTCTCTCTCTCTCTCTCTCTCTCTCTCTCTCCCTCCCTCCCTCTTTCTCACACGCATACACACACACACGCTCTCTCTCTCTCTCTCTCTCTCTCTCCTCTCTCTCTCTCTCTCTCTCTCTCTCTCTCTCCTCTCTCTCTCTCTCTCGTGCGCGCCCCTCTATTCGTTCTTTTGTGTGTGTGTGTGTGTGTGTGTGTGTGTGTGTGTGTGCGTGCGTGCGTGCGTGCGTGCGTGCGTGCGTGCGTGCGTGCGTGCGTGCGCGTAAAACATTCATGTTGGTACAACGGAACCAAACTTAGCAGGATCGTAGCTATGAAATCGTATAAACCTACTTTTCCAATTATCCCTCTATAAAGAAATCCTTAAATGCTGCAATTTTTCATGAAACGTTTCCAGCGATGTTTCATTATTATCAATATTATCACTGTTGTTGTCGTTGTTATTATTATTAATGTCATTGTTGTTTTTGTTCTTGTTATTGTTCTTGTTTATATTATCTTTATTACTGCTATCATTATCATCAGAGTTATCAATATTGTTATCAAAATTTTGTCCTGAAACTGTGACAAGCTATGATTATTGCTTCATGCTCTAATAAACAATATGCTGATTTACATAAAAAAAATACTGCAGCAAATATTGATTACGTTTTATCAAGATTAGATGATTTCGAGCAACGTCAACCAAATGCCACTTAAGAATCCTGTAAAATAAAGAACAAAGGTATGGCACATACAGAGTAAACAATCACAGTTTTCGGAAGCCAAGCTCTACTTTTGGACTGCCATTTTGTGTCGGATTGACCGAGAACATTTCATTAAAAGAGCAAATCAGACCGACTCCAACAATGTCGGTTGCCAAAATGATACGACTCCCTCATTTATTTGCGGTTGTTATCCAATTCAAACAAATCAGGCTGATGTTCGTGGGAAAATCCGAATTCATGGTGGACTCCAAGTATTATACCACGTCATGTATAACGACAAAATTAGTGATTGAACGAGATGCGGTCTTGCCACACAAGTAGAATCTATCCCCAGCCCCCCCCCCCCTTTTCCCCTTCTCCCCCATATCCACCCCTTCAGTATCACCTATCACCTATCCCGGAGTCTTGAAGACCATTGGGGCGCCACAGAAGATTTTGCAACCAGCTTCCTCCACTCCTCCCGGTTCTCAGACGCTCTTAGGCAGTTGCTGAGTGTGAGGCCAGTCCATGCACTGATGTTGTCCTCCCATCTCTTTCGTTGTCTTCCTCTCCTTCTGCCTCATCGCACTGTTCCTTGTAGAATGGTTTTGGCAAGTGCTGTCGATCTTGATACATGACCATACCGCCTCATTTTCGTTCTCTTCACTGTGGACAATAGGTCTTTGTATGCCGCAATGGTTTGCCATACTCTGGTCTGGACCTCCAAGTTGGTAATGTGATCTTTGTATGAGATGCCAAGAATCTTGCGGACGGCATCTTATCTCTAATGCCTGAATCCTTCTCTTAAGTTCAGCAGTCAGAATCCACGTCTCACAGGCATAGACGTATGCAAAGGCGAAAAAGAACGGAGTTTTCACATGCATTCATACATATATAATTTGAAGCTCGTGACTTATGAACCAGTACAAAATCATTGATCTACTGCAGCATATGACACCAGGCATACATTTCAAGCGTGTGATATGAAATGTTACCCTGAATTTTCCGTATCCGCCCGTCTGCCATTAGCAATGAATGCTGAATAACCTTCAACTGAACACAACACCCCCCATCCCCATCCCCTTTGGCCGAGAGACAAGTAAGTCTTAATTTTCTTCATCTTATGTCGAATATGACAGGTAAAAGCAATGAGTGACAGCTGTAGGTTGGCAATCCATGTCACGTGATCGCTGAACCGATAAGACCACTCAGGCAACAGTGTTGACTGCAGGGCTGTGTTTGCAGTCGCTTCAAACTCTGGGGGCAATGTGTTTGGTGACCCCAAAGTGCAGAACCGACATCGAGGTTCTGGCCTATTTTCGGATCTTAGGTAAGTGACCGCAATGTTCGGTTGTAAACATCCGAAAAACACGGACACGTGCACACAGAACTGCATCCACAGCTAGATCCTTATGAAAACCCTGATGGTATTTAGACAGGAACGTTATTGCTATCTGTTGCTGTTGCTGCTGGTTTGACTTGTGTCGTGACCGACACTTCACCTGCAGCACCTGCAACAGAGTCTGCCGCTCGAAGATCGGCCTCTTCAGCCACAGCAGGCGCTGCAACTCCACAACTGACTGATTCATGGCGCAATACCACTGTCCCTCAACGATAGACGGATGCCAACTAGCAACTGGTTTGACTTGTGTATTGTTTTATAAACAGAACCCCATCTTCAGTAAGTTCTTCTAGTCTTTCATAGACAAAAATTCCGGTTACGTATATGTTACGTCAAAACACGTAGTAATCAAAAAGGTTACGATCATACGCAGAGCAGACTGGGTAACCCTACACAGTGCGTTTTCGAGATCTAGTAATGCTTAAAGCATTTGTTCTGCGCCGTAATGGATTTATCTGTGCACAACAATTAACACTCAATGACTACAAGCGCTTTGAGATGTCACTGTTTATCCACTTGTCTGGTTGGATCTTTGTCTATCTGCCAGTGGTTCCTCCATTAGTTCACTGTGTGCAGATAAACTTCTTCGAGCGAATGACTGGTTCAAGTCTCCCACGTGAACTCCGGCAGCTCTGCCTACCAATGGCAATGAAGCTGACAAGAGTCCGGCCAATCACACATCCCGTCATATATATGAATTTTTTTCTTCATCAATGAAGCTGACAAGAGTTCGGCCAGTCACTTAGTCCGTCATATATATGAACTTTTTCTTCATCAAGGAAAGAGGCAGAGCCAAGACGAGATGAAAACAATGTACTTTTTGTTTGTTCATTATTCAGTTAAATTCCGTTTTGAATCCACACCATCTTCCACACAAACAAGCTCAAAGTTATCTTTAAGGGTCATTTTTAACAATGTCTAGGTAAGGTAACGTAATGTTGCTTATAGCCCAGCCGACCGCGAAGGGCCATATCAGGGCTGTCACCACGTTAAAATCAACTCACAAGTCATAAAAAACAACAACTCTTTCACACATCTCATGAAAATACATCTTCCAAAAACGTACCAGAAACTTCGTTAAATATCTTTCTTCCGTAAAATCTTAGATCAGATGAAAAATGTTAATCTCTTTCAGAAACTCAAAGATCACGTCAGGTAGGACATCTCTGAATAGGGTTTTCATGGAGTCTGCTGTAAAGTGTTTATGTCTCACATCGTGCAAGTCCCAACAGTCTAAAAGAATATGTTTCACTGTGAGTGGAACATGACATAGAATGCACCGTCGAGCTTCTTCACCTTTTTAAAGATAAGAATGGGTATAAAACGAGTGGCCTGTGTGCAAGCGGCACAAGATTGTTTCGTCTTTACGGCTGCCTCGGGAACATGGTAAAAACTCTTTCAGGTTTGGACAGATTTTGAATAGTTTGTTATCCGTCTGCAAGGTCCATTCCTCTTGCCCAGAGGTCTTTGACATAGGCCTGTGTTTTGGGTTTCAGATCAGTGTGAGGAATAAACAATCTGCTCAACCTTTCCTTTGTGGCATTCTTGGCAAGCTGATCAACCATCTCATTGCCTCGTATGTCCACATGACTGGGAACCCAAGCAAAAACTACATTGTATCCGTTTGATTTTTAGAGAGGCGTACAGTTCAGCAGCTGAAGGTGCTTGAGATTACGGCCGGCAATGGCCTCCAACGCAGAAAGGGAGTCTGATAAAATAAGGAAATCTTCATGTTTCGATTTGCAGATATCTGAAGTGCCAGGACCAAGGCTGTCAGCTCAGCAGTGTAGATGGAGCTGTCTGTTGGAATGTGTTTGGTACATCTCTGAGGGGGATCTGCTGCACAAAACACAGCAGAGGCAACTCCCTCCTCAGATTTGGAACCGTCTGTAAAAACTCTTTTGTAGGATGGAAACTTAGAACACAGTTAAGCAAAAAGGGACTTGTATGCCAAGGAACTAGTGGAATCTTTCCGGTACGAGGCCAAATTAAAGCGGATCTCTGGAGTGAAGAGAGTCCATGGTGGGTCATCAGGAAACTTGGAAAAATCACAAACTACTCCCAGGTCTATATCTGCTTTGTTCAGATGGGAAGAAGATGAATTCCTAAGAGTGGAATGGAACTGGGGTGGTCATCGAATTTCGTTTGGAACTTGGGGTCGAAAACAGTCATATGCAGGATTCTGAGGTTCAGAAGAGAGACTCGGAGAGTAATTCAAGGCAAGTTTCAGTCGACGGTTTGAGAGGGATGGTTTTCCTGCCTCAGCATACAGGCTATAAACAGGGGTGGTGCGGAACGCATCCAGACACAATCGAAGCCCTTGATGATGGATAGGATCTAGACTTTTCAGGTAGGAAGGTCTCGCCGAGCCGTACACTACATACCCATAGTCCAGTTTGGAGCGGATCAGAGCCCTGTAAAGATGGAGGAGAGTTTTCTTGTCAGCGCCCCAGTCTGTGTGTGCCACGACTCGCAGAATGTTCAGTGCTTTTTGACAGGCGGTTTTTAAGTGTTGGATGTGACATTTAAAGTTCAGTTTTTGATCAAAAATAACACCTAGAAATTTGGCTTCTTTCACAGCTGGAATGGTGGACTTGTCCAGATGAATTTCAGGATCAGCAAAAAATGGACGAAAATTGTGGAAATGGATTGACTGAGTTTTGGTACTTGAAAAGGTAAACCCGTTTTCCTCACCCACTGTTGAATCTTATTGACACAAAGTCGACGTTGTACGCTGGCGTAAGAGGCCCCAACTGCGTACAGCGCGAAGTCATCAACAAACACAGAGGACTCAGAACCCTGGTTTACCAATTTCACGATGTCGTTGATTTTGATGCTGAAAAGGGCTGGAGAGAGAATACTGCCTTGGGGTGCACCCAACTCCTGCCCATGGATGTCAGAAGCGTGGTGCCAATATGCACCTGGAATTGCCGATCAGCCAGAAAGTTTTGAATAAATAGAGGCAGATAACCACGAAAACCAAGTCTATGAAGATCTATAAGGATTCCTGATTTCCGAGTGGTGTTGTATGCTTTTTCAAGATCAAAAAAGATACTGATCACATGCTGTTTATTGACGAAGGCGTTGTGGATAGTATTTTTAGACGGACTAAACGGTCAACTGTCGAGTGGTACTTCCGGAACCACACTGTTCACTGGCTAAAAGGCTATCGGTTTCCAGCTTCCACATCAGTCGGGAGTTGACCATCTTTTCCATTAACTTGCAGAGGCAGCTGGTCAGAGCTATTGGACGATATTTTGAAGGGTTGGTAAGATCTTTTCCAGGCATAGGAATCGGAATGATCAGGGGTCTCCGCCAGGAGGGCGGAAAGCACCCTGTGGTCTAGATATGGTTGTGAACTTTCAGAAGGGTCTGGAGACAGCTTTCTGGGAGATGTTTCAAAAGCTGATAATGGTTCTCATCCAGGCCAGGAGCAGAATCGTTGCAGGGTTGCAAAGCTAATTTCAGTTCATTGACCGAAAATGGCAGATTGTAGGCTTCCGTGCTGTCCGATGAGAAATTACAAGGAGATTTTTCTTTCAGAAGTTTGTTTTTCAGAAAAGCAGCCCTATTATTGGTGGGGGAAGAGCTTAGATGTCAGCCAGGAGCAGAAGTTTCTCCAAGACTGACGTTTACTGATTTTAAAAGTGTGTCTCGTTTTGGCATGGAGTTTCTGATGGGCTCGAGCATTGGGACCTGAATGTCTTTGGAATACCCAACGCTAAACCTGTTTCCATACTTTTGAGATTGTTGGCAGTCAGAATTAAGCCAAGGTGTTTTAGGCAGTTGGAGTTTGTCGAAAGACATTGGAATACAGGTTTTAGCAGACTTTATAAAAGTATTGGATAGAGACTCTGCTAAGTCTGGACTTTGGAGAATGTAAATTTCCTGGAGCTCCTTTGAAATATTTGTGGCAAAAAGATTCCAATTAGTCTCCTTATAATTACGGTGTTGTGAAACAGAGGCGTTTTCAGTTAATGTAGGTTTTAATAGAACAGGAACATGGTCACTTCCATACAGATCGTCAAGGACAGACCACTCATAATCCAGGACCAGCGAGGGGTCACATATCGACAAGTCTAAACACGAAAGTGAACCTGAGGAAGAGTGGAAGTAAGTTGGAGATCCATCGTTCAGACAACACAAATCAAACGCTTGAAAGACATCTTCCAGAAGCAGACCTCTGGATGACGAATTCACACTACGCCAAACAGGGTTGTGTCCATTGCAATCACCCAACAGCAAAAAAGGTCGTGGAAATTCTCCAATCAGACTGACAAGGTCCTGACGACAAACCGGGACAGAAGGTGGCAGATATAACGAGCAAATTATGACGGTTTTATGGAGAGCGACTCTCGCAGCTACTGCCTGAAGGGGGTAGTCAGACCGACAGGACTACACAGCAAAATTTTTGTGTATAAGAAGGGCAACACCGCCCGTTAGTCCCACTGTGGAAGGTTGTGCAGGTTTGGAAAGAATCGAAGCCAGAAAGAGTGAAGGTCGTCTGGCTTTGAATTTTTGTTTCCTGGTTTTAGTGTATGACACAAAAGCTGCAGCTCCTCAAAGTTTGAGTTTAAGCCTTGGATGTTCCAATGATGTCCATGGTGAAGAGGGCGAATAGGAGAGAAATCAGTTCATCTCTGAGTCATCGTCTGCATCCAATGGAGCGTATCTGTTTTTTAAGCTGGACTGGATTGTTTTGTTCTCCAGACCTGCTGGCAGACTTGCCCGCAGGTGAAGACGGCTTGGGTTTTGGAGACGGTGGAGGTTTCTTTTTCATCTCCACCATTTCCACACTCGGTTGGATTCCCTTGCCCGCACGGGCACTGCTCTCGAAAGTTCGAGGCGGGAGGGCTGGTTTTTTTAGTCTGCCCAGCAGCAGATGGATTTGACTGCTGGGCAGTCTGAGGGGTGGTGGATTTATTTTGCCCCGCCAGGGGCATCCACTTTGGGTTGGGAGGCGGTGGACCTGCCTCCACCGGGCTTGGCATTTTTATTGCAGTGTTTTGGAAAAAAATGAAAACATCGGTTTGACAACAAACTGAACGTGTTGAGACTTTCTTCACAGCCGAAGTTTATGAAAAAACTGGAGAAGTCTGACTACCAAGGACCTGTTTCCGTGCCTCGAAAAAGGAGATTTTCTTTTCTGTTTTTGTCTTTTGGATATTTGACTCCTGGATCCAAAACTGGGCAGTTGCGTGAAGAGGATGGGTGGTCGCCACCGCAGTTTGCACAACGTGCCGGATCTTTACACGGCCCATCATGGGTTGTTTTGCAGCAAAACACCACACACCTCCACCCCAGAACAGCAATCCCTGACGGTCCAAACTTCTGGCACTTGAAGCACCGCATCGGAGACGAATATACAGTTGAACACGGACATTCAAATAGCCCACTTTGATGACCTGAGGGGATGAAGGGGGGGGGGGGGGGGGGGGGGGGGGGGGGGGGGGGGGGGGGGGGGGGGACAGAATGTCAGAAAGAGGGTGTTGGTGGGCACTCTCTCTGTAACTTTTCGAACTGTCACTATGTGCACCTCTATCACACCTTGGGAGCTAGCTCCTTTTTATTTCTGTTTCCGAGACACCTTTCAGATCTGCTATCGAATGACTCCTTTGGATGAATTCAATTGTTTATGGGGAGTCACCCGGATTTCTCTGTCCTCTAGCCGTGTGGCCCACAGCAGCTGTTCCGATTGTTTCTTCGACTTGTACTGGACAAGGAATGAGCCGTTTCTTAGCCCTTCACCGACTGAGGGTCGCCTGCTATTCCTTGGAACCCCTTCTGGATTGCAAAAGGACTCAGAGCTGAATTTTTTTTTTTTTTCCACACTTTATTCAAGAAATAATGCATACAACGATACACACTAGGGATGTGGGGTGGGGGATGGAGGGTTGAAGAAGACATCTGGCATACAAAAAAAAAAAAAAAAAAAAAAAAAAAAAAAAAAAAAAAAAATCAGGCACTTATATATATCTTTTTACTTCATGTGCACAGTCTTCGGTAAAAATTTTTTTTTATCTTAATGCTTTTTAAAGACAAAAACAAATTCGTGTCTTTATGGATATTTATGGATATCCGGAAAAGATGAGTTTAATTGAAAAGAAAGCTGGTTTTAATTGAAAAGATCTTCATAATTTTGCCATTTTGAGATAAATTTTTCCATGGTGCCTCGGAGAATATGTTCTCCTTTCTCTATAAGATATTTTTGTTTTTACAATACTTTTAAAAATTGCTAGAATAGGTATTTGTTTCTTTTGTTTACAACAAAAACAAGAAATGTTTACCCAAAAAGGAGAATCAGATCTATCACTCCATCTGTTTGAAATCCATCCATGACTCCTAAAATAACTATTTCTGGATCAATCCAAAAATCCCTTTTCCCTACTGCATTACTTTTTATCCATTCAGTCACCTCGCACCAAAAGGTCTGTGCAACATCACAATTCCATAATAAGTGAAGGTGGTCTTCTTCTTCCTCTCCATCTTCACACTGATCGCACATTGGAGAACGTTTAATTTTGCAAAAATATAAATATCTATTTGTTGGTAGAAGCCTGTATAGAACTTTCAGCGGGAACCACCGAAGCCGGGGATCTTTAGTTGTTCTATAAAACTTAAAAAGCTTTTTTCCTGTCAATCCTATAGTTTAGTTCATTTTCCCCCATTTAGTTAATGATGTTTGGCTCCTCGATGTGTCTTTCAAAAAAAACTTTATGCCTTTTTTTCCTCGGTTGAATTTTAGTAGGTTCTCCCAGAATAGACTTTCTCCTTCTCTGTTACCCTCTTCAAATTTTATGTTGTTTTTCTTTTGATAAGTCTTTATTGATCTTATAACACCAACAAATTGAAGAAAATTAGTTAAGTTCTGCCCATACCTTTTTTGGAATTCAATGAAATTTAGAAAAACTCCATTATTAGTTGGGTCTCTGACTTTAAGAATTCCATTTGTACCAATTACGTACTTTATGGATTTTTTATCTATCAAGAATTTTGTATTGTAGTGTAGATTTTCATTGAGTATTCAAAATATGTCTTGGGTTGGACTTTCACTTGGTATTCTTTTAGATGACTCAAAACGTCAATCCAAACTGGTTTTCACATTTACTTATTATGTTTTCCACATAATCTGAGCCAAAAGTACTCAATTTTACTATATCTGATACAATACTTTTACTAGTGTTGTCCAGTTCGCTTCCTTTTGTGTTAATCGTCTTATCCATGTCAGTTTTAATGATTTACAAACTGAATATATGTTAGCCATTTTCAACCCGCCTTCGTCATAACCTTGAAAGTAACTGTGCGTTTTATTCTATCGGGTTTTTTGTTCCATAGAAATTGAAAAGCATCACATTCATGTCTTTCAAAAACTGTGTAGGTGGGTCGGGTACAGTAAGAACAAATGAGTGATCGAGATGTTTATTATGATTTTATTATACTTATCTTTCCATATGGTGTAAGGCTTCTTTTACTCCATGCTGCTATACATCTTTTCATTTTAAATAAAGTACTTTCATAATTTAATTGAGGATGTTCCTAGATCAACTGAAAAAACTATGCCCAAAATTTTGAATATTCCTGGTCCCAGACATTCAGAAATTTTTCTCCAAAACGCCTGTTACTATGCTTCGGGGAAACCTATCCAGACTGCAACAGTTTTTTGTAATTCACTTTTAGACCTATATTTCAGCATATTCTTCCAGTACCCCTCAAGTCTTAAAATAAGACTTTTCAGATCCATCAAGAGTGAAATTGGTGTCGCTGAAAACTGACTTATTTTCGATTCTTTATCACCTATATGTATACCATAATATCTTTGTTTTCTTCTTACAAAATTCCAAGAATTTCTACACATATTAAAAATAGTACGGTGAAATAGGGTCACCTTGTCGAACCCACGTTTTACTTCAAACCATTCTGTAAATTTTCCATTACCCCTACACAAGATGTACAATTTTTGTAAAACGTTGATATCCATCTTTTAATTTCCTGCACCAAATCTGAAAAAATCTAAAAAATTATAATGAATGAGTGGTTAATACTGTCAAATGCTTTTTCGAAGTCGATTGAGAGAATTAATCCTGGAATTCTCCTTTTCTCTGTAAGTGCATAATATCGTACAGTAGCCTTATTTTTCTCCTAAATATCTTCCGTCATGAAACCAGTTTGATCTTCGTTAAATTAACTTTGGTAATACTGTTTTTATTCTGGCAGCAATACATGAAGATATGATTTTATAAAAAACGTTTAGAAGTGATATAGGCCTCCAATTTTTCAACTCCCCTTATCCTTCCCCCTCCTTTGGAATACATACGATTATACCTAATTTCTGTGAAACAGATAATTCTTCGATTCTAAAGCTGTAATTTGTGCTCTTAAAAATAAAAGTGCCAAGATCTCTCCAGAAAACTTTAAAAATTCTACGAAAAACCATCAGTTCCCGGACTCTTATTGTGTTTCATTTTTTTTTAATGCACTAGTGCTTCCTCTTCATAATGTCTCCCCCTAAATTCTCTGATTCCTCTTCATCTAATTTTGGAACATGTTCTGTTATTATATCTCCTAAATCAACATCTCCCGTTGTGCTTTTTCGAGGGATATAATTCTGATAAAATGTTTTCACCTCTTTAAAAATTTGGGTTTCTTCTTTAATTATTTCGTCATTTAAAGACTTTAGAGATGGCATTGCTTTACTGCAAAAGTGTCTTTTTTTCAAGATTAAGAAAATATCCTGTTTTCTTTTTTTTCCCCTTCCATTTCCCATTTAATTCGCGATCGAATTATCATTCCTTGCAACTTGACTTCTCTCAATTGTTTTTAATTTACCTTTCACTCTTCAATTTCCTGCAAATTCAATTCTGTCAAGTTTTCTTCAAGATATTTTAGTTTTTGGTAATAGTTTTTGTAACAATTCAAACTCGTTACAATTCTGTTCCTTTTTCTTTTTACTAGCATACATAATTGTTTTTCCTCTAATTTCCATCAAAATGTTTCCAAAAATAGATTTTCATTTATAACTATTTTACTTTTTAGATTAGAATGGGAACACAAATTTTCTCCGTCCTTCAATATTGAATAATGTTTTTTTTTAAACCCTTTCTATTGTGCTTTTAATCTCCTTTTTATATTCTAGATCTTTCAGCAGAGAATTAAATTTAAATTTCCAAAATGGCTGTGGTAACCATTTATTTCGGAAGCTAACAGATAAAAACAACTGGAGAATGATCTGATTTATACGATACCAGTACTGACGTTTCTATCTTATCCGTTTGAAGACTGTCGAAATCAAGAAGTAATCTAGTCTACTTTGTTGAAATGGATTTGTCCTTCTCCACGATATCTTTCCCTTTTTCTAGATTAAAATTGACGCCATATATTTTATTAATTGCCATGTATCCATCAATTGAAATAGTCTGTTTCTCCCTTTTTTTCCTTATAATGGGGCCTCTTTGTATCCACAACATCCTTCTCACTATCTAAAAATACATTCCCTCTCCCCCACACAGTACTGACGTCGCTTGAGCACATTTCCAGAATCTTATCTTCGAGGGTGTCAAAAAACTCCGGTACATCTCCATGAAATCGGAAAATATACATTCACAAGAAAAACCCCTACCATTGATTGCAATATTTAAGATAAGGAAATGGCCATTTATATCGCATAACAACGGTGGACTTTGTATTCAAGTATTTTCTAAACAGTATAGCTACTCCTCCAGAGTCTGTCCTTGAACCACTGAGCCAAGTTTCAAAAACCCCACATTGCTCTAATATATTGTTGTTGTTTTGCTGCAGATGAGTTGAAAATGATTGAACCTAAGGAAAAGGGGAAAATTTAGATGAGTAAAGATTTCATATTTGTAGTACTAACTGCCAGGGTTTGGTGACTATAAAAAAAGAAAAGATGTTTTTTTATTATCTAAGAAATTTTAAAACATGACATCTATTATTAAAGGAAAAATCAGAGCTGAATTTGGTTTTCCTGCTCTGTTCCTCAATCACAAGCCAGGAAGCCCAGAATCCTGTCCTCTCTCTTGTCTCCATAAATTACAGTCGCTGTCTGAATCAAAATCCCTCGAAATAGGCTAAATCCTTCCTCTTCTTTATGGGGAATGTATCTAGAAAAGGCCATGTTTTATGTGTTTTAATTTCGTCCTCTCCCTTACCCACCCGCGACGGTGTCCAACTAAGGCCAGGACCAAAAAGTCACTGTCATGACCCTTCCAGGCTTCAGGAGAGATTAAACGAGAGCACCACTAACCCAACCCCCCCGCCCCCCCCCCCCCCCCCCCCCCCCCCCCCCCCCCCCCCCCCGATCATGCTCAACTCCCGAGAGCAGAGAGCCGAGCACTGCAGGGTTACCTTGGCCAGCTGGAGAACTGCCTGTCTTGACCCAGCCCCATCCAGGGAAGCCGGTTGATACATCCAAGCCAGAGTGTACCTCCTGTCTAGGACAGATCCGAGCCAGGATCACCAGGATCTCATTCCCCTCCATCATAGGTTGCACCGCACGGCAAACGCGGCGGATCCTAAGAAGACCACAGAGAGAAAAGGAATGTGGAAAAGAAGACTTGAAGGGGAGACGAAGCTAGAAAAGAGCCAAATAAGAAAGGCAGAAGATAACAAAAGGAAAAAAGGCGGGTTACTATTTGTCTGGGCCCTCTGACATGGGAGGCCCTACCAGGGGCATCAACTCCTTGCCACGTTCTGCTTAGGCCAGACAGCAACTTGACTTTCCAGGCCTGGAAGCATTTTCAAAAACTATCCTATGAATCAAGTATTGATGCCCTTGCCAGCAAAGCCTTAGGGATCATGGGACCGCGCAAGCCCTCCGACCACGGCAAGGTTGCAACCCCCGGAGGGTAACGATGTCCAGTCGATAGTGTTCCTAATACTCCAATAATAGTAACATCATCTGATTGGTTGGATTCACCGTCCGTGTTTTTACTCTAAATGAGCACAGTGCCTTCCATCGTTTATGCACGTGAAGAACTGTCAAGAACAACACCTGCAGTTTTGAGCCCTGGCTTTGTTTACGCTTACTACGTCTGGGACGGCCTGTATACAGCTTATACAACAAAAAAGGAAGCTGCACGTGCTATGTAGGTGTGGAAACAATGCTGACTGCGATCCAGAGAATAGTGTTATGTAGATTTTTTTTCTTCTGTTGTTTGTCATGGCCAAAGAAGACAATAGCTGAAACCTATCTGTCTGTCTGTCTGGTGTTGTTTATTGAAATAAGCCTTACTGTGCACCTTTATTTTTTTAAACATTTGTTATTTATACACACAACTCTGACACCACCCTGCACGACCAGTCCCTAACTTGCTATGCTTAACGGTAAAGTTTGATCACGATTCTATATAATGAAATACCCCCCTTCTGAGAATTTTTTTAATTTTTTTTTTACTTCAGGACTTTTAATGTCTGCCCAGTGAATGACCTGTTGGAACGAAGCCTTGAGAAATCATCTCTTGTCATAAGTTAGTGACACATAGCATGTATACTTCTCCTGACAATTGACCTGTCTGTCGAATTTGATACAACAGCTTGTTCCACCTTGTTGATGAGACCGAAATATACTCTGGAAATTCACGAGACGGTAGTAACAAGGTTTGAACCCTTACCCATGGAAAGAACAGAAACACAGTCACCATAAATGGCCGTCGTTACTTTATCATTAGTTGTCTGGAATGGTGTTCCTCAGGGCCCAGTGCCCGCAACATGCTTTTCGTTCTATGCACTCAACCCATTTTTGATGTGAACATTCTGTACACGATCATACCTTTGTCAGTTAAACCAAGCGCACAAAGAAAACGCTTTTCGATTTCGATTATTCCTTTAGAACTATACAAAACTGACGCAGATGTCAATATCTGGGATGAACCAAAATAAGTTGAATCATAGTAAAAATCGAAGCTATTTTTTAAGGGGGATTCCAGTAATACTCTATACACTTTACTTCAAATAGGAGAACGTTAAGTACAGCCTGTCTCATCTGTGACTGAATTCAGTATAGCAGCATATCGGAAACATATACAGAGATACGAATTCAGTATAGCAGCATATCGGAAACATTTACAGAGATACGTACTTACAAGTCGACGATTTAGTTTTATCCGACTCAGGCTTATTACCCAAACAGTACAGAGTCTTTACTGTTTCCTTTAGCTCTCCAGTCTTGACTATCATTATTTGTTTCTTATTGGCTGTCAACAAATACAATAGCTGATACGCAAACTTCCTGAAGCTCAAAATGCAGTGGAGAGGTTTGTGTGTTGAGCAAAAAGGTGAATCACATTACTCCAATTCTTCTCTCTTTGCACTGGTTGCCAATACATTCACAGATGCAACGCTAGATCACCATTGTCGGCTTCGGGTTTGTTACAGATAGAGCACCTTACTGTAAACGAAAACGATTTAAACGAACATACCTTCACATCAGTTTCCTTTCACTTGTAACTCACGACCATTTGTAGCACTTTGTGAACAAACTGAATTCTGAATGACTTACCTCAAAATCTTCCACATTCCTCTCTTCCCAGTTCATTCGTTTCTTAACTCGTTTGCTAAGAATGACTTGTTAATACTTTGGTTTTTGTTCAAGTCATTGTCTTTTGGAAGCTAAATGACACGCAATTTATTAATTAAACGGTTATAAGGTTAATCAAGAACGTTGAGGCCCCTTCCCTTACCCCCCCCCCCCCCCCCCCCCCCCCCCCCCCCCCCCGACAAAGAAAATCACTGATCATTGTACAATGATAGATCTGGATTACACACACATATACGGGATATGTTCACTTGTACGCGAGTCGGTTAGGGTTGCCTCTCTTGATATCTTTCGTTTTGAACTGACGTGCGTTTTCTTTGGTTTCTTTTTCAACATAGTTTATACAAAACACGATACACGATATTTTATTTGTCCTCATAGAAACAAGGAAAATTTGTTTGTGGTGCCATTATCAAAATTCACATATTGCAACAACTTATAAACTAGTATATCATTAAAAATATTCCACTCTTTGCACTGTGCTCAGTCATTCCTTGTCAATTCATTTATCCATCTTGTGTCACTCTATATATATAAATATTAACACATGCACACACACACATCCTACCACCCTCTCCCCACCCCCCACCCCCCAGTTACACACACACACCACACCAATACAGAATCACACACACACACCCCGCCAAAACAGTGTCATAAACACAAACACACACACACACACACACACACACACACACACACAACACAGGTGCACACATCACCACTACAAACCACCATCACATATGCAATATTATAACAACACTTAAATAAACACTCCAACTGTAAAACAGAATGCTCCAAGATAAGCTCAAAGTGAAGTATAAAAAAGAAAAAGAAAGAAAACAAAAACAATAGCACCATTCAAAAGATCAATAATATTGCAAAATGTATAATTACGTAAACTATAAAAGTAACCTGCAGAGTTAAATACAAATCAGGAATAAAAGATTTACTGCTAAGCAAGATGTTTGAAGTTGGGTGAGAGAGAAAGAGAGAGAGAGAGAGAGAGAGAGAGAGAGAGAGAGAGAGAGAGAGACCGAAGGGAGATCATTCATAGGGGTGTGAAAATTGAAAACAGACTTGTATGAACATTTAACTATAAAAAAAACATATCATTCTCTATCAAACCAAGTATGGACTAAAAGAGCACAAAATTTCAATGCCAGGAAATTATATCACAAAAAGTATGATTGTATAAACAGTAAAAATAATACAATCAAATAAAGATATTTGTAGTAAAAATGGCTTGGATGGGGGGGGGGGGGGGGGGGGGTCCTTCACACACACACACACACACACACACATATATATATATATTCATATACATACATATAAACACACACATACATATATACACATACACATATATACATATACACATACATACATATATATACACATACATACACACACATACATACATATACATACACATACATACATATACATACATATATATATATATATACACAAGCCTAATTTTATGCATCTGAACAGACAAGAAATGTTCTAAAATGACATGACTGCGTTCTCTTGTTCCATATAATCATTACTACGTTCATTTTCGCACTCAAAATCACTTTTTAGGTATGTGTTCTATCAACAAGACAGATGAATTTATTTCATGTTTTGTAAAACAGAAATGCTGTTGTAACAATGTTGTGAAGCGTGATATTTTTGCAAGTGAAACCACGACCGCATGATTGAAGTTTTCATATTAAAAATAGATCTTCTTTTCTGATTCCAGTCAAGACTGCTGTGCGAGTATCGCATTTCTTTTTTTGACCTCTTTTCTGCGTGTCTGTATCTGTTTCTTTATTCGCTATTTTCAGCTATGGCATGCGTTTGATTATGTTCCTTTATTCGCTGTTTTAAGCTATGGCATGCGTTTGATTATGTTCCTTTATTCGCTGTTTTCAGCTATGGCATGCGTTTGATTATGTTCCTTTATTCGCTGTTTTAAGCTATGGCATGCGTTTGATTATGTTCCTTTATTCGCTGTTTTCAGCTATGGTATGCGTTTGATTATGTTCCTTTATTCGCTGTTTTCAGCTATGGCATGCGTTTGATTATGTTCCTCTGTAATTTATCACCCTCCTCCCTCTTCCCTCTGCTCACCTCACCACTCCCGCCTCGTTGTGTTTCCGTCTTATTGATGTAGTATACTGTTGTATAAGTGGTACATGAGCGTATCAATCAATGTACGTGACAATATGTGTCCTACACTTACACACCGCAGGCAGTGGGAGTATTTATGCACAGGCCGTCCCCCGCCCCTCGTACATGAGAAAGTTTATAGAAACATTGTGGTTTAATTCTGTGCTAGGACGCGCCGGTATCAGTTAATTCTTCAGGGTAAAAGGCGACAGTTGACAGTCTGCTGATAAAACCCATGTACGGAAGGACGTTTTTCATACCGAATGTCAGGTCTTCTTCTTTCCGGTTGAACACTGTTTATCATACGCAGCCCGTAAAGTAGTGGGATATTCAGCATACTGATTGTGGCCTCCAAGCTAACGAAGATTAAATAAACGCAAATGCTTAGAAAAAGAGAGAGAGAGAGAGAGAGAGAGAGAGAGAGAGAGAGAGAGAGAGAGAGAGAGAGAGAGAGAGAGACATAGACAGACACACAGACAGAGACAGACAGAAAGACGCGTGCGCGCGTGCATGTAAACACACACACACACACACACACACACACACACACACACACACACATAGATAGAAGGCCAGAGAAGGACACAGAGAGAGTGAGAGTGAGAAGAAGAGAGAGAGAGAGAGAGAGAGAGAGAGAGAGAGAGAGAGAGAGAGAGAGAGAGAGAGACAGACAGACAGACAGACATAGACAGACAGAGACAGACAGACAGACATGCAGACAGAGACAGAGAGAGTGAGAGAGCTTGAATTCCTCTCCCCCAAAGTGCAGTGAGAAGCTTCTCATTAACAACAGCAACAACATCAACGGGATCCATTTCCGACAGGCTGTTAATTTGCACCCCTAATCTGACCCTCCGCACACGAACACTCACGCTGTGATCAACGTGACCAGCAGGGGCCGGGTGTGTTGTGTTCTTTATCACCGCGGGACGTGACTATGGGCGACAGACCATTGGGGGAAAGTAAATCACGGCTGTACGTCAACGCTACTTTACATCCTTCCCTGCACGACGACGTCAAAGCAGGACAACCTGGTCGACTGCAAATTCCACGGCACTAATTAGTTTCCTTTCGAATACACCACGCCAGAACATGGTAATGGGATATCTTCGCACCTGCGGAACTAACCTTTGAAAAAGAAAATCTGCACAAAATAGAGGACATGGAGAAAGATTGTTGATGGGAGGGGGTGACGGTGAGGGAGGTGTGAGGGGGGGAAGGGTTGAGCGGAGTGTGTATGTGTGTGCGCGCGCGTGTGTGTGTGTGTGTGTGTGTGTGTGGTGAAGGGGGGGGGGGCAAGAGCATTGAGAAAACAGTCGGCTTGAGAAAGTTGACAAGATTCGCGAACAGCAAAGCTTGATAAATTCTTCGCGATTACGACTGGATAGTCATTCAAACTTTTCGTGAACTGGAAAGGGAGAACAAACTGTTGGCAAGATACCGGAACCATCTTCATTTTTCGTTGCACTGCAAACATCACAAAGTGGTACCGACGAGTTTGACCATTAAAACGTCGATGAAAGGCCCTGCAGCTCAAAACATCATCCAAAGAGCTCAAGCTGCACTAGCAAACCTCAGAATAGGCCAGATTAATGCTAAGATCGCCACCATCGTGCACAACACAGAGGAACTGACCAACACCTTAAGTTCACATGTACCAGCATCAATACTGATCCAAATGCAAGAGTGGGTACAGGTAGCCAAAAACATGGAATGGAACCGGGCGCGCATGTGCCAAGGAACAAGTATGAGAAACCTGTAGCCAAAGAAAAACATGGAGATGAGAGGGATGCACCTATCGCTAAAGTCAGCGAGCAGAAGACCAGAAACATGAATAACAGATGAATAACAGATGGGTGGTCAATCTGTCGGAACGTGAACTTACCAGGGATGAACAATCTGTGTTAGAGAAAGGGCTGAACTTCGCCATTACTTCCGATAGTAGACTTCATTACTACCGTCGAGACTGCATGTAAACACATTGGTCCCAGCACGGAACAAGCCGCTCACCTGAGATCGGAGTGTGCTAGCGTTCTCAAACAGGCGAACCCCCCCCCCCCCCCCCCCCCCCCAAATCGAACGTTTCTGTGAAAGAGAAACTAGCACTGAAAGACCTGAAGACCAACAAGTCCATTATGGTGCTCCCAGCAGACAAAGGCCAGGCTATGGTGATCTTGACCACATACACGTACAGAGAGAAATCTACTCCACTACTGGAGGACAGGAATACCTATCTGCCACTGAAGAAGGACCCTACCAGCAGGTACACGACAAAACTGGTGCAAACCTTGAGGAAACTGAAGGAATATGGGAAACTCACCCAGGAACAGTATGGGAAACTATACCCCTCCACCGCTGATGTGCCCAGGTTCTACGGACTCCCAAAAGTGCACAAGAGTGACGTCCCCCTCCGCCCCATTGTAGCCTCCAGGGGCTCGATCACCTACGTGACAGCCAGATTCTTGGCCGACATACTGGCTCCGCTAGTAGGCAGAACACAACACCACATCAAGAACAGTGCAGACCTGATCTCCAGACCAGCGAGTTCAAGTTGGGACCAGACGAGCAGCTTGTGTCCTTTGATGTGACAGCCCTCTTCACCAGTGTGCCAGTGGAAGAAAGCGTTGAGATCATCAGATACAGACTGGAGTCAGACAGCACCCTTCCACAAAGATCCCCCTCGCACCAGACCAAGTATGTGAGCTCCTCACGTGCTGCCTCACAACTACATACTTCACTCACGAAGGTTCCATCAACAAACTCAGGGTGCCGCCATGAGGTCGCCAGTGAGCCTTATCGTCGCCGTCCTCTTCATGGAGGACTTTGAGCAGAAGGCGTTGTCCTCCTTCCATCCCTCCCTCCCCCTCCGTCACTGGGGACGCTACATGGACGAAACTATGGCTCTGCTGAAGAAAGAAGTGGTGGAGGATTTCTCAAGCCATCTGAACAACCAGCACCCTGCCATCAAATTCACCGTGAGGTGGAGGAAAACGGCAGTATCGCCATGTTGGACACCCGGATCACCAGAGAGGGTGACTCCCTATCCTTCAAAGTGTACCGAAAGCCGACACACACAGATCAGTACCTCCAGTCTGACAGCCATCAACCACAAACTGGGGGTGATCAGAACTCTTCGTCACCGAGCCAACACCATCTGCTCCACACAGACGAACCGCGAGGAGGAACTCCACCACCTCCAAGAAGTGCTCAGCATCTCAGGGTACCCTAAGTGGGTCTGGGACACTCCAGGGAGCAAAAAGATATCTCCCAACCCCTCTACCAACAACCCTAGTTCCCGCCTTGGACAAGTCACCACCCCCTATGTCCGAGATGTCACAGAAGCCCTTTCACGTAAGATCAGGGAAAAAAACGGTGTGGGGGGTACATGCCAAACCATACAACACCATCAGGAGCAAGCTTATGGCCCCGAAAGACAAAATAGACAAACTGGACCAATCAGGGGCAATCTACGAAATCCAGTGCGGTGAATGCGATCTGTCGTATATGGGTGAAACAGAAAGAAAACTGAGGTTCCGTGTCAAAGAACACAAGAGGGATCCTTCCCGGTAGAGGAACACATGATCAACAGCGGACATGTGTTCTCCAGTGACAACATCAACGTCCTGGACCGGGAGACCAGATGGTTCCAGAGAGGGGTGAAGGAGGCCATCTACATCGCGGCCACCACACCAACCCTCAACCGGGACCGGGAGCGACACATCCTGCCATCGGTCTACAACTCCCGAGTTCGGTCGCATGACGTGAGCTCGACTTGCGGACGTGCGCACCAAACACAGTTCACCTCGTCAGTCAAACAGTGCTGATGAAGGCTGCCGGATGGAAGCCGAAAGCTCCGCTTTCGTCCGTCTTTCTTGAGAGTCCAGGTACAGATGTTTAACCTCGATAAATGAACATCGCGGAAGGGTTCTCCAACAGCGAACATCCCCTCCGTTCTTCTTCTACGTTCCCGGTTATGCTATATCTATAGTTTAGTGTTATGGGCGAAGCCCGCTGTCCGCCTTTGCGCCGTCTCCAGTCCTCACAGCTTCTCCCTCAGGTCCACTGTATTGGGCCACGTTTCCTGTGGTGGGTTGTCCAAGGTGGGACAGGACAGGGGAATCTGGGCTGCCGTCTGTGGACCAGTGCCACACGGGCTCTCATCCACGTGAGAGGTCTTCAACCTGTACAGTTGCGAGAGGAGCTGACAGCGTCCAGTTCTCAGTCTGAAGATGGTGGCCTATTGTGCCCTTCCGGCTGGTAGACGTCGCCCTCCTTAGATCCTGAAGACCTTAGATCCTGTCTTCAGGCGCTGTTTCCATGTGTTTTTGAAGTACATCTCCGTCAGGATCGAACGGATCCTGGATTCGCCCATGGCACCGGATTAACATTATGGATCCGCGATAAAAATGGAATAATTCGTCTTCGGACCACAATCCAACTTTTCTTCAAGTTTTGCACACAAAAAATCAGCTTCGAACAACAGGGGGCACAACCCAAGCGACATAGCCGAAGTGTTGGAGGTCATTGTGCAAAGAGAACAGAGAGGAAACAGACAGCGCTAACAGCCTGGTCTGCCGATGCAGCTTCAATCCTGGCATCCTCACCTTCATCCTTCATACAAAAGCAACGAATGCCCTTTCTACTGGCTAGAGATTGGCAAAAGAGATATGTCATCATAATACGCAGCCCTGTACCCCTTTCGCCTTCACCTTCTTCCCCGCAGCCTTGACCCCTTCCCACATCCATTACGTCCCTGCCTTGCCTTGTTCACCTCAACACTCCGATTGGAGGTTGTTGAGGCCCAGCTAAAGATTTCCTCACGACATCTCTCTATCTGTCTCCTCACATCTCTCCATCGGTCTCTTCACAACATTTCTCTGTCTCCTCACATCTCTCTCCTCACCGCATTTATCTGTCTCCTCACATCTCTCCATCGGTCTCCTCACAACATTTCTCTGTCTCCTCACATCTCTCTCCTCACCGCATCTATCTGTCTCCTCACATCTCTCCATCGGCCTCCTCACAACATTTCTCTGTCTCCTCACCGCATCTATCTGTCTCCCCACATCCCTCCATCTGTCTCCTCACAACATCTCTCTGTCTCATCACATCTCTCTGTCTCCTAACATCTCTGTCTCATCACATCTGTCTCCTCACATCTCTCTGTCTCCTCACTTCTCTCCATCTGTCTCCTCACATCTCTTTGTCTGTCTTCTCATCACATCTCTCTGTCTCCTCACTGCATCTCTCTGTCTCCTCACATCTCTCTTTCTCTGTCTCCTCACTGCATCTCTCCATCTGTCTCCTCACATCTCTCTATCTGTCTCCTCACTTCTCTTTGTCTCCTCACATCTCTCTATCTGTCTCCTCACTTCTCTCTGTCTCCTCACATCTCTTTATCTGTCTTCTCATCACATCTCTCTAGCTGTCTCCTCACCGCATCTCTCTATCTGTCTCCTCAGCACATCTCTCTATCTGTCTCCTCAGCACATCTCTCTATCTGTTTCCTCGCATCTCTCTATCTGTCTCTTCACAACATTTCTCTATCTCCTCACCACATCTATCTGTATCCTCACCACATCTGTCTCCTCACCACATCTGTCTCCTCACCACATCTCTCTGTCTCCTCACCACATCTCTCTGTCTCCTCACCACATCTCTCTGTCTCCTTACCACATCTCTCCGTATCCTCACGACATCTCTCTGTCTCCTCACACCATCTCTCTGCATCCTCACCACATCTATCTGTCTCCTTACCACATCTCTCTGTCTCCTCACCACATCTCTCTGCCTGTCTCCTCACCACATCTCTCTATCTGTCTTCTCACCACATCTCTCTATCTGTCTCCTCACCACATCTCTGTCTGTCTCCTCACCACATCTCTCTATCTGTCTCCACACCACATCTCTCTATCTGTCTCCTCACCACATCTCTCTGTCTGTCTCCTCACCACACCTCTCTATCTGTCTCCTCACGACATCTCTCTGTCTGTCTCCTAACGACATCTCTCTGTCTGTCTCCTCACCACATCTCTCTGTCTGTCTCCTCACCACATCTCTCTGTCTGTATCCTCACCACATCTCTCTATCTCTCTCCTCACCACACTCTCTATCTGTCTCCTCACCACATCTCTCTGTCTGTCTCCTCACCACACCTCTCTATCTGTCTCCTCACCACATCCCTCTGTCTGTCTCCTCACCACATCTCTCTGTCTGTCTCCTCACCACATCTCTCTGTCTGTCTCCACACCACACCTCTCTATCTGTCTCCTCACCATATCTCTCTGTCTGTCTCCTCACCACATGTCTCTGTCTGTCTCCACACCACACCTCCCTATCTGTCTCCTCACCACATCTCTCTGTCTGTCTCCTCACCACATCTCTCTGTCTGTCTCCTCACCACACCTCTCTATCTGTCTCCTCACCACACCTCTCTATCTGTCTCCTCACCACATCTCTCTGTCTCCTCACCACACCTCTCTATCTGTCTCCTCACCACGTCTCTCTATCTGTCTCCTCACCACATCTCTCTGTCTCCACACCACATCTGTCTCCTCACCACATCTCTCTGTCTCCTCACCACGTCTCTCTATCTGTCTCCTCACCACATCTCTCTGTCTCCTCACAACATCTGTTTCCTCACCACATGTATCTGTCTCCTCACCACATCTGTCTACTCACCACATCTCTCTGTCTCCTCACCACATCTCTCTGTCTCCTCACAACATCTCTCTATCTGTCTCCTCACAACATCTCTCTGTCTCCTCACAACATCTCTGTCTGTCTCCTCACAACATCTCTCTGTTTCCTCATCACATCTCTCTATCTGTCCTCACCACATCTCTCTGTCTGTCTCCTCACCACATTTTTCTATCTGTCCTCACCACATCTCTCTATCTGTCTCCTCACCATATCGCTCTATCTGTCTCCTCACCACATCTCTCTATCTGTCTCCTCACCACATCTCTCTGTCTATCTCCTCACCACACCTCTCTGTCTGTCTCCTCACCACATCTCTCTATCTGTCTCCTCACACCATCTCTCTGTCTGTCTCCTCACCACATCTCTCTATCTGTCTCCTCACCACATCTCTCTATCTGTCTCCTCACCACATCTCTCTGTCTGTCTCCTCACCACACCTCTCTATCTGTCTCCTCATCACATCTCTCTATCTGTCTCCTCACACCATCTCTCTGTCTGTCTCCTCACCACATCTCTCTATCTGTCGCCTCACCACATCTCTCTATCTGTCTCCTCACACCATCTCTCTGTCTGTCTCCTCACCACATCTCTCTATCTGTCTCCTCATAACATCTCTCTATCTGTCTCCTCACACCATCGCTCTGTCTCCTCATAACATCTCTCTATCTGTCTCCTCACCACATCGCTCTGTCTGTCTCCTCACCACATCTCTCTATCTGTCTCCTCACCACATCTCTCTATCTGTCTCCTCACACCATCGCTCTATCTGTCTCCTCACCACATCTCTCTATCTGTCTCCTCACCACATCTCTCTATCTGTCTCCTCACACCATCTCTCTATCTGTCTCCTCATAACATCTCTCTGTCTCCTCACCACATCTCTCTATCTGTCTCCTCACCACATCTCTCTATCTGTCTCCTCACACCATCTCTCTATCTGTCTCCTCATAACATCTCTCTGTCTCCTCACCACATCTCTCTATCTGACTCCTCACCACACCTCTCTATCTGTCTCCTCACCACATCTCTCTATCTGTCTCCTCACACCATCTCTCTGTCTGTCTCCTCACCACATCTCTCTATCTGTCTCCTCACCACATCTCTCTATCTGTCTCCTCACCACATCTCTCTGTCTGTCTCCTCACCACACCTCTCTATCTGTCTCCTCACCACATCTCTCTATCTGTCTCCTCACACCATCTCTCTGTCTGTCTCCTCACCACATCTCTCTATCTGTCTCCTCATAACATCTCTCTATCTGTCTCCTCACACCATCGCTCTGTATCCTCATAACATCTCTCTATCTGTCTCCTCACCACATCGCTCTGTCTGTCTCCTCACCACATCTCTCTATCTGTCTCCTCACCACATCTCTCTATCTGTCTCCTCACACCATCGCTCTATCTGTCTCCTCACCACATCTCTCTATCTGTCTCCTCACCACATCTCTCTATCTGTCTCCTCACACCATCTCTCTATCTGTCTCCTCATAACATCTCTCTGTCTCCTCACCACATCTCTCTATCTGTCTCCTCACCACACCTCTCTATCTGTCTCCTCACCACATCTCTCTATCTGTCTCCTCACACCATCTCTCTGTCTGTCTCCTCACCACATCTCTCTATCTGTCTCCTCACCACATCTCTCTGTCTGTCTCCTCACCACACCTCTCTATCTGTCTCCTCACCACATCGCTCTATCTGTCTCCTCACCACATCTCTCTATCTGTCTCCTCACACCATCTCTCTATCTGTCTCCTCATAACATCTCTCTATCTGTCTCCTCACACCATCGCTCTGTCTCCTCATAACATCTCTCTATCTGTCTCCTCACCACATCGCTCTGTCTGTCTCCTCACCACATCTCTCTATCTGTCTCCTCACCACATCTCTCTATCTGTCTCCTCACACCATCGCTCTATCTGTCTCCTCACCACATCTCTCTATCTGTCTCCTCACCACATCTCTCTATCTGTCTCCTCACACCATCTCTCTATCTGATTTAAGACATCTTCGAAGGGCTAGAAAAACTAAAGATAAAGTTGACTACGTTAAATACATCGGAGTAAGGAAAGAATACAGGACTATGCTCGACATGAAAGAGCGTGCACAGAGAAACTTTGATTTGAAAAATCTTTTAAGCTCAGCGGAAAACTCCAGTCAGTTTTGGAATGAAATTAACAAGAATAAAAGAAAAAGTGTTGTTCTAAATGACATAACAGAAAACGAGTGGGTACAGCACTTTGAATCAGTTTTCAACGAAGGATTTGTTAACGGAGAAGATTGCCTATATGATGAATCAGACGAAACGTTATTTGACCATGTATTGGATGGAGAGATAAGTGAAAAAGAAATCAGTAAAGCGATTAAACACATGAAAAATAAGAAGGCAGCGGGTTTAGATGGTCTTTTGCCTGAAATGTTGAAGAATGCAGAGCAAATAGTTCTACCTTACTTGAAGAAGTATTTCAACGCTATATTCACTAGGAGCTTTTTCCCATCAAAATGGGCGGAGGCAGCAATAATTCCACTGTATAAGAAGGGTGATGCCAACATTCCTGATAATTTCAGAGGCATATCTCTTTTGAGTGTTCTTAGTAAGGTTTTTGCACATATTATCAATGGCAGGTTAACTTTATGGGCAGAGCAAAACGGCATCATTTGTGAAGCACAAGCAGGCTTTAGAAAAGGCCGTTCAACGATAGATCATATATTCACTTTAAACGCAGTAATTGAAAAATATTTGCAGAAGAATACGAAACTATACGTGGCCTTCATCGATTTCAAAAAAGCATATGATACTGTGAACCGTAAGGTTTTGTGGGCGGTGCTGCTACGAGCAGGCGTGCGAGGTAGGATGCTAAAAATAATTCAGGCAATGTACACCAATGTGAAAGCGTGTGTTTTATGTCATAATAATACACGTTACTCAAGTTTCTTTGAATGTTTACAAGGTTTAAAGCAAGGATGTGTTATCAGTCCATTATTATTTTCCTTGTTAATAAATGAACTTGCAAATGACATAATTTTAAATGGTAAACATGGTGCTACCCTCACATCAGACGAAGCTGAGCTATTCCTTTTGCTGTTTGCTGATGATCTCACTCTTTTGGCTTCTACTGCGATTGGGCTACAGCATCAGCTGAATATTCTCCAAAGAGAAACAGAAAGACTGCGGTTAACAATAAATTTAGACAAGTCAAAAATTATTGTTTTCAGGAAGGGGGGTTTTCTCAGCTCAAGGGAGAGATGGTTTCTGAATGGCACCCCGCTAGAAGTGGTTAATTCGTACAAATTCTTAGGTCTTACTTTTTCTACTAGACATAGTTTTACACTTGCCATGGAAGAACTAAAACTTAGAGGGAAGAAATGTACAAACGACATCCTGTGCACACTAAAAAGAATTGGGTGTAATTCACCGGATATTTTCTTCAAACTTTTTGATGCACAGGTTGTCCCGTTGCTTCTTTATGGCTCTGAGATATGGGGGTACAAAGCTTACCTCAGCTGGAGCAAGTCCATCTGTACGCATGCAAAAGATTTTTACATGTAAGAAACAAATCAGCAAACGACGTAGTATATGGAGAACTTGGACGTTTTCCATTATGGATATAAACTGTTACCCGGTGTATCAAGTACTGGTTTAGATTATTAAAACAACCGGATACCAGATTTTCAAAGAAAGCGTACAAAATGTCACTGGCTATGCATGAGAAAGGCCATGTAACATGGGCCACACATGTCAAGAATATCCTGTGTGAAAATGGATTTCAAGAAGTATGGATTTTTGGTTGTGGTAATGAAATAGGTTTCATAAAAGAATTAAAATTCAGATTATTTAGTAATGTCTGCCATCAATGGCGAAACCATTTGGATATCAGTCCACGGTTGTCCATGTATGGTAAATTGAAACACATGTTTTCTCGAGAAAAATATATCAGTATTCTGTATGTTGAAAATTACAGGAATGTTCTGGCACAATTTAGAATGGGTGTGTCCCAATTAAATGTACACAGATTTCGCTTTTCACCTACAGCTGAAAACACGACATGCCCTCTATGTTTAAATCTACAAGAAGACGAAATTCATTTTATGTTCAAGGGCCCATTGTACAATCAGATCAGAAAGTTGCATAAATTTGACGTGACTGCGGGTGAGAATGTGGAATGTAAATTGATTGGTGTATTTACTGCTGAACTGCCCGATCAAATAGTCAATTTGGCAAAATTCCTAGTCTCTGCCTTCAAAATTAGACAAGCCTTCATCGACAATACAAACATGTGAATCAGAAATATCCTGATTACATAAATCATGTACAGCCCATATGATAAAAATGTCTGTCCAGTCAGAGTTATGTTTTCTCTGTGATTAGAGTTTTCCCTGTTTGTATGTTCTTTAGAAGTGAGGTATGATTTTGTGTTCCCCCATGAAAGGGGCTGTTGGCCTATAATCATTAAATTTCAGAGTTCAGAGTTCAGAGTTCACACCATCGCTCTATCTGTCTCCTCACCACATCTCTCTATCTGTCTCCTCACCACATCTCTCTATCTGTCTCCTCACACCATCTCTCTATCTGTCTCCTCATAACATCTCTCTGTCTCCTCACCACATCTCTCTATCTGTCTCCTCACCACATCTCTCTATCTGTCTCCTCACACCATCTCTCTATCTGTCTCTTCATAACATCTCTCTGTCTCCTCACACCATCTCTCTATCTGTCTCTCACCACATCTCTCTATCTGTCTCCTCACCACATCTCTCTATCTGTCTCCTCACACCATCTCTCTATCTGTCTCCTCACACCATCTCTCTATCTGTCTCCTCATAACATCTCTCTGTCTCCTCACCACATCTCTCTATCTGTCTCCTCACACCATCTCTCTATCTGTCTCCTCACACCATCTCTCTATCTGTCTCCTCATAACATCTCTCTGTCTCCTCACCACATCTCTCTCTCTGTCTCCTCACCACATCTCTCTATCTGTCTCCTCACACCATCTCTCTATCTGTCTCCTCACACCATCTCTCTATCTGTCTCCTCATAACATCTCTCTGTCTCCTCACCACATCTCTCTATCTGCCTCATTGCAACATTTATCTGCCTCCTCGCAATATCCCTCTCTCTCTCTCTCCTCACAACATCTCTCTCTCTCTCCTCACAACATCTATCTGTCTCCTCACAACATCTCTCTGTCTGTCTCCTCGCAACATCTATCTGTCTCCTCACAACATCTCTCTATCTGTCTCCTCGCAACATCTATCTGTCTCGTCACAACATCTCTCTGTCTGTCTCCTCGCAACATCTCTCTGTCTGTCTCCTCACAACATCTCTCTGTCTGTCTCCTCACATCTCTCTGTCTCCTCACAACATCTGTCTCCTCACCACATCTGTCTCCTCACCACGTCTCTCTATATGTCTCGTCACCACATCTCTCTGTCTGTTTCTTCACCACATCAGTCTGTCTGTCTCCTCACCACATCTTTCTCTGTCTCCTCACCACATCTTTCTATGTCTCCTCCTCACATCTTTCTATCTGTTGCTGTTCACAGTGGTCGTCTGACTGCTCTTGATCAACATACCTGTCCACTTCCTAATGTTGTCCTCTCACCTCTTCTGTCTCGTCCTCTCACCTCTTCTGTCTCGTCCTCCCATCTCTTCTGTCTCGTCCTCCCATCTCTTCTGTCTCGTCCTCCCACCTCTTCTGTCTCGTTCTCTCACCTCTTCTTTCTCGTCCTCCACCTCTTCTGTCTCGTCCTCCCACCTCTTCTGTCTCGTCCTCTCACCTCTTCTGTCTCGTCCTCTCACCTCTTCTGTCTCGTCCTCTCAACTCTTCTGTCTCGTCCTCTCAACTCTTCTGTCTCGTCATCCCACCTCTTCTGTCTCGTCATCCCACCTCTTCTGTCTCGTCATCCCACCTCTTCTGTCTCGTCATCCCACCTCTTCTGTCTCGTCATCCCACCTCTTCTGTCTCGTCCTCTCCCTCTTCTGTCTCGTCCTCTCAACTCTTCTGTCTCGTCCTCTCAACTCTTCTGTCTCGTCATCCCACCTCTTCTGTCTCGTCATCCCACCTCTTCTGTCTCGTCCTCTCACCTCTTCTGTCTCGTCCTCTCAACTCTTCTGTCTCGTCCTCCCACCTCTTCTGTCTCGTCCTCTCAACTCTTCTGTCTCGTCCTCTCAACTCTTCTGTCTCGTCCTCTCACCTCTTCTGTCTCGTCCTTTCAACTCTTCTGTCTCGTCATCCCACCTCTTCTGTCTCGTCATCCCACCTCTTCTGTCTCGTCCTCTCACCTCTTCTGTCTCGTTCTCCCACCTCTTCTGTCTCGTTCTCCCACCTCTTCTTTCTCGTCATCCACCTGTCTCGTCCTCTCACCTCTTATGTCTCGTCCTCCACCTCTTCTGTCTCGTCCTCCCACCTCTTCTGTCTCGTCCTCCACCTCTTCTTTCTCGTCATCCCACCTCTTCTTTCTCGTCATCCCACCTCTTCTTTCTCGTCCTCTCAATTCTTCTGTCTCGTCCTCCCACCTCTTCTTTCTCGTCCTCTCACTTCTTCTGTCTCGTCCTCCCACCTCTTCTGTCTCGTCCTCCCACTCTTCTTTCTCGTCCTCCCACCTCTTCTTTCTCGTCCTCCCACCTCTTCTTTCTCGTCATCCCACCTCTTCTTTCTCGTCCTCCCACCTCTTCTTTCTCGTCCTCCCACCTCTTCTGTCTCGTCCTCCCACCTCTTCTTTCTCGTCATCCCACCTCTTCTTTCTCGCCATCCCACCTCTTCTTTCTCGTCCCTCGTGGTGTTATTCCAGCTTAAATTGTGCCTCCTCCTTCAGGGAATACTGTACCAGCCATGTCCTCCTTTCTGTACCTTCTATGCCTGATTTGTTTTAGGATGATGGGGCCAAATTCGCGCGGAACACCCCCTGATATGTTATCGATGATGTTAATGGGTTAGTCATAGCCGGATGATGATGATGATGGGTGGACTGCTATGCATGGATGAGTCACGATGTTAGTAGGTTTGCAGTATGATGAGTATGATAAGGGATTAGTAGCCAGTAGTCAGTCAACTTCAGACACGTTCATCAGGGTGGGGTCAGATAAAAGTCGTGTAGAATCTTTGCTGTCATGGTTGGCGTTCTTTCTTACGAAGGCCATCCTGTCCCGTGATTTTAAAAAAAATCTTTCTTCACGGTTGTCAAGTGGTTTCTTGCATTGAAGTCTCTTCATTAACTTTTGTTCCAGAAAGGTTTAATGCTTTTTAAAGATCTGGTTTCAGTTTATAATATATTAGTTTTTTTAATTTTTGCTGTAATCTGGCAACAAGTCATAAATGTGTAGACATTATTTAGAGCGGACACTAGTATCCATTCCGCGTTGTCTGTTTGGCAATGGTATAATGTCCTCCTGTGCATTTTGATGGCTCTGTTTTATGTTTCATTATATTTGAACTCCTGTTTTTAACACTGGCTATCCATTCTGCTTTGTCTGTTTGCCAATAACATTGTGGCCTTCTGTGCATTTTTGGTGCACTGTTATGCTTTTCATTAATTATGTACTCATGTTTTTGGAGGTGAATGATCTATGGATTATCTTACTATTTTTCAAAACCAGCTCGTGGCTTTTTTTTTTTTGAGGGCAGGCAATCTTGTTCCAAGGTGAGAACTTCACCTAGACTTTTTTTCCAATATAGTAACAGCTTTGAAACTGAACTGAATGTCTTCTTCTTCTGCATACGCAGGCTGATACTCCTGCCGACACTCCATATGTGGACCGACAAGTATTAATCCCACCTACCCAAGAAAGGGAGCGGAGTTTTGTGCGTATGACCGTTTTTTTTATCTCGACATTAAGGCAGCCATACTCCATCTTTGGGAAGGTGCATGCTATGTGCAACGCGTCGTCCATACCAACAGCCAAACTGGCCTTATCTTCCGAAAGTTGGTGATGGGGTCTTACGTGTGTGCAAGATGTTATGCGTGCTTTCACACACGGAACCTCGGTTTATAGTCTCATTCGAAGGACTGTATGGGAAATGGAGTCAGAACTAATGCTAACTCCGATGGAAAAATACCCCTGTGCCGAAACGGCCCGGTGGAGATTCGAACCAGCAACCCTTGCATTGAGTCCGGTGCTCTACCAACTGAGCTATTCCGGCCCTGAACTGAATGTCTAACTGGCTGATGCTCTTTGCAAAGTTTTCACTCTAAGGAGAGAAGGGGAGAGGGTTGTGTGTGATTTTTTTCCCTCGAGAATCATAAGAATGCGAAGGCAGGTTTTGTTCTGGTGTCAGCTCAGTCGAACACTTTTGTTTATAAAAAATCTTATCCTCCCTCGAAAAGCACGGAAGAAAACCTGATGGCAGATTTAAAAGCTTTGTCTTAAGTCTTTGTGTGAGACTTAAATTTTCAAAAATGTATCAACCAGACATGGAAGATTAAAAGAGCAACCATATGAAATAAAATCTCCATCATTCACTTTCCAGACTAGACTTTCACATTCCAGAGAGTGAGAGAAAACGAACGAAGTTTGTTGCTAATAAGCTGTCAAGCCCATTTAGCAAATCAGCGCGATGTACAATGACAAAACGCGACTTGATTCTCATTGACATGGAAACCACAGCAATGTTTTTTTTTCTTTCACATTACATGACAAAAGCGTAAACGAGAAAGGAGAAAATGTCAGTGGTGTGTGTTTACTGTCAGTTCTGTAGGTGACGGTCACCCCAAGCAGAACAAGATCAATACGTGGAGAACGTGAAGCTGCCGTAGAGCACGTGCTCGGGTGTCCGCGTGTTCCGCATTGCAGGTATGCTTTCCTACCCGAAGACTGGCCAGTTTAACACATTCCTCCCATGACAAGTTTCTTTCTTCCTGCTTTACAAGCCAGAACAAACAATCGTCCTCCGAGTGCGGATCGCAGGAATATTCCAAAACAATATCCTCTGACTCACACAGCAGCACACCCTTATTATCCGTTCGATGAAGCACAACATTGTGTTTATTTCTGTACGGATCATGCAGTCGTCTCTGTACCTGTCGATTTGTCAGAGTAGCAACACAATCCTTTACGACTCCAGTATCAAAACCGGCGACTATTTTGTCTGTGGCTCGTTCAAGACATGTCGACGTCCGCTGCTGGATTTCTGGATCACTGATGTTACACTCTTACTGATGAGAACACAAAGACAGAACAGCTTCCTGGATATGCGGCGAATCATCATCATCGCATGTAGGCATGATGTTTTCTTGTGTAATGCCCTGTGTACTACATTGTGTACTATGATACGTCCAATCCAGTGTTAAGCACTACCAGTTCATCTGCATCACTGATGTTACCGAGACCAGCACCAACCTGTCCAGGTCGTCTATTCAGCTGTTTCGCTCTCTCTTGATCTCTTAGCATCTGGCTGGAGGGGGTTTCTTCTTGTAATACTGAACTTGTGTTCTCCGGTTCTGGACAGGATCTGCCATTGCCGTTGACACTGGGCTGACTGACTTCAAAATCGTGGAACGACCACAGTGTTTCTGCCTTCACCTGACATTTTCCGGCTTGACACGGTATCGTCAGTCAGCAGGGCGTTCAAGGCTGCCTCCTCAGTCGCTGGAAGTCCAGTGACTAGCATTGTCACAGGAAAATACAGAAGTTTTGCCGCAGTTGAAACAAATGGCACCCTGTCGCTTCGTGTCCAGAGAGAGAGAGAGAGAGAGAGAGAGAGAGAGAGAGAGAGAGAGAGAGAGAGAGAGAGAGAGAGAGAGAGAGAGAGAGAGAGAGAGAGAGAGAACAGAATTTCTGTTACTAAGAGTATAAAAAAAATTGATAACACTTGACTGGGTCTTTTTCAGAACAACTATATAATTCGAAGATTGGTGGTAAAGGCCGAAACAAAAAGGGGGGTTAAAGAGAAAACAAAAGCAATGCACAACGTTTCGACTCTTAGAGTCTTTTTCACTTTAAAAAGACTCTAAGAGTCGAAACGTTGTACATTGCTTTTGTTTTCTCTTTAACCCCCCTTTTTGATTCGGTCTTTACCACCAATCTTCGAATTATATAGTTGTAAGAGTATAAAAGGTGGAAAGAAAGCGAGGGCAGGTGGCGATGCAAAATTACTTTTATCAAAAGTTTGATATAAGCTTTGTATATGAAAAGAGAAAAAGGTGGGGAAGAGAGAGAAAAAGAGAGACAGAGAGAGAGAGAGAGAGACAGAGAGAGAGACAGAGAGAGAGAGAGAGTCAGACAGAGACAGTGACACACACACACACACACACACACACACACACACACACACACACACACACACACACACACACACAGAGTCAGAGAGACAGAGAGAGACAGAGACACATGAAGAGAAATAGAGAGAGATCCAGTATATCTTTCCAAGTGAAGGTATGACAACAACAACAACAACAACACCAACAGAAGTGCTATATGCAACACGACATGGACAACAACAAGATGACGATCCCTTTCTGACAGGCTGTTCGTTTGCCCCCTAACAGGAATTCAAATTCAAATTCAAATGACTTTATTATCACAAACGTGAAATTCAATGTGGCAACGTCTTTTGATTTTTAAAACACGTAACACAATTACACATCCAATAAAACAGCATTCTATTTATGTCATTTCATGTTATGCACTTCAACACAACACTATGCACCAAAACACACACACACACACACACACACACACACACACACACACACACACACACACACACACACACACGCGCGCGCGCGCACGCGTCAGTTCAAGTTCTCAATGTTTTCATTCGTCACATGTAAATAGAATCATTTGTTTAGAAGTTGGATGGACATGGGGATAAAACTCTTTTTTGTTCTGCACAGTCTAGATTTTGGGGTCCTATAACGTCTCCCAGATGGCAAAAGTTCATAGTACCGACTAAGATTATGGCTGCTGTCGCTCACAATCATCTGAAGTGAAGCCCTGAAAGACTTACGATGTTCTCAACGTGACTGGACGGGTGGATTTTGCCTGTTCATCACCGCAAGACGTGACTGGGATAGACACGAATACAGATGTAGAAGTGCTACAACTTCAGATCAGGACTACTTTACAACCTGCATCTGCACGACATGTAAGACCCCTTAATTGATTCTTTTACCACCTGTTGGCACCTTCATTACACTAAGAAGTTGCTTTCCAACCAATCACTCTTGGAGGCAGAACGTGGTAATGGGATATCTTTGCACCTGCTAAGCGGGGGTGTGCTAAAAAGGAAGAAGAAAGAAAAAGAAACTGCATAACTATGACAATGATCACTGAGAACAACGGTGGTGTCTGTAGATTGGTGGAGGGAGGAGAGGAGGGGGCGAAGGAAGGGAAGATGTGCCAATGTTGTGTTCTGCTTCGTTTTGCTTTGTTTTGTTTTTCTCTCAGTGGCCACAGTTTGCTGTGTAATCTCCAGTTTGCAAAATGAATGCTGTCAGGATGTTTTGCACACTACTGGAGTACGTTTTGCACACTACTGGAGTACGTTTCGCACACTACTGGAGTACGTTTTGCACAAATCAAATGTTCACAATACTCGTCTTTGTATTTTTCATTGAATGAAATCGACATTTTTTCTAGAAATGGTTCAACAGAGAGCCACACCCCCGCTAATTGTGGGAACACCATTACCATAGCCAGTTTGGTTCTATTTTTTGTGTTAATAACAAAAGCACATAGGACTAACCGCAATCAGAAAACGTCGCAACAAACACAAACACATACATCTAAACATACGATTGAACGGTCAAAACTAAAATCCACAGAAATATACCCGCATTCACAAAAAGGAAGAAGAAATTACTTAAAACGTCTTTCATGGCTACTATTTTAGATGACAAGCTGAATTTTTATGCAAATACTCAATTTCTTTCCAAAAAAAAAAAAGCCAATCTAGAATATACTGTCTTCAGAAACTTCGGTCTCTTGCTGTTAAAAAGGACATCTTAAGTGTGTTTTATCGTTGTTTTGTAGAATCAGTGCTGTCCTTTGGCTTTTTATGCTGGTTTGGAAATCTTAGCATCAAAAACCAGAACATTTTAATCAGAGTGGTGTGGTGAATACATGTGGAAAGGTTTTTGGCAAGAAACAAGAACAGCTACATAAACTGTATGAACGTCGTGTCACACAAAAAGTTGTGAACATGGCTGCCGACAGTTCTCATGTTCTTTAAAAAAAAACTACAATGTTCTACCCGCTGGACAAAGATTCCAAATTCCAAAACAAATAGAACCAAAAACAGTTCCGTCTCAACTCCATCAAACTCCTGAATCAAAACTGAACTTTCAATAAGATCCGGTTCAGGAAGCTTGTTTGTATAAGTGTGTGTGTGTGTGTGTGTGTGTGTGTGTGTTGTGTGTGTGTGTGTGTGTGTGTGTGTGTGTGTGTGTGTGTGTATGTGTGTGTGTGTGTGTGTGTGTGTGTGTGTGTGTGTGTGTGTGTGTGTGTGTGTTATTATGTTTGTGTTAGTGGGTGGGTGGGTGGATGGGTGGGTGATTCGTGATAGTTTCGCTCTAAATCTGTATAGAATATTCGCTTCTTCTTTTTCTTCAGTAGAATCCACACAAAGTCTGGACAAGTTCTAGTTACAACTGGAGGACGTGAAATTATATACAGCGGAATCACTGGCGTTCTCAACAAGGTCCAGGTCTGTCCGCTTTAAGAATCTCCATAAATTCATTATTACTTTAAACATTTTTGTTGTAAATAGCTCTGCTGTGCTACTGGCTCTCCTTTTCTTTTTTTAAGAACAGTTTCGTTCAGAGATATGATGTTCGTTCGCTTCGTAGCGACACCAGTAAAGAACAGTTTCGTTCAGAGATATGATGTTCGTTCGCTTCGTAGAGACAGAAGTAAAGAACAGTTTCGTTCAGAGATATGATGTTCGTTCGCTTCGTAGCGACAGCAGTAAAGAACAGTTTCGTTCAGAGATATGATGTTCGTTCGCTTCGTAGAGACAGAAGTAAAGAACAGTTTCGTTCAGAGATATGATGTTCGTTCGCTTCGTAGAGACAGCAGTGAAGAACAGTTTCGTTCAGAGATATGATGTTCGTTCGCTTCGTAGAGACAGAAGTAAAGAACAGTTTCGTTCAGAGATATGATGTTCGTTCGCTTCGTAGCGACAGCAGTGAAGAACAGCTTCGTTCAGAGATATGATGTTCGTTCGCTTCGTAGCGACACCAGTAAAGAACAGTTTCGTTCAGAGATATGATGTTCGTTCGCTTCGTAGCGACACCAGTAAAGAACGGTTTCGTTCAGAGATATGATGTTCGCTTCGTAGCGACACCAGTAAAGAACAGTTTCGTTCAGAGATATGATGTTCGTTCGCTTCGTAGCGACACCAGTAAAGAACGGTTTCGTTCAGAGATATGATGTTCGCTTCGTAGCGACACCAGTAAAGAACAGTTTCGTTCAGAGATATGATGTTCGTTCGCTTCGTAGCGACAGCAGTGAAGGACTGAGCTGAGACAGAACTGAAACCGGTTCGTC